>VZTH01018656.1:695521-746458 GCA_013397815.1 Aleadryas rufinucha
CGGGCCCCCGCCGCGGCGCCCCCGGGCGCACGCCCGGCATCTCCGGGGCAGGCGGCGGTGGAGGAGGAGGAGGAGGTGGAGAAGGAGGAAGGATGCCGGCCACCGTGCCAGGGATTTATTTACCCCGCCCGGCTCCTGGGCACGGAGACGGGAGGAGGGAGCACCACACTCACCTCTCCCCCGTCATCAAAGAGCCCTTGCACCGTAAGCCCCCGCAGCCGGGCCGAGGGGGACGGGGAACAGAGGAGGCGCCCCCCCGCCCCCCTCCTCGGCTGGGGTCCCGCTCGGCTTCGGTGCGCCTCCACCTCCCGCCGCGGTGGGAGCCCTCCCTCCCCCCGGAGCCGCCCCTCTCCCCGTGCCCGGGGGAGGAGAGGGAGAGGAGGGGGCTGGGGGAGGGGAGCGGTTCGGGGCAAGAGAGAGGAGCCCGTTATTGGCCTACTTACCATCAATCGCCATGATCCCCGGCGGGGTGGGCCGTACCAAGCGGAGGGAGCGCACGCAGGAGAGGCGCTGCCGGGNGGAAGACACCAGTGCCTGCCCTTCCTCTTCCCCTCAGGAGGGAATTGTGGACTACAATGAGGTCTCCCCTCAGTCTCCTCCAGGCTGAGCAGACCAAGTGACTTCAGCCACTCACAGGTTATGATAAAAACAGCTTGGTTCATTAAAGTAACTAATCACATCCAGAACTGCACAAAACTGCTTGTGACAACTCTAGTACTGCCTCTACAGACTGTCTTTTCCAGGATTCTTTCCCTTTCTTTTAAAATACCATGCTGAAACTGTCTTTTGGAGATAAATTTAATGGAAATGGATTCTCCGCCTCTATTCCACTCTCATGAGAACACACCTAGAATACCACATCCAGCTCTGGGGCCATCAATATAAGAAGGCTGGGGACCTGTTGGAGCAGGTCAAGAGGTGTTGGAACCTCTGTTGCTACTCCTTTCTCTGTCCCACCTGCCACAGGTTCTTCCTCTACCTTCCATGCCTTTCCCTCAGCTCTCTTGCACTTGTACCAGCCTCTCTTTCCCTGGAGTTCTGCAGCTGTTGTCCCAGCCAGGACATCCTTCTTCTACACTCTCTTCCTTGCCTGCCAGAAGAGGCAAAAGGATCATCACAGTGAGCAAAGAGGACAGGGTTTTGCAAGGCCCTGCAGCATTCACCACAAGGATCCAGAAGGACATCTGAGGCAAACCATGCATGACTCTTGCAACTGAGAGAGAAAATAGCCAAGCAGATCACTTGTATTATGGATTTTATATTGTATCTTTTACAGGATGTAGGATCTACATAAAACTCTACTACTGTGACAGAAAGTCCTGCTAGCATTTGGAGCTATAAAGAAACACATTACTACATGCAAACAGGTTTTTCATACATGTGTAGACTGGCCAAACATAGGAAAATTTTCACAAGGTGGTAAGGAGGAATACCTTTCGTACCAGTATCATCTTTCTGCCAAATGTTTAGTCACCGTTCAAATGCTGGAAGCATTAATCCCCTTCAGCCTCACAGCCTTGAGATATCTTTTGTCATATAGAAAAATCAATGTGTTTTCTCAAATTTGTTCTTCACCTCAGGAAAAAAACCTTAAAAGTGAGGCATTTAAAAGCACAGTCAGCTTGAGCAAAATGGCTGTCTTGAAAAACACAAGTCCCAAATGACAGACATATGTCCAGACCAGAACCAACTGTAAAAAAGATCTTAAAAGAGAAAATGTCAACAGAGCTTAATGGCAAATATATTTCTCTGTACCAGCACTGACATTTACCTCAAATACCCCGATGGTTTGCTGTTCTTCCTCTTCCCTCCATGCCTTTTCCTCAGCTCTCTTGCTCCTGGAAAGTGCACCAGCCCCAAAGCTTTTGGTACAATTTGTGTTGATGGCCATCTTTCTGATGATATTACTGTATTGAGTACAGGGATGAAGTTTCTTGTGGGATCAAGTACATGGTTAGAGTTATTATTCTTCTCTGCTCTGTTTTTTTTATTTCTCCCTCTAGTTTTGGCAGCATCCCCAGTATGAAGGAACTACCAGTCAGATGTCATCAAATCTTTCCAGGGCACAGACATCCACCCATACAGAATCCAGCATACAGTTTTTGAAATGTTTAAAAAGTCATCAAAAATTTTTGGAGAGCCTCACATGTCATCACGATTCCATGATTCATGTATGCAATTACCATAATGGGATGCAGAAGTTCATGTCATTGGACAAACTCTTTTTGAGGGTGAGAAATGAACCTATGATGTTTGTGAATTAGAGACAATATGATTGTAACTCTTGGTCCAGGGGTTTGGTTTTAAAAGCACAAAAGAAACACATAATTTCCACAAAAGTAATGAAAGCTCCATTTGGAAAAACAGTTTCAGGACAAACATGATTCCACATCAACAAAGAGATGGTGTGAAAAGTATGTGTAAGGAACCAAAACACGACTTTTTGGAGCTATGCTGAATCAAATCTGTTCTATTTGTGCTTAAGTTTCACAAGTACATGTTTAAAATTTCTAAGCTTTATTCAAACAGCAGATACTGCTGCCCACCACCATAACAGTCTCATTTTTTTTCAGTGTTACCAGGAGGGACAAATCTTGAACAAACTTCCAAAATTCAGCTGCTTTAGTTTTGTTCCTATGGTGTAATTGAGACTGTGTAAGCCATAGCTTCATCTGTTCCCTGCACGAAAGGAAAGGAACACAGCTGGTTGGTGTGGATCTGTCAGAAGCTTTCTTCTGAATCCAGTGGGCAATTCACTCTGCTGGAAGCATTTACATGTAATCCCACAAGTATGCCCTTTGCAGAATAGCACAGCTACACACAAACATGTCTACAGCTCGACTCCAGACCTTCAGTAAAGGTGATGAATCCATAATGTACAAACAATTTAGAGGTTATCAAGAGTTCCTTGTCAAAGGGAAGAACCTATTGTGACAACAGGTTTGCTGACAGCAATACAGCTATCTGACAGATACAGGATAAATTTAATCCCATAAACCCTAAACTTTTCAACAAACTACCTACACAGGAGAAACTTCTCCCACTGCACTGATGTGAAGCCTCCTTGGCAATTAAGACCAAAAGCTGCTGGAAACTTTGGCATGAGCGCCCTAGGAGGAGAAGTACATTAAAGATCCATTTAAAACATGATCCTTGCCACACCTTTTTGGATTTTCTCTTCCATTTTAGCCATAATCTTAGTATTAAACCAGATATAATTTAAGAGTCTGTGCTTCTTGAAAACTTAGAATATATGAAAACTATAGCATGTATGAATGAAAGACTGACTGAAGGGTTAGAAAACACAGGCTATCAGTAACCAGAAAGGTTGAAGCCCTAGATTAGTAATCTGCTAATTAAGATGCCAGCCAGATAAGCTATCTATAATTGTCATGATGCAAACAAAGTGAGTTCACGATTGAACAAACAGTGAAAAAAACTTTCCAAGAGCTGGATGCAAATTTTCCAGTGGAATGTTGCCATTTCATTCAGCTGTAGGTACTCTGCAGAAACACAGTGATTTCACTGAAATGCCATTGGGGAAGAGGATGAAATATCCAAGGTCTTGCATTTCAGAAAAAAACTTTTAATCTCAAGACTTTTTCCTTCCTATTGTATTTTAGCATAATAATAACATGTAATATAACACTTTAACATAATAATGACATTAAAATGAAGCATCTTGATTTTGTCAAGATAAAATCTTTCAGTTAGAAAACTCAGTCTTTTGTTGAAATTTCACTTAATGGGGCGTTCCAAAACTCTGTGTGTGCACCTACACCTCCCTGTGTGTTTCTCCCTGGTTGTATTTCAATCTGGAAAGAAAACAGATTTTTAAAAAAGGGATCAAAACTCCCACTAAACTGAAATTCTGGGTTTTTAACCAGGAGCCTTACAAAGGTCCCAGCAAGAAGCACAGCTTCTTGATGTACAGCTCCAGAGTGTTTTCTCCTTGCAGATTATTTATAGGAATGCAAAAAAACCTGGTGCAGCAATGTTGAAGTGAAGAGACAAATAGACAAACTCAAAATCTCTAACCCATAATGTTGAAGTTAAAACACGACCTCTGAAACATCTTTCAAGAAAGATCTCCAAAGATATTATTACTCCAGCAGATGAAAAGATGGCTAAGAACTATAATACAGTGCTGTGTCCTAATTGATTTGGGATATCAGTTTACAACTTCCCGTAAAGATTTTTGGCAGCAATTTCGTGAACACTGCCAATCAGATTTGCAATCAGATTAGTTTCGCATGCAGAGTGTTCTTTATTAGGACATTAAATACCTGACCTTTCAATATTAAGGTTTGCATTATCAAGTTTTTTGGCACTAAGTAAATAACCTGTGACTCGTACTTAGCTTCTCATAGTTTTTGAAAGCTGGGGAAGACAGCCTGAGCCCTGTGGAATTGAAGAGCTACATGTGGGAAGAGTGATACACCAGATACAGTCAAGTCTCCACTTTTTGGAAAAGAATCATAAACCCGACTCTTGAAGCAAATTATTTGGCCAAATAATACTCAGTGTGTAACTTCATATTTATGAATAAATGCTTGAGAAACTGGAAAGTAGTTTCCAGCAGCACCTTCCTTCTGCCAAATTTGGGACTCCACGAGATCAGATTTCCAACTGGGATACAGTTGGAAAAGGTCCTATGAGCTAAATCAAAATGGAAAGATTTTTGTTCAGATTCACATTGTTAATCCATGGCTAATGCATCTGCTACAGAAATAAAAATTGAAAACATAAACAAAAATGTGATTTTTGATGCCTAATCATTCTAGTGGATGTTCAGTTAGCCATAAGGTACATGCAAACTTCAGAGCTGGATGAATAACATAATGACTCTTACTGGTGCGCTCGTAAAAATCTTAACTGGCTCAAGCAACAAAAGTTAACATTATTCCACTGTGTTGCCTTGCACTGTTCCAAAACAAAAACCTCATGAAGATACAGCTAGGACTATTAAATGCAATTCCAAAGAAATGTGCCAATCAATGAGCACGTGTGCTCGCACAAACTACAGAAATGGTAAACCAAAACTGGGCAAAAAGTCATATGCCAAATTCACGCACAATCCATTCAGACATGCCAGCTTTTCCATGAGAAGCTGAACTAATGAAGTGGGTGTCCTGCAGATGTAGTTCTGTATCACTTATCTCCATCCCTCTCCAGTAGGACATCTCTAGCTTATCTCCAGGATATCCTCTGCTACGTTCCCAGTGCTAACAGGACATGTTGCTATTATTCCAGGACTTTGCACAGCCTATTTGAACAGTTGAGAAGCTGCCAAATGAAAGGTACAAATGATGAATTGTCATAATTGCTTCATTGTCCTGACCTTTTCTTCTATGAGGGCACTAGTTTCAATCTCTTTCCTCTACACAGAAGTCAGTTTCCATGATACTGGAGGCAACCTAATTATTTCTGTGATCCTGATGAACTTGACCAACTGTTCCTAAGCTGAGGCTTCCCTCAGCTTTCCCAGGTAGAATCATTTGACAAAGAGAACATGTTCACATAAGCCTAATTTGCTTGGGAAATCATATTAATCTCAAAGCCCAGCAAATGGCCTTCACAACTCCAGCAAAATATGAAAAATGAACCATTCAGCTGCACTTGAAAAACAAAGCATACATTTTAATGCAAATTAACAACAGAAAAACCCTGTGCTCTTTCAAAGACCAGTATTGCCTACGAATATCCCAATACACAAATGGATGGGGATCTTTGTGCTTTCTTATAGAAGAGCTATGTGAACATCTAATTAGAGAAGCCATAGTATAAAAGAGTGATGTGAAAACAGGCACATACATAGTATGAACAGCCAGTCATTCAGAAAACTATTACTTTTTTAATGGAAAAAATCTTCTTCATCAAAAAGCCATCAAAGGTAATACTGTGGAACAAAATCAAATTCAATCTCCGTTATTCATACTTAAAATATTAAAACGGGATTGAAAGATATGATCCAGTTCTCCTGAAGGGCTATTTTTAGAAAGAACAAGGTCCTGGATGCTAACAGAGCCTATTGGCCTGGTTCATGCCAGCATAAAATGAATGACCTTGCTGTCACAACCTCATCTGATAGAGATCAGAGGCTGCAAATGGTGTGAACAGAGACTGAGCTGCAACAAGCTGTAAAACCACAGCACATATAGAGGCAGAGTTAAAGCTGTCACAGTGTTGGTTATTAAAACATTTAAATCTCAGATTGCAGAAGTTTTTCTGTCAGGGTGTTCTTAAAGCTGGTTGCTCACCAACTGGCACTGAGAATCCGAGAGTGGGAGAGATTCTCTTCCCTGTGGCCCAGACAGCTCGGAAAAGTGGTGCCTGCATAGGTGGTGGTGTCAGCACAGGGAGTTAATCATGCTGCCAAGGAAAGGGAAGTGATAAGAGATTCACAAGGTGGTTTACAGCATTAGTTACCCACAGCACGGATGCCAGTACTGGGTTATTGACTAGCCCTGGCCAAACCGACCCACAGTTGCTGTTCTTGGCTAACCTTGACTAAGTCACTCTTGTTGCCATGAAACATCTTCCTTCGCTCCCACTCTTCATCTCCCTCTAATTGCCTTTAGTGCACTCTGTGATTCTGTGCTTTGCTTCTCTGCCCTCCCACCTGTAACCTGGTTCGCTCAAGCCGCCGCTCCTGGGTTGCGCTGAGTACTTTTGTGTAGCTGCTCTGCATGTAAAGGAGGCGAAACTGATCTCTGTAGAGGAGGGCGACAGTGTCTAGCAACAAAAGAAAGTGCTTGACAAACACTGTCCCCTTAGCAACGGGATAAGGCTGTAGCTGCAGCCAGACCTCTTAGGGTCTCTCTGGAACAAAATGGTATCCTTAACCATTCCTGCTGGGAGGCTTGTGCTAAGTATATAATCTGCATTTCATTTCTCTCTAATTGCAGCGACTTATTTTGTATATGTTCCTGCACAGCTGAGAGCTCAAGCCTGTGGAGTACTCGTTACTTCCTTTCCCACTGAACTCAGTCCCCAGGAGCAGTATTGTAAAAATATTTTAAAAAGTAAGAAAGGTTCAAAAGGCTGCATCCATCTAATTTCATGTTTCTTTTTACTGATAAAAGCTTTAGCCTGCCTTATAATTATTTCAAATATTTCAAAGTCATACAGTAACATATGATCTACTCTGATTTTTGGACTTAGCAGAGCTGTTCTTAATGCTCTTTCTGAACATACGTTCTGTTCTTACTTTTAAAATAACTACCAGAATATGTCATTCATTCTGATGGCACCACAAATATTCTATTGATGCATTTATGACATTCCTGAATCTAAAGAAAAATTTTTACTAAAAATGTATGAGACCTGCAGAATTGTTAAAATCACTGTTAAATGCAAGAAGCTATTTAAATACATTTTTTGATTTACATTTCTATTGCCTTATTAAAAGCCTTCCTTCCATTAGAAAATCAAATTATATGTAAACTGGAAGTATAGCGCTGATTCTTTTAAAGGTTGCTCTTTTATACAACTACATCAAGATTAAGAATATTGTAGAAGAACTGTAGAACCACAAACTTAAAATATTATGTATATTAAGTACTCAGGCTTAATCTACATTTTTAAAGTAATTAATAAAAAGCTACTGAATTAGTTCATTAAAACCATTTTATATTTGCTAGCTTAAGCACATGATTTCGAAAATTGCCCAGCTTCCAGTCTGGAATTTAGCTGTTATTTAGCAGAAACTTTCACAAAGATTTCTGAAATACAGATACTTATAAATGGGGAACTTCCCAGAGGCAGAAATTATTTAAGAAAAAAAAAAGAGAAAACTTGGTAACAAACTAAATTGAGGTTAGTTTGCCACTCAAGTATATAAAACAAACTGTTTTAAAGCAAATCAATCTGCTTTCTCCTTCTCTAAGAACCAGCTTCTTCCATTAGAAGAAATAAAAGGAAGATATATATTCCAGTCTGACCTCCTTAATTCCCTTAATTATCCTACTGATCCTACTGATACCCCATGGTAATAAAGGATTTGAATACTGCAAACTTACATTTAAATGAGGAGGATTTCCATGGAGAAATATCTTCTATCCTAGAAGAGTAGATAAGTCAACATGATTCCTCCAGGGCATGATGGCACTAGAGCAGGATTGGTTTGGTAGGGGAAGGATGAATTGTGTTTGTAGTGTAGGGAGCCATCTGAAGGGGCAGCAAGGTATTAGTCATATGGCTTTAAAACCTCTATTTTTGTTTGGTGTGAGTTTGACTTAGTCATAAACTTACTTCAGCTATCTGAATGTTTTTTCCCAAAAAGATGTATCTTAACTTCTCTGCTTTTCAAAAAGCAGACATATTAAAATAAAACTGCTTTATTTCAGATGTATTAAATGACCATCTAGTATTCAGGTCTTTTCTAAGAGAGGTAAATACACAAGTACCTTTGGGAAAAAAATGTAATGGAAAATTCAAAATGTATGTGAAAAATATTCACAAACCCACCACGAAACTTCAAAAATATTTATCCGAAATGCCAAGTTGCTGAGCTGGATTTATCATTACAATATTGTTAAAACTGTGAGGCAACAGCTGTCTAGAGTGGTGCTTTCTAACTTTCTGCCTTCTTTGTCCCTTTCCAATATTAAACTTATTTTTCATTCTTTCCAGCTACGTGTTACCTGCGTCTGGAACCCCTCCACTGCTGATCCCAATCTACACAATTACTTTGCCTTGGCAGGTCTTGTTGGCTCCCAGAAGTGTGTTCAGTCCAAGTGAAAGCTTTATTCTCCACCACCATTTTCTTTGCCAATTCTCCCAAAGTCCTTGCTGCTGGTCATCATCTGTGTGCTCCTTTCCCTCTCCTCTACACGCACTTTTGCCCTTGGTAGGCCGTTCTTTGGCTCAGTGTTTCATTTGAACCTGCTCCCAATATTCTTCCAGCTGCAGCCTATGGGACTCTCCAAAAAAGAAAAGTACTCCACTGGAATTATATCATTATAGTTTAGGACAGGATCTGGCCCTCCTTTAAGTTATTTGATGAGATTATTCACTCGTTGCGTAATAGAACATTTTAGTCAAAGAGAAATCAAATTCCTTTGGTTACATCTTCGTTGTATCAATCCACACAATACTATTATTGCAAGGTAAGGAAATGAAGTTTCCTTTATTTTAAAGGTAAATAACAGTGATATAGAAGCTGTAACCATATTGCTCAATAAAAACAGGACCGGGGACCATGTCTCTGGGGTCAGCTGGCACAGTCTCCACACTGTGCGTGGTCATGGGTTCTTTTTTTTTGTCTCATGAACTGCTTCTGTGGTCCTGTGATATCATTATTGTATCCATGATTTTTTTCCTTCTCAGAATGTCTCAGATAATATAAGAGCTACACACAGTCCATCAGAGTGTGTATTCATGGCATTTATTGATATATGGGTAGGTGTTGCATGCCATTGGGCAGGTTATGAAGGTACAAAGGAGTGTTGAAGGGTGACAAGTCTGTTGGGAATATGTTGGAGAGCTATACAGGTGACAGGGACATGGTATGGGTTTTTCTGTACCACCCAGTGGCAATTTTGGTGTGACAAATGTCTTACAAGCATTTTATGAGGCTAAGGATCAGTATTCCCTGAAGCAGGGCCCTGTGTTTATTGGGTGGGCTGGGTGTACTGTGTTCGCTTTGCCCAGCCACGAATATCCAATGGAGTAGATTTTTCTTACACTAATTAAATTATGTAAAGTTACACATTACAAGTTGTATTTCAGGGTATAGATAACACAATGATACTGATACCAGGCAATTCAGAACCTGGAAGATGACACCATTGTAAAACAATTTGGCTTTGTTCATTCTCTCTGTGGAAAAGTTGCTTCCATAAGCCGTTAGGGAATTTATTTTCAAACAGATGTCATATTCAGCGATGTTTTTCTGGTGGCTGAGTTCTCTTGGGTTAGTATTTTTTTTATGAAAAGTGTGCTAGTATTTCTGTTACATGTCGCTAGCCTAAAGTATGGTTTGAAGCAAGTACTTACTCATTTAGCTGTTGAAGTTGATAAGATTCACAATTCATGAACTGTGAATTAATAAACAGAGTTAATGAACTTACACCAATTCATAGACTTACATTAAATGAACTACTATGCAGGCTGTAAGAGGCGATGGCACGTGGGGCCTGATGCTGCGTGGGAGCACTGCCACTAAACTCTAACTTAACGTTGCTATCAGACACTGACAAACAGAAATCCAGCATATTCGGCCTAGCAGACCAGTGCCATCATTTAATCCATCCAAATGCCTAATCCTACTAGACCTTTTCCTTGGCACAGAGCACAGTTCTCTTAGGTGAGGCAAACCTGCTCAAGGCGAGACAGCCAGCATTCACATGGAAGGTTTTTGCTGCCATGACAGCACAGCCAACAGAGTTTAGACCTCACATCCTGACAATGTGATGAGCTACAAACCACAAAATATTCTTGGTTGATGAAAAGAATGGTATGTAGCTAGGGTACCTGATGATTATTGAACTATGAAAGCAGCGAGGGATTTTTCTCTTCTCATCCTCCCTCACTTATAAAACTTGCCCATTAGGATTATTTCTTCCCATTGTCACCAGCTTTATAAAATTAACCTGCTTCATTTTGCTATCATACTAAAACTTCAGCTCACTGGAGGCAACGCTGTTGCACCAAATGAGAATTAGGAATTTAATTGTCTTTTGCAATAGTGACACAATAGAGGACAAATGGCCACAACAGAATCACGACATAGCCTCCTGCGACTCAATTAACTTTTCCTTGGAATGAGAGGAACATGCTGTCCTGTTTCAAAAATAACAGTGTGCTTGGTTGTGAGCCAGAGTCAGTGATAAATACATTTCTGATTACAGTCAGCAACTTAATTTACAAGCATCTGATTAGAAGAAAAAAAAAAAAACCACCAAAAACAACCTTTCAGAAAATACAGTGATATAAACAAGACAACTGTGATCTAGTGCACTGAGCACAAGGTTGGAGTCATAAGACTTGGTGTTCCCACTGCTGCTACTAATCTGCTATCTGACCATGAGCAAGATACTGGATGTCTCTATCTCCGTTTCTTTGAGCTGGTAATTAGCTATCTGTGGGCACACCTTAGAGATCAAGGCTTCAGCTATGATCTATGGATAAAACATCCTGTTTATATAGAAAAAACTTCCAGAATTTTAAGGATAGGTTTGTACTTTCAACAGTTGAAAGTCCTTAACTGCATTCTGCCTTGTCTGCAGGTATTTATGCTGGGGAATTTTAGAAGAGTTATATACCCACATGATATGATTAAGGCCACAGGAGTAGAGATAAACCAGCTTTATGTAGAATAAGATCCGTGCTGTACATGTCCCACTCACAGGCTTTGCCACGAAGTATACTGGTCTTCTAAAAGTCTGCATCTGTTCCCAGCCAGCATATTACAGCTGTATCACATGAGCCAGATCAGAAAAATGGATATCATTTATCTTCCAAGTTAATGATCAGACATTTATATTTAAAGATAATATACTGCTCTGTGTCCCAAACGAGCAGCAATATGTGATTGAACAGAGAGTATGCAATTACGTGCTGATGTTCAGTAGGCAGAGAATAGTCCTGAGTGACTCCAGTGATAAATGTCTCATTGTATTAAAAAATACACTGAGCTGTAACATCGAAGTTAACTGCTGACCCTCTAAAACTCTCTGCATCTGGATAGGAAATAAGCATTTGCCATTGCTGCCTGTGAATGATCATACAGCCTTTTCACTAATAACTCTAATGGGGTGAGCCTTTCAGCACGCTGTTATTTTGGTTTCCCAACTTTACCAACATCATCTAGTTTTCAATTGACTATACAGTTGTCAAATTTAAAACATTTGCCCAACATTTTCCATCTTTAGCCTCAGCTTTAGAAGTAACATTTTGTGAAGTTTGGAGAAAATGTTTGCTGTTTGTGAGAGCATGCTTAGGGTAAAAGATCATTTCAATTAAGTTCACTTATTAATGCTTACATTTCCATTATCTATTAGCTGTATTACTTTCTTGGTTCAGTATTGGGATTTGTAACAAGTCAAAGTCTAAATCCAACCCACTTCTGTGGTCCCCTTGAAGTCATAGCAAAACATTTTTTTAGGTGTTTCCTTATACAGCTGATAAAGGAAAACTAAAAATAAAGCTCATGGTTTGTTTTACAATTGTTTGCTGGAACAGTTTTTCATGAGTTATCTTTCCAAATTTTCTTGATTCTAAAACCAATTTTTAAATGTTGTTGGAAAAGATTATTTTTTAATGTTTTGGGTACTAAAGAGACAAGGAGAGAGAGAGAGAAAAAAGCCACACTTCACTTTCATATGTGCATAAATTAAGATCATAAAGCAAAAAAAATTCAAAGGATCTGACTTTCAGGCTTTCAGATGCATTATCCAATCTGGCTTATGTTTTGCCCAGAGAAAGAGGTTCTGCTCTCTGGGGACAGGGAGAGAACAACACTTAGGAAGCATGTTCAGCAGCGTCTAACCAGGCTTTGCCCTGAGAAGCTGTGCTTCTACGCTGATCCATGGTGACAGTACAAAAGAGTGCGTGGGAAGCAAGAGGAGGCGTATGGTTTATGAATCCATGCCAGTGCCATTCCACTGGCAAAATCGCCTCCTGGGGAAGGGAAGCTGTTGCAGAAGCTCCTGCATGCTGAAGGCTGCAGCTGTGTGCATGGAGTACTTATGCTAATTTTGCCCAACCTGGGAAAAGATCGGGGGTGGCTTCATGACCGACACGGCGTAACTCTGCTCAACACTCTCATTTGTGCTTGGGGCAGTGATCAGAATTAAGCTCTGAGAATTGAATCTATTAATATGAGTGGAGAAATAATCAATTTCTTTTCTGCAACACAATTTGGAGATATCTGAGTTTTTCCACTGTGTTTTAAGGTCCTGTTGCCATAGTAGGCATAGAAGTTCTGAACAATGAGCTGCTGTTCAAGGAAGGGACTGAAGAGTTACAGAACAGCGGTTCAAAAAAAGGACACAAAGGCAATTACAGAAGCTGCAGGAAAATGAAATGATTTTTCTTTTATCACAATTCTTGCCATTTCTGTTTTGACACTGGTGGCACAAGAATAAATGCCAAGAAAAGAAATTTAATCTACATTCAAAGAAATGATTTTTAAAAAGACAGATCCAACCATACTCTCAATACATGGTGACAGTGTTCTCAAAAACAAGGACTGCTTCATGTAAAAATAGTCATGGATTAGACCTACCTACCTCCTGAATTTTATCTTAAGATCAATATTCTTTCAAACTACTACAACTTACATTATTTTCATCTAAAAAGGAAAAAAAAATCTGGTTTTTATTTACCTGATACTCAGTTCTTTTGGAGGTAATTAATGCACATAACAGGATAATGCATCTTTAGATACTGCTTTCTTTTTTATCTTCTGTTACATAGCTTTCTAGAGTTAATTTCTGTGCCTGGCAAGCTGAGAGAAATTGCTGTTGTGGGACCGTTTTACAGCTTGGGAAGACAAAGTTAACAAACTTATAACTTCCAAGTACTTACACAGGGAGCCCATTTGCCAAAGGATTACATAATGCTCCGTTTGCCTGCAGTGACTCTTAACAACACATATTTTATAGACAGTAGTGCACTTCAAGGGCCCAGGCCAGAAGATCTGGCTCATCCATTGCTCATTAAAATGTTGAATCTTTAATACAAACAGGATGAGATCTTTGCTATAAAACTATGTAAAAATGCACAGAGGTTTGATTCTGGACATATTCCATTTTGCGTCACTGAAGGTAAATCTGTTTTGCAAATGCAGGAGAATGAAAATGCCTTCATATTTCTGCCCACACCCACCTTAGCTTACTGCTGCTAATAGAGAGGCTATTGCAAGTGTTGGGATTTGTCACCTAAGAACAAAAACGTCCTGGATCTCTGGGGTGGGAACTACAGTAACAATTATCAGCTTCCAATCTCTGTTCTTGTGAATTGATGCGGTGACACGTATTTGCATTTCTCTGATAGCAAATGATAGGGCATGCTAATAGCTATTTTAATAGCTTAACAATTATTTAAATTAAGGTTAACCCTAATTACACTTTCTATTAAATCCAGGCAGTGATTTCCCCACCTCCAGTGGAAAGAACTACATGGTGAGGCTTACATGCAAAGAAGGGTCTCTCAAGCTTTCTCATGCCAATTCCTGATGGGGAAAGAAACTCTGGCTCTTGAGTTCTTTCCTCTTTGCCTTGAAAGAAAGGAAGCTGAAGAATCAGAAAGCATCAGGATAGGAACTGTCCTGAAGCAATGATACTTAGTTTTGCTGACCCTCTTTGGCCTGAGAACCCACTGGATATATCCACCTGATACATCCAATAAGAACAATCCAGGGCCCAAACCCTGCTGTAGGAACTGGATGCCAGGCAATCGGCAAGGCTGCTGGAGAGGGCACACCACTATCTCTTTTCTCTGGAAAAAAGCAGAGGGCAACACCACATCCACATGTGCAGAAGACACCTCAAGGAACATTATCTCCTAAATGGTGTCAGGAAGCCAGCAAACCCAGAGAATCTCTCTTGCTGAGTGTAGGTCTGGGGGATTTGCTCTTCAGACTCCCTTGCTTATTTTTGTCCAGCAAAGAAGAAATAAAAGCAAATAAGTAACCCCAAATTCTCCCTTCACCCCTCCAAAATATTAAGTGATTCTTTCACATTTTCTGGAATGTCAGCCCTTGTTCTTCTTTACCCTCTAATTAGTTTATTTCTATTGGATGGCTATGGAAACAGACACAGTCTATCTCTATTGTGTAAGTGAAGGTTTAATTTCAGAAACCTTGAGATAGTGAAATAAGAAAGCACAGCCTTTGTTCATTCTCACTGTTGACTGATTCAATTTAGCTTTAAATGTGTAATTAATTTTACTACTATGGGAAATTAATTATGTTTTTGTTATAATGATCAGTATTAACCTAATTAGTGACCATGAAAATTCCCAAGCAAAGCACCTAATTATATTAGAATTAGGATGGTAAATATTTTCCTAATGGAAAACTTCCAGTAAAACACTAATGTGCTCAAAGGCTACAAGCCCAAAAAACATGAAGCATTTGTAAAATGCCATCCATAACGAGATTCTGATTGCTAACTCTGCTACACAAGGTAATAGTGTTTCTAATATTATGTTAGGAACATACCCATACATTACAAGTAAGCTATGCAACACATAAATTGATGCTTTTAAGATTCAGTTCACCAGATATAGCAGAAATAATTTTCAATAATCTCTTTCTCTGGCTCCCAGACAGAAGTGGTGCCCTGTCCCTATCCCCATGGCCGCTGAAAACTGGTTTGGGGACAGGAAAAAATCCTTCCTTCAACTTCTTGTCCTTCACATGCAATCTTTTTTCTGCTTATAACCCCTGGATATCCACTTCCAGCCCTGCTCCTCCTCATTTCTCTGTTTTCCACTCTTCACATTTTCTGTAGCATTTTATGCACAGCATTTTCATAACTCAAAAAGGAGCTCCTGCACCCTGGAAAACACAGGCAAGAGATGCAGCTTAGGTGGGAAAGGATGCCACTGCCAAATCACAAGGCAACTGATCTTGCATATAAAGGGCAATCTCTGAAGAAACAGCATTATCCTCTGTCTTCCAGGAGACATATGGCCCTCCTAACCTAAGCTGAAGTCTATTGTAAAGGACTTGCATTACAGTGCCCACAGAAAACATCTGAAGTCCATCTTTTTTTATTAAAACAAAAGTTATGCTCTGCTATGTTACTCCACACAGTCCTTCTTGTAATTAAGGGATGCCAAGTAACCAAAAGAATCATTTCAGCTCCCCTGGTATAATGCAGTTATTCATAACTCAGTCTGACCCTCCTTTCATCTACTTTCTCACAAAAAGCTTTCCTTTACATACCTAACTTGTTGCAAGCACTGTCCCAGATTTAAGCCACTTTGTAACACAGGGAACATATTTGTCAATGTGATCCCCATAGGCCACCCAACACTGCAATTGAAGTATTTATTTAAGATAAAAGCTTTGTATTGAATTAGAAATCGATCTTCCACTTGACCTGATAGTATTGTTTTATGTATTCATGTACAGGTCTCTTTAGAAAACTCTTCCATTAGTGTGCTGGCCAGAGTGAGTGACTGAATCATTCCCATACATGCAGAAATAATACTTGGAAATATAATTCCCGGCTTTTGTGGGACTCAGGGTGACTGGGGCAGGCACAAATTCTCTTGTCATCTCCCAGCTCTTGGTTAAACAATTTATCTCAGTTACCAACTGTATACAAACAGTGCCAGGAATTTATCAGGTCGGTATTATATCCTATCAATTATGCATGGCTTACAAGCACAATGCAGTTCATGAAGTCTAAAACACAAGCCAGAGACATAGAGAATGTGTTCCTCCAGAGCTGCATCGTACCATTTATGCACAAGATAAAAGATTTTCAAGTGAATTCCTCTCTTTCCTTGCGACTTTTTCCCTTTTGATCTTATCCTGTATTTTTCTAAACCAAATTATGTGTTAAAAACACAGGAACAATTAATCCAGTAAGGAATTGGTGGAGGTAAGATCCTGAGGAGATGCTGGCTCAAGTAAACTGATGGATTACTCTGTAAAAGAATTTCTGAGAGAGATTTTTAGTTTCCTATTTCTTTACATCTACATTATCTGTGCTACATATGCACTTGTGCCAGAGCTCCCATCGCCTGTGTAGCCAACACAGCTGCTTCTCTCGGTGTTATTGAAGGTATGTACACACACACACACACATATATATATACACACATACATATATATATGTGTGTGTGTGTATTCATTAATGGATGGCTGCTTTCCAGCACAGGCCATGGGCTCTTTGCTGTTTTGTCTTTTGCTCTGCTGGCATTGGTACTTTGTGGCAGCATGTCATGGATGCTAACATTAATGATAGAACTGTCCCAGGCTTACCAGATCGCTAGTAAATGCTTTACGGAGAGAAAGAAATTAACAAGTCTTATAATAATATTCCAGTATTGATTTGGGGGGATGTCTTAAAAATCTGTATTAGTTTTCAGTATCCCAATTTACCCTGCAAAAGAGACCTTTTTCTGGAGACTTGTATTGCACTAATCTCTACATACATGGCGTTTGTTTCGGTCATCTTTAGGTACTAATGGTTGAAATACATCCTCTGGAAATCAATTTACCCTGACACAGAGAGTCTGCTTTGGTTTGTTTCAAACATGCAGAACACAAAAAGCTGCAGGCAATTCATTCATGCAATAAATATGTTTGCTATCCTGGTGGCTTTTTAAAAATCAGCAGGTTGAGTCCTTAATCGTTTTTAAAACTGATTATGAGGAGGAGAAATACAGCAAAACCAACTTTTTTGATCGATGGAGTTTTATTAATGGAAAGCTTTTATTGTTGTATGTTTAATTTTGCAGCTACTGCCATGAAATATTATAAGTACAATGTATGATTGCATTAAAATTTCATTTTAGATAGTGCCAATCCTCAAAACCTCAGCCTGTCTCCTTCAATCACACTCTACACCTTCAGCCATCCATTTGGCACCAGCACAGCATTTGTATCAAGTCTCATGCACAGGTCTAAAAGAAAATCCTCTAAACTCACATAAGAAAATGGTTTTATGTTTGTGGCACAGCTTATACAATTGATTGAGACTGCACTGAAGATATTCGCAATAAACTCATAATTACACCTTGAAAAATTAACTATATAATATCAATTTTGGTATTATTTATCATTATGAAATACTTCTCACTTCACTTTCCATAGCCACAAAAACCCTTAACATCTAGTCTTTAATTATTTTAATTCAACTTACATGTCCAAAAATGAACAAACACCACATGAATAATTAAAGCACAACAGAAAATGGGAGGGCTAAAAGCATTACAGAGCAAAACAGATGCAAAGCACGACTACGATGTGGGACCTGAGCAGCCACCTTTAGTCAAGCAAATTTTCCAGAAGGAAACAGGGTTAATATGGATGCAGTATGGCCTCAGGAGTGTCTATCCTTCTCTGGACATTGGTGTATCTACTCTGATGTACTAAAATAGGCCTCTGCTTGCTACTGAACACAAGTTGTGCATGAATATGCAAAGAGAGCCTTCTGTTACCCTGCTAGCAGAGAGGGAATGAATGGAGACGTGTACAGGACACAGCCAGGATATTTTTGGGCCCCACCAGATCGCTACTTGTTTTCCTTTTCAAGGCCATTTGTAATGAGAGTAACTTAAAACATCTCTAAATTATTCAGAGAGACTAGGCTTTCATGTGGCTGACAGACAACCAGGGAGCATTAAGTTTACCTTTGGAGACTTTCCATAGCTCTCCAGTGGGGTGCCTAGCAGGGCTGGATCACCAGAACCTGCTTCTCCTCTCCTGCAGCCCATGGGCCAATTCAGAGGGGAAGCTGGATACTTCACTGCATAGAAATCGTTTCAAAATTAGTTTTGCACAGCACACGTTAGAAGACAATGAAGTTTCCTATTTCGAACTGTAAAAAAAGTAGTACTTGCCAACACCAAAGGAAGGCAACAAGTTGAAGATGGTTTTGAATGTTTTTGTTCTTTTCTCCAGACAGAAAGAGCAGCTTTTAAAATCCATTCCAATGTTATTTGGAACCGACCCAAAGAAATATAATGGTATATATAAATTCACCTTTGAGTCAGCATCTCGTGTTTCAGCACTTCTAGTCACAGCATCTTTCAGAGCAGTACATCATCCATATGCTTCATGCACATCATTTGCCTTCTCAATAAATCAGAAGATGGATGCTAAAATCCACAATGCAACCTTAAAAATTCCCCTGGTTTTTTAGCAGGTTATATTGATACTGATAGTTGAGCATATTTTGTAAGGGGAGATGGAAACTTCTCCCTTATAATTCAGACAAACAAGCAACTGAAAATATGAAAGAGGTTATCACACAAGGACCTTTTACAGCAGTTTAAAGTAATATTCCAAACTAATGTTGAAAAAATATATGCAGATACAATAAAGGAGAAAATACTCCTTTTCACTATAATTTCTATGAAGTATGGGAGAGGTATAAAAGCATCACATGGGTCCCACTCTCACAGGAACCTCAAAATGGTGCCTTTGTTTTAAGGAAAATGGGTGGGGTTGGGTAGGTTTTTTTGTTTGGTTGAGGATTTTTGCCGCTGAGAAATAATCTCAGAATCAAGCTTCCAATAAAACAGATTTACTTAGCTAAAGGAAAACAGCCAGGAGTCATTATGAATGTACACAGTAACTGGTGTCTTTGTGAGCTTTTTTATCGACCTCATCCTTTGAACTTTTTTTTAGATAAATTCTTCAGATTAAAGGAGCATAACTGTCACAGTTTGCTAAATGTCATATGGTGCATGATCATGCTGCTTTACTTCTGTACACTCAAATAGTAAATTTTTATGGTTTTTAGGCCTGATGCTGCCATTTTACCTGGACTACAATCCACACATATCAATAATGTTTAATAACAGTGTTATTGCTTCTCTTTGGGACCCTCCAAACCAAGTGATGACATTCAGTCCTGAACCACCCTCACATCCCACTAGTATGATGACCCCTCTCTCATGTTATAAGAGCACAGTTAATAGAACAAAATTCAGAGAGCATAGAGAATTTTACATCTACAGCTTGATAAGAATGTTTTGCTGGGTAATTCAGTGTGCTTGATTGGGGTTTTGTTACAAAATTGAGGTGAGCATCACCAGCCAACTTTGAGTGTGTTAATCATACCACCACTCCCACTGACTTTCAACTAGATTTGCATATCCACTGCCCTCCAGACCTTCAGAATCACAGCTTAAATACCATAAACATATTTTTCCAACAGTACTCTTATTCAAAGATCATCTGCTTCATACTCACAGCCTGTCCATTCCACTACCTGCATCTTAGCACCCTGGTATAAGCCTGACCATTTCTGTTCATGTTTTATGGATAGAAAATTTTCAAACCTTCCAGAGGTCAAGAAGGAAAGAGAATTTGCTGTATTCCTAAACAATCCCTCTGATGGCAGTTGTAAATATTAATAACTGGGTGAAGAGCTATACCTGTCCTTGTTGAGAGTTCTGAACGTAATTGGATTTCTTCCTTCCATTAGGCTAGGGAGAAAATTAACCCCATAATTCATCTGGTGAATAAGAACTTTAGGAACACTGTGAGTTTGCTGCTTGTGACTGAGCTAAAGGGATGCCAGCTTTGAAATGTTTGTTCTTGTCCAGTCCGGTCTTCTTTATTTGACTTTGAGCTTCTACATTAAGCAAATATGTTTTTCAAGGTGCATTTTATAAATTAAAAAGTAAATGAATGTGAGGTTTGTGCTCTAAATCAATTTATCTTGCATCTTGAAATGTAGCTGTGGGTCTCAGTACTCGAGTAAGGCAGTGTCTTCATCATGTTATTCCTTCAAGTTCAAGCACAAGGAGGGCATAAATTAGCAATGATTCCTGGTCTGGTTGTATTAAAAAGTACTTTAAAAAGAATAATAGCAGTAACTACTCAAAGACCCGAAAATTATGCATTTATTAAGCTATGTAGTATTTTTAAAAATAAACAGGACTATACTGGAATCATTTCTCACAGCAGTGGAATTTGATCATTTAGAAGAACAAAGCAACTGCTCAGCACAAGAGGCAAGTACTATTCTAACAGCTTAGGGCAGGAATCAAAGAACATAATTTCCAAATAAATGTTCACCCAGGAATCTGGGAGGCAGAAAGTGTCTTCAGGAGTAGCACCTGGTCTTTACAGGACGGTCCTGAGCAGCAAATGGTTCTGCACACTTTAGGAGGAGGCAAATGAGTCTCGAGCTGAGCTGTGAGTTGCAGACTAGAAGGTGCCATCAATCCCTTTGCATTAAGGGCAGCAGTTTCCTCCTTCCCAATACATATTTGTAAGCACATGCTTTCTCTTTTTTTTTTACTTTTAATTGACATTCTACTTGCACACAATACAAATATTTTATGTTTGGTCATAGAAATAATGGTAGTTAACTGTAGTTTTTGTATTAAAATATCTTCCAGAGAACTTAATATAAATTTACTGGATTGTTTTACTATCACTTTTGAACATTTGTTCTCTAAGGAAGCAAAAGAACATCAAGAAATTTGATTTCCAAGTGTAATCTCTGAGGAGACCTATTGACATTAGCATTTCTTGTATAGTTTGGGTTTGCAGCATTTTGACACAGAAATATTAAACTCTTTTCTTCAGATAGATGCTGGTGTGAGGGTGTAGATCCTCTCCAGCTGCTCCAGGAGCTCTATTGCTCTTCCTTCACAGTGTCAGCCCACCCGAGCAGAGGTTGGGAACTGGTCAGTTTTACCATGATGGTTCTCAAACACAAAATCTTAATCCTTACTGATGCCTGAAGAGGCTACCTGGAAACAGAGACTAGACAGGAATAAGGGAATAAAGGGGATATTTATTTGAAAGGCCTTCAAAGGTACACCCTGGGGAGACCAGAGGCTACTGCCAAAATGGACCCCAAGATGGACAACAAGTCCCGAGTTCTTCACACTTTTATAGGTTTGGTCCATTTGCATATCAGCATAAATTCACCAATTAAAACTTCACCTACTGAGGTAGAGTTCTCCAAGCTCAGCTCCCCTTCTCCAGGATGTTGGTTTACACATTTCTGGGCCCAGGACAGCCTAGGTGTCCTTGGACTGCAAACCTAGAGACTTTGTTATGTCTGTCTTAGCATGAGAGAGCAGCAGCAGCAGGCTGTGAGACACTTCAGAGTTCTACAGTAGGCAATACAGAATATAAGAGCTAAACCTCAAGGCATCATTACCTTAACGCTGATTTCATGGCAAAACAAGGAAGGGAGATTTACCAGTTTTGTGGGGCTCTTCCTGGATGTTCTAAGACACAGAACACTGGGGACATGCAGAAGACTACTCTAGAGACAGCAGTAACACCTAGAAGGTGGCAGATAACTTCTTTAACTTCTTGTGTTTTTATTCCTAGTGGAGGTACCCCACCATCCAAAGCCTCAGACCCCCAAACCCGTGAGGTACTACGGCAGCTTCTCCCTCACACCCTGGCTAGTGGTTACATGGCAGCCAAAGACACTGCTCTCTTTATAGTCAGCACTAACATCTTATAGGACAGTGATTTCTTAGCAGGACAACTTCTTGCATTTTTATTCACAGAAAGTCTCCAAAAACCCAGAATAGATAGCAGGACTTAGAGAGGAGGATGAGTAATTCAGTGGGTTGTGTTTAGTAAGTGAATAATGACATCCTTGCTGGGAGAAGCATGTTTCCTATGTTTGCTCCTCAGCTGACAGCGAACTGCCTGTAATTATTGTTATTTTACCACTGGAGAGCAGGGGGACAGGAAGCAGCAGAGTTGATAAGATTAACTAATTAGACTTCTGGTGGACATGCAAACAAGCTCTGAAGGCAAAGAGCTGTTCAGACAGACGTGGTGACTGAAAACCAGGCTTCAGCCCTCCCACTAGTCCTGGCTTCCGAGATCACACGTGTTGGCCTGAACACTGCTCTGTGCCCCAGATTAAGCCACAATGATGCTTGACTGGATCCCACACTGGGTATGATCCGTTGCTGGGCAACTGAAATTCATTTAGCAAAATTTAATTTCCTTTATATTACTTTTACTCTGTAACATACAGGGCTGAGTAACAAATTCAAACACTGTGCTACTAGGAAATGATTTGATTTCTGTTAAACTTTGCTTTGGAGTGAGCACAAAAACAACCAGAAGAAAGAAAGGAGGGAGGGAGGTGCAATATAGACCAACATTTTGACCTAGCTTTAAGTTACAGTGAAGCAATAGAATGTCACAGTATGCTAATTATTTAATCAACCCACATCTTCTCTGCTGTTCATGTATTATTCTGACTACCAATCGAACACCATCTGCCCTCACAGAAAAATGTTCCTGCAACATAAAGAATATTTAGCTGGCAAGAAACTCTCACCATGTTCACACTAGAAAGTCTTGAACCTGAGAAAGCCTGAGGAACTTCGGGTATTCAAAAAATCTCCTGCTCTCTCTTGGCCTTCTTCTGGAGAAATGGATGATTTCCATTTAAACTTCAAATAATAAAATAGTTTCATTAATGGATAGGAAGCCAAGCGTTGGAATCCAGCATTCCTTTTAATGAAAAATTTCTGTCACTTGGAGAAGCGTGGGAAGTAACAGCGAGGAGAGGGAGAGGAAAAGAGGAGAGGAGGCGGCTCCGGCTCCTCTCATCCTCTCTGCTCCAGCAGCGTTTCCCTCAGGGGTCTCCGGGCTGGACTCAGGCTGGAACCCAGTGCTCTCCTCCCCAGACTCTGCCAGGAACCTTTTGGGGACCTGCTTCTTAACTCTGGGAAAAGGACCCTCTCGCTTTATTAATTCTCACCCTTTACCTGGACAGCAAATCTGTCAGGGTATGAGTTTTATAGGGTAAAGAGAGAATTCCTGTCTCAAAAAGGGAAACAACAGGCTTTGTCAATGAGATCCTGGTAAAATACTATAGGGGAAGGATTTTGGAAAGGTTGTTTTGTAAGTGTGGGTTCTAATGGGATGTTTACCTTGAACAGATAAAATTAAGTATGAAACATTGCAAAGTGCATTGAATAACATAAAATCTATGCCAAAGGAGGACAGTATTACCTACATTTTAATTTTTAACTATTAAAATAGATGCACAATCACGACATTTCATCCTAAATTGATCCAGCTGGAAGTGCAGCACAGTTGTCCTCTTCATTCTTTTCCAGTTGAGCGCTGCCTATTAAGGAATCCCAAATAAACAGGTACAAGGATTGCATGTGCTATGACAAATACCAAGCACAGAGGCAGCCAAAATGTCTTTGGGTGCTGTTTAGATGCAGTTTTTGGAAACAGCCCCACCATCTTTAGTTAATAGATGAATTAGCAGGCTGATGTTGAGTCACTCCCTCGTGCCCTTTTGTCTCACAGCCTGGCATGGGGCACACCTCAGTCCACACCTCACCTGCCAGAGCAGCCAGCAGCTTTAGAGCAATGTTCCCTATACCAGTGAGGAGCCACTGATAAGGCATGGATGGATCCACCTACCAGAATAAAAAAAATGGGCCCCGACGTCTCTGTTGTCCTTATCCTGAATTCCTTGGAGCGGGCCCAAGGATTTCCAGTGGGACTGGAATTTGGCCCAGTGTGCCACACTCCCATAAAACACAACTGTCTATTGGTTAAACAATGCCAAGCATGTCTCAGCCAGATGCCTGTTTACTGACTACTGAGAGAGGAAAAATCTCTCAGATGCTATTGCTTGGCTTTGCAGGATGTAGGACATTAATTATGAACAAATGAAATGATCACAAACCAGAGATGAGCCACATAACTTGGTTTGGCTGCAGTTCCTGCTATATGAAAAAAAATGACTGCACAGGGCTTGGTGAACATTCAGTCTGCATTAAAAAATAAATTATTTTGTTATCTATTTGCTTAAGATAGTTCTTCTCTTTCTTCTGCTATAAGGGATAATGGACCATAAAATTGGCTAAATTATTGTCCATTTAGGCCAAATGCTTTCTGCAGTAAAGGAAGAATCCTGGTTCATTTTTCCAAGGAAACACTGTTCTGCTAAAAATGTCTTTTCTTTCCTAGAAGCAGAGAAGTCCAGCAACATGAGATGGCATCCACTGGGGACGCACTGCTGAGGGAATTGTGGCAGGGTGGTGGATCAGTGACTACCTTAAAGCATGGCCTGCCCTGGCACTTCCCCCACCTGACTCAGCCCAGAGCCCAAGCCTTGCAGGTGTCCTTCAACCATGCACAGAGCAAACCCAGCTCTGCCAGGCTGTGCTGCACCAGGGTCCCTCCCTCTCCATGGGGGAGGG
This sequence comes from Aleadryas rufinucha, assembly GCA_013397815.1. Lineage (NCBI taxonomy): Eukaryota > Metazoa > Chordata > Aves > Passeriformes > Aleadryas > Aleadryas rufinucha. Next base: position 720,380 of record VZTH01018656.1, read on the forward strand.
CAGCAGGATGGGGAGCTGGGCCGGGCTGGGGCAGAGGAGGCAGAGCCTGCTGGTGCCCTCAGGGCCCTGACCACACTCCCATTTCAAGGCACAAACACCCCCCTTGCCATTTGTCCCACCCCCTGACAATGACGTGCAGATTTTCTTCCTGCAGCAATGGCAGCAGCACTTTTGCTTCTATTTATGCCAAGAAGGCAGCAAAGTTCACACAAACACCACCTCCTTGAGCAATCAGTTCCTGTGCCTTCATACCATCTCCATTAAAATGTTTCTCCTAATTTTGGGCCTTAATTTTCCCTGGTTTTTACCCTATTCACCATAAAGAGCAGATGTTCCTGCTCTCTGGACAAGATTTTGTGAACTGAGGACCAAAGCATTTCACCTCTCAGTCTCTTCTTTTGTTTTTCAGTCTTCCCTGGACCAATTGGCCCATACCTGCTCTGAATGTAGTGCCCCAGATTAGATGGGTACTCCAGTATCTGATGTTTTTGAATATACTCCTGTAGAGGTAAAGAAATCTAAAATATATTTATTTTTATCAGTATCATTATACTGCAGACTGCTGTTTAACATGTGACAGTACTACCTTGTGTTTTTGCAGATCTTTTTGTTAAGCATCATATTTTATTACCTTGTGCTGTGCATTTGGTCATTCCAGCCCAAGACCACGATCTTGATCTTGTCCTAGTTGAATTTCTTTTTTGTTGTTGTTTTTCTTTCACATGCCATTTTTCCTATTTGTTGATAACATCTTGCATTCAAACCCCACCCTTTATGGATCCTGAAGGTTCTTATCATTTGCAGATGTAATAAGCACAGGCCTTTGCCCAGCAGTGGCTATTAACAAAGTCATTAAAAGGCCTGCTCCAGAGCAGACAGTGATGGAAAGCTTGTGATGTAATGTCTGCTGCCACTGCTGCCTTCCAGAGATGCTTCTCACCCAGCTGGGCATCAGCTCAGGCCCATCCCCAGGCCTTTCAGTGCTTTCCTAGCTTTCTTAACCAGAATGTTGTGCCACACTGCCAGAGCCTTGAAAATCAAGATAAAGAGCATCTGTGGCTTCTTCTCTGGCCACTCTTTTTTAGAACAAAATGAGCTTGGTGTGATGTAGCTTCTTTTTTGTTGCTGTTGTTATTTTTAGATCAGTCAGTTCTCTGGTAAGTGCTTTCAGACTGTTTCGGGAATTCATCTTAAAAGTTTTGAGCTGGTGCAAAGCCTTCAAAATTCCCTAACTTTGCTCTACTCCCCTGTCTTAGGTTACAGTGTAAGATGTAACCAAAAGTATGTATTCCATCACTGTCTGTTAAAACCAGGTGTGGCAGGGTTCTTTGTCTCCTCCATGACACATCCCTGATAACTCCCTCCGGAGGGATTTCTTCTGTTAATGGCCCATCCAGCCTCACTGCACGACTCATAAATTATATCATCCCATTGTGAGATGCTCCACCCAGGGGGAGGAACCAAGCATTCCTACCTGGATGTAATCTGAGGTTTGGAACACCGTACTTAGTCCTACCTACTGGATTCCCAGAGGACAAGAGCTACCACTGGATCTTCAGGTGAAGACCAGACCCTTCTACAGGATCACTGCTTCAACAGAACCACTTCATCTGGACTGCTACCACCACCCTGACTAACAGGGTGTCAGGTTGTATCCTGACTGTCAGTATTCTTGTATTACTGCATTTATTTTAATTTTCCTGTTAAATTATAATTCTGACTTGCCATCTCCCACTGGTTTGTTTTCAAAATAGTACATCCCCACAGATGCTCTTCTTAAAAACAGGCACTGTCCTTGCTTTTCCCCAGTCTGCTGGTGTCTTGCAGAGGTCCACAACAGGCTTCCGGAAATCCTACATCACATCTCTGTGTGTTATTCAGAGATGCAATCCACCAGGCCTGCTTAATCTTAAAATATTCTGCTTAAGTCTCTGCTTACACTTTCCCTGCCCTAAGCTCATCTTATCCCTTTGCCACCAGCATTAGCTCCATGAGCCGTCTGTTCCCTGGAGCTCTCTTTCAGTGAGCACAAACACAGAATAAGCATCAAACACCCGGTTCCTGGGGGTCATCTGAACATAGCACTTCTTCTCCATGACAAACAGGTCAATTTTTTCCTGGTCTCCCTACAACTAGTGAGATAATTATTTTTTTTCTTGTATCAGGTAGCCTTTAATAATTGCAGGGGATGAAATATGACCTCCAGAAGACCTTTTGAAAACCTTCATGAGAGCTGACTTCAAGGGAGGCTGTTTCTAGAATGCCTCAGCTCAAGAAAGCAGCATGTGGAGATGGACAGAAAAAGGAAGGGCAAAACAATCCTGTGAAACTCAGATGCTGCTGAGCACCTCCCTCCCATCAAATGCATGCCAGAAGTCAGAGAAGAAGGTGCTTGGTGTGGCCATTCCCCCGCTGCCAAGATGCTTACCAGAGGCCAGAAAAGTCTCTGGGGTACATAGTCTGAGCCGCAGGAAAATATGAAAGAAAGAGTTTGTTTTAAAGATAGTAGAAGGGGAAGAAAAAACCAAACCCACTTCCCCCCCCTTTCTTGAACTTTCCTTAATGACAGCGAGATGTTTCTTTCCCAGCAAAAGCTGACTGCTACTCCTGCCACGCCTGATGTCAGCTGGAGGAACAGATGGCTCAATGGTTCATTTCAAACTGTTCATTCAGCCAAACAGCACAAATTGCATTAATTGCCTCACAGTACGAGCAGGGAAGGGAGCGCTCCGCGTGTCCTCGCTGTGAATCTCTGCGACTCCTCATCACCATTCCCATTTGACAGGTCAGTCAGGATACTGGGAAAGGTGGGAATAGAAGGAGCACAGCATAAGAGAATGCCTGAGTTACTCTGCAGGTAACAGAAGATGCCCAAAGGCTGATACAGCCTTCGACTTGGCTTTGGAATGGGTTCCTCAGCACTGTGCCACTTGCAGAAATGTCATTTCTCAACATGAGAGTGTTACACAGTAACACACCTACTGCCCAGCCCCAGGGAGCAGGAGGAACAAGGCTCAATTGCTGACCTTCTTCCTGTCCACACTGAGAGCAGGAACACCTTACATGCGCTGGAGGCACTTCTATAGTGCCCCCCTTGCTTTGTCCCTTCCTGCATCAAAGGTGCCTTACACACCCTTGGAGGTCTTGGTGGGCCACCTCAGAGAAACTGAGTGTCCCAGAACCTCCAGCAAGAGCACCTGGGGAGGGAAACCACAACAGTAAACTCTCTATACTTGCCTTCAGGGAGCCCCTGCATCCAAGAACTGAAAAAACACAGGTAGCCAAAGAGTTTGAAACAAGTTATCCCAAATATCTCTTTTGTTTGTTTGTTTCCATAAGATAGGAGCCTTGGATCTGTTTAATTTACTCCACACATGTGCACAAGCATCTGAAAAGTTCATACAGAAGGTGAGTACAGGCAAAAAGCTCTCCTTTAGGTTTGATTGCTCTAAACCTTGCCCAATAAATTATTTATTAGATGCTCTATAACCTGCTAAAAAGTCCTGGCCCCTTGCTCACAACTTGCAAGTGAAACATGTTAACATTTTGCCTGCTGAAGACGCCATTTTAATTTTTTTTTAAATTTATTTTTATTTATTTAACCAAGGGAAAGAATTTGAAAAACTGCCACATAAGACCAGAAGTTTAAGGATACAGGTTCCCAGAATATGTTCACTGATGCATCTCTGTTACCCACCGAATATATTTTCTTTTTTCCCACAACTTTAGTAAAACACAATACCAGGAAAAGACTAACCTTGCTCTCCAAGAGGTTGTTGAAGTTCCTGCTACAAAACACCCAAGCAAATCCCGCTGCTCTTTCTTTTTCTCTGCTTTAGAAGGGCAAAACCACTGCTGTTTCACCACCACAGGCAAAATGCCTGTACTGTACTTACGTGCATTGCTAAACTCTGCTTGAACCCCTCCTCCAAGAAAAAAAAAAAACCATAGAAAGACTAGGGAGAAATTAAAAATAAAAAGCAACACCTGTGCAAACCCAGCTCTGCAGTGAGGTATTGTGGTGTAACCCTCCCTAAATAGGCAGCAGATCTGTTTATTGTAAATGGGTGACACCTGAAGGGCGACTCTTCCTTCACCTCCCTGCTTGGTGGAGGCTCTGCACCTTCCCTCACTGCTTGTTCTGTGCAGGCCTCACAGGTTTCTAGAGAAGAGAGAGGCTCTTCACTGTTTTCCTCCCTTAAGCAGAAGTCAGCAGAAGGGAAAGGTTACCTAATTGCCTCTGACTGATGGAAAAAAAGATGTACTTTATACCATTAATCTCCTTCCCTCTTGCAAAGTTTGGGAAGAATAACCCCTGGATCTGAGTTTGTTTCACACTCTGTCAGCTGTGTACCTCTAAAAGAAGTGCAGCAAAATTCCTAGAGTCAAGTCTTCTCCCAGGAGGAAGCTTTGCTCCTGGTGCTCTGTACCTTGCTGCTTCAGTCACGCTGTCTTGGTGGTGCTGACAGCTCCTTGTGCACTGCCAGAAACACCCTGTCCCTTGTGCTTGCCCCAGGGCCTCCCCACACTGTGACAGAGGTGTCCTTCCAGTAACAGAGGCTTGCCCTGCTGTGTTTTCCCACACAAAAGTACTTCGGGTGGTGCATTTAAGTGCTCAGAACTGGAGCATTATCATTTGGTCTTCCTTCTTTGGAAACAGGACCCCACTGTGATTCTGCCTTCTGCTTCAGCTCTTCTCATCCCTGTGGACAGGGTGGCCTTCTTTGTGCCCATGGGCTCCTAGTCTGCCACGGGCTAATTCCACCAAATAATGCCTTTCCTTGGTCTTAAAATCAAGAACCAAACATGGTTCGAAGGGAAAAAGGGATTTTACCTCGATATTTATTTTAAGGATCCTTGGTGCCCCCCGTCCAGGTGGAACACGCTGGAATGCCCATCCAAATGCACACTGAAATGCACACCCAGAATAGTTTGGGTATAACATTACAGGCCTGACCAATTAGCATATCTATCAAAGATTCCCCAGTAAGAGGCTGAGTGAACCCCCCTCCCCGAGGAACTTTCCCCCCCTGGACAGGCCTATCTCAGTTCACAAAACATGTTCCAAAGAAAACCTTGGTGTCTGAGGCTTCTGAGATGTTTGGTCTCCTGGCTTAAGGGAATATTGGGTGTATGCTTGTTATCAAACCTGAAGAATTAGAAGTATGTGGGCTAAAAGGCCCTTAAGAATACATAAAAGCTTTATATAAAAGAGTATATAAAGGGGGTATATATAAAAAGCAAAAAATTATCATGGCATCACAAACATTCCCAGGCCTGCAGTTCAGGTGAGCTGTTTCACAAAGCTTGTAAGCTCTTCAGGAGCTTCTGCACCTCCATCTCTGAATGATCTCTCCTTCCTTTAGACTCAAGCAAGCAGCTTCTGAAGTTACTGGAGAACTTCCAGCTTCCAGCAGGAATTAATTCAGACACTAATTTATTCCTTTGGGGCTCTTTCCTGGGTTAGCTGTATTTTACCAGCAGTTAACTGCATTCCACCCAACTCTGCTGACAATACCCATGTGGGAGAAGGGGAGAGAGAAATGATGCACAAAGCAGCCTGAAGGATCTGGAATGGCAGAGGAGGTGAAGCAAATTACCACTGGCTATTCCCCTGCTCTGGGAGAGGGCAACAGAGGCAGCAGAGCAGAAGTAAGCCAAGCTACAGACCTGTAATCCCAAATGTCATTTTTTTAGTTAATTTAAACATGTCCTTTAATTTAACAGGGAAGGGGTGAGGCCAAGCTTAGGAGCGGGCAATTTTAATGTTTAAGTCATAGTGCTGTGTTCAGTGATGTCTAAGAAACGTGAGCTGTCAGAAAACGTGGCTTATTCTCCAGTTACTCAGCACTGGATGGACCAGAGGAACCCACAAGGCTTCTTTTCACAAAGACACCTCCTGCCTGATCATCCATTTCTTGATGCTCCAGTGGGCTTTCCTGGACAGGTCTTCCCTGTTGAGCCCAGCTCCAAACAGCTGCAAGGCCAGGTATGCTCCCCTCCTTTCAACTTCTTCCCCAGGCTAAAGGAGCATTAATTCTGTCATTAAGCTGATGAGTGGGGCCAGACCAACACACAGAATAATGCTGGAGAGGGAAATGTGATAGTTCATACTACAGAGGTAGTCAGCAGAGAACACGGCACGGAGTTAACTCAGAGGTTTTTGTTGCAATGAGCTGCTATGATCCTTCCAGCCTCACCAAAACATTTAGAAGCCCCTCTTATCAAGGAATTTCTCAAAAACCTTGTGAAAGTACAAATAAATTGCATTAACTGGTTCCCATTTATCCATGTCATATCTAGGCTCATATTTTGGTACAAAACTGATCCAGTTTTCCCTACTTTGATTTAAAAAAAATACATTTTTAAAGCTAAATATTGTTTACTAACAATGAGGGCTTTTGACACCTGACACCCAGGGCAAGTAAATAAAATGGAAATTTCTGCTTCTTTATTAGTAATAACAAGGTACTGGTAACAGTTATGGTCCTGGCTACCAAGTCCCCCTTTTGTAAGAGCATAAAGGAGGGGCTAATAACAGACCTTGCAGCATCCTGATAAACCTGTTTCAGCAATTCTGGCAACATCTCTTCAGATTTATGCCACTACCAGTGGCAAGGGTTTGACCCTGGAAATGTAACATCATGTACAGCATGTAAGACCTCAGTGTGATTTTCGTGTTTTGTCTGAAAGAACAAGGCCAAATTCCTGTTTTTAGTTGCAGCTACATAATTATATTGTCAACTGCTCCGTGTTTACCATCCTGTTTTTGTCCTGTGTGTTGTTTTTCTGTAGCTCACCTTGATCTCTCTCATGTCCTTTACTGAAATTCCTGCACCTCTCTCACATAATCAAATATTTATTCCTTAAGTACCACTCAGTGTTACAGCCATTCCAACATCTCCATTTCAGGTGACCAATTCCCATTACCAGCTCACACCTGTTAGCTGTTTATGCATCCCAGAGCTGGTGGTCTCAGCCCAACTCCTAGGCCACCTGATAAAACAAGCAACCCTCAAGCACCACTGAAGCTAATGGTTAATTAAAATACAACCAGTCCTGGGCTATTTAATTACCCTTTACTGTCAAGCTCAGATGAGATTTAAAGCCACAGGGATGGAACTATATCTTGGATCCAGTGTGGGCAAAAGCACCCTGTTGGCCAGGATGAGCTCTGGCTCCAGTAACACACGTGTAACTTAAACCATGTGTGGTGTTTTCCAGTCAGGCTTCTGGCTCTGTGCCTCCCTCCCGGGCTGCAGCCTGGCCCAGCTCAGCCAGCACCCCAGCAGCACCTTCCCTATGGGATTAAGGGTCACCTGACATCCGTGGAGGGGAAGATGAAGGCTCACCCCAGTGACCTCCCCCCGGGCACCTGTTCCCTTCCCAGTGCAGAACCTGTGGGAGCTCCCTGACCAGACCCTTCTGGTGTAGGGAGGATCCCTGTCCCCAGGCAGGACAGTGTTGGGGCAGCTGGGTGACAGCAGGGACTGAGTGCATCCTGCACTTGCTCACAGCCCTCTCCCTCTCTGCACAGGCTGCTCGTACACCCCCCCCTCCCCCCCATGATGGTGTGGATGGGCTTTCTGAGCTGCCCCCTCCACAAACTGTTTCATCAGACACGCTTGGTTACCAAGCCCAAAAAACCCCCAAACCCTGGAGAGTAACTCCTGGGGCTGAGGCCATGGAGCATGACTAATGCAGAGCTGAGAAACCCTGGCAGCCTGTGACAGCACAGCTGTAAAGTAATTGTTAATTCTGCTGTTGTTAACAGGAATGCTCCAGTTCCTCTCTCATGTGATTCGTCCCATGTTTCCCAATAACTGCTGCAAAACCAACAACCTGCCTCTTCACAGGAGGCAGCTCTCCAGCACGGAGACAGACTGTCCCGAAGTCACCTTTCCCTCCCTCCTCCACATTAATACAGGCAGCAGCAGAAGGCTGGCTCCTATCCTGCAAACACATTTTCAGAGAAAAAAAAAATTGCCTTTTTGTCATCTTTGAAAAGAGCAACAAAATGTAATAGACCTCTTATCCTGATTAGGTTTTGCTAGTGAAAAAATGATCCGTTAGAACATGAACTCATTAGCTGCAAGAGCAATCTTCCTACAGAGACAGTATGTCTTTCCCTTGGTCATCCATTAGTAGGATTTCCTTAGCAATTTCCCGAGGCAGGAGATACTGAAAAGAAATTCTTGTTTAACATCTTAACACCAGTTATTTTTACCCTCAGGTTTGAATCTCCCAAAGCTAGGTGCTAATGCTTCGGCACCAGTGTGTGTTAGCAGCCAGGGCCGGGAACAGGCAGGTGGCTCTCACTCTACGGCACAGCACAGTCCCCAAAGAATGCAAGATTAGCTGCCAGTACTCTGAGATCCTCCTGAAACAATGACCAAAAAATTGATTCTCAAGAACACCATCACCCCCACAAAATTAAGGTACTGAGGTCAAAAAGTACAGGATTTTGTTTTATATTTGTTTCCTCAAGATGAGTAATTACTCATTAGTGCATTCTTGTAAAAAAATGGCAAAATACGCTGTGGAGACTGCATGATGTCAAGTAAAAATAGGTAAAATATTGTATTTGCTAACACCTTTCTTATTCCATTTGTGTCAGAATTTGAACAAGTGTTGAACAATTAAAGAAAAAAAAAGCCCTTTAGAATTTCATTTCTGAAACTTAGTGTCCCCACACAAATGCATTAGGTTCAGCCACCTCTCTGAAAGCCACATTATCACCAGGAAGATGGGCCCTAAAGTAACTCATTTGGAGCCACTAGCTGTCCCAGCACACAAAGTATTTGTGTCCATGAACACACACCCAGGATGGGCCAAACTCTGACCTTGGTGCTCACCACCTCCCAGTAACTCACTGCTTCCAGAACCACTCTTGGACAAAGCCCTGCACCAGGGAATTATTTAAGATGATAAAAAAAGGACCTTCAGACCAGTACAGAGAAGGGCTTCCCATATGAACAAATCTGTTTGACTCACCACTGCAGTCCCCTAGGCAGAATTCCTGCCTAGGATCAGTGCTGGCTGATGAGGCTCCCTACTAAGGCAAGTAAGAATTTGTCAGGGCACAAAAACCTCATGCACAAGCTCTCCAAGGCTCTGTGCTGGCAGCCCCGAGCACCTACTGAAGGCATTGAAGAGGAATTTACTGCTTTGGTAATCAGTGAGTTATAATTAGTAATCAGCATCAGAAATGTGACACTGGTATGTACATTTCAAATTTCAAAGTATGCTTGTCTTAGGAACAAACCCAGGTAGTCGATAAAAAAAGTCATGACTGCCTCAGTCTACAGTTTGGCCTTCCTCCCATCAAGGCACTTTGCTTTTAACTTCAGTGTGGGCAGAAAAATCCTTGCAGAGCTAAGGCTCTGGCACAAAACCCTTGCTGCTTCTTTAAACAGGAGCTGCACTGCATCATGTTATCTCCCTAAGCAGCTATCCCACTTTAGCTTCCTCAGAGGTCAGCTATTATCTCTGCTAAGCACATCCGGTGTAGAAAGGAAATTCCTTAATCCTATTTTGTGGGCTTGTTTTCATATGCACAGCCATAATTCTCCCACATCCAGCCTGGGCCATACAATAAAAATCCTTGATTGCTACTACTGCTCTGTGATGCACAGGAGACAGATGTCCACCAGGAAAAGTTTGCTAGGGCTCTCAATTCTTGTGTGCTACAGCAGAGGTATGTAAAATTAATAGACAGCATTACTTAAAATGCGAAGCAAGAAACTGCATGGGTTTTCACGTCTACTAAATGATAACTACTCAAGTTCACAGCCTTTGACGAATATAGGAATCAGAAATACGACAAAAATTGGCAGAAATTATGTGCCTCATTTACTCAAGGAGTGTATTTCACTTTGGTCTTATTACATAAGCCTCCTAGACAAGAACTCCCTCAAAGCTTATTACAGGATGGATGTTTCCTTCTTGCATTTGGGCTGACGCAGGGCCCACCTGCCCCTCCAGAGAACAATCTTCCTGCAGCCCTAGCACGTGCTTACAAAAACTAATCCTTCTACTTTTAGCTCCCTTTAAATTAGGCTTAGCTTCCTGGAAAGGCAAAAAGAAAAAGAAGAACCACGATGCTTCCACGTTGTCCATATGCAGCCATCAAGAGGAAAAGCCAGACAAACCAACCACCTCACCTCCACCTGTGGTGTGAGATACCAGACCGTGGGCATTTGCAACTGCATCCCCTGGTTTTGTACTTATCCCTGGGTAAAACTGACCAGCCAGAGGGTCTGCTGGAAATAGGAGGCAGAGATATTTAGGTCACTCCAGGAAAAACACAAAACCATAGCTCCTACCCAAGCACATTTAAGGATTCTCACAAGTGTCAACTTGAAGCAAGTCCAACTCTCATTCAGCAAGACACTTGTGCTTAGAGGCCTCACCTGCACCTCCCTTGTGTAGGCTTACAGAATAGTGACTCATTAAATACTTGGGCATTTTTCTTATCCTAGACAAGAGGAAAAACTTCCCTTTGAGAAAAGAAGGTGAGTTTGCTACACCTGAAAATGAAATGAAACCGTCCAATCAAAAGCTATTTATCACTGCATGAATCTTTACTGACCCATGAGTTTTTTAATATACAAGAAAAATAGTTCTGGATTGATTTTTTTTCTAACAGAAAACACCTCCTAAGTCCTGCTTTTTTGAATGACATCCTTCATTTCTTGTTGGGCAGATTACTGGAATACAAAATTTAATAATATATGAACAATTTCAACAGAATATTTAACAAAACGGACTAAAAAGTTTAACACTTTTTTAAAAAGCAATATAAAAATCTGCATTAGGAGTAAAATGCAGGTCCATCCAATCACCCAGTCTGTAGAACCACTTAATCATTTTCTCCTGTAACGAAGAGGTGCACATTCTTCTTGGACTGCAGCATTTGAGCTGTGCGGTCTATGCCAACCACTGCAGCCAACTTCTGAGCATCATACTTGGAGTAGAGCACAGTACAAGTCCAGGTAGCATCCACCCCATTGTCTGTGGCCTTCAGCATGTTACAAATCTCACTGTAGAAGTGGGAGTATGTCGGTAACTCATAGAAAATGAGGTTCCTAATGCCTTTTATCGTATACCTGCAGTAGAAAAAACAAACAAAAAAAATTGTTGCAAATTTTACAAAATATGCATGCTAAAACATCAATCCTCTATCAGGTCTTCCAATTCCCATCAACCTCAATGCACATCAGCTGCAGCTCAACTCTACAAACCCTGTGTCACGGACTGAAGGCTAAACAGAGAAGTGGAATTTAGGGGGAAAATCTCACACTGCCAGGCACAATGGCTTCCTCTAAAGCACCAACCACCACCAATTTATGCAGTAGTCAGCCTCTTCAGCCTGGATTTTAATACAGTGAAGCCTGATCAGACCAAGCCTCATGAAACTTTTCGTATTTGCCAAAACATCTGCTAATCAAAAAAAATCCTGTTCCATTAGGAACTTGTAAACAGCTCCAGTCAGGATGTAGCAAATTTTCCAAGTGGCCTCAGCTTGCTGTATTGCATTATTGAACCAATTATATACCCTTTCCAAAATTTTATGCAATTACAGTGGCACAGAAGAACACAAATAAAAGGCCCAATGAATCCCATTTGCAGGCTATATCATCCTGTCCTGACATCACTGGAACTTGGCAGCACTTACCTCCCTTAATAAAGCTTTGCTCATAACAAAATATAAAAGTCTCTGCAAAGGGACTGCTGACAACAGGCAAAAACTTGAAAAGTAAACCTAACAGCTCTTACTTCAGTCAAAGAAGTCCTCAGAGGGATCAAACAGATCCAAAAAGCAGCAGAGCCCCTCTATGACTAAGGTCAGACTCTACCTTCAGAACAGCACACAGGCAACTCAGAGGGAAAAATGGGTCCACAATTCACCTTTTGTAGAAGTGGAAACGCTCGGTGAACAACAAAAACTGCTTCTCTCCCTTGAGAAAGAAGCGCCTTGCTCTGCAGACAGCAGCCTTTTTAGTGTATTCACAGATGTGAGTGAAATTCAGGTCCTCTTTCTTGAAGTAGTTCCGAAGGCGCACGTAGTCGAAGTACGACGGGACATAAATGAGCGTGTGGGACATGATGGCATCGCGGTACTCGGGCAGAACTTTGTCAATGAAAAACTGAAACCTCAATTAAAAAAACAAATAAGTTTTAACCAGAGTTAAACTTTAGCTTTCCAATACTCATATGAGTTTGAACAGGAATATCATCAAACAGACCACCAAAGATTTTCACTACATTTGTCCTTCTTTTAACTTCACGGGATTTCTGCATGTGTAGAAGATAAAAGGCTTTACCAGCACTACACAATTATGGTAGAGACTGGTATTCCTTCCCCAGACTGTATTCTCCAGTGCCTGTGGCAAGGAGAAGGCCAGTATTCCCCTCCACCTGTGCAGAGCCCAGTCTCCTAATGGGGGACTGAGGACTAATGAAGATGTACTTCTGTGGTGAACCCGCAGTGTGCTCTGCAGCACGCTCCACTAAACCCGAAACTGTAGTCATTAGGGCACAGCAAAGCAGTCTGAGACACACAGTACCTTGTGTCTATCACAGAAGTTACACTTTCAGCTTCTAATCTCCGAAAAACATGAGGAAGCTGGACCACAACGTGGCTGATGGAGCCAGTGAGCGGCACGTTGCGGACAGCCACCTGTGAAAAGAAAGCAGGATGTTTAGGGAAGCAGCACTCCAAAGGCAGGCACACTGCAGCCAGCTTTCTGCAGCTCACATCTGACAGCACAAGGCTGTTTTTAACAAAAACAGTGCAAAAGGCTGTTTTTAAGAAAGCTCCAATACAAAACTACAGTCATGATACACAAACCAGGTGTGTTAAATACACGATGACTACTTATGCCCTGAATTTCATGTATTTGAGATGGTCTCCTAAAGTTTTTACTTTTCCTGTTTCTTTCAAAATTCTAACAGTTCATGCATCTTACACAGTAGAGATAAAAAAAAAGGAAGCAGATGAACCCTCAATTTAACAACAAAACATATAAAACAAGATAACTTGAGACTGTCAAATTAAAAAAACAAAATCTGATTTCTGACATGAAACAGCAGCTACCATGAAAGAAAAGCATCAAATAAGCATTACTGCATGTGGAGCAGTTCTTCATGCCTCTGGCACAGTATGCAGTGTCATGGAGATTCAGACTGAAACATTTGGGTGAGGGAAATGATAGGCACTCAGTTGTCTTTCAGCAACTGAGTTACAGAATTTTTCCGCCTGTTGGTTTTGTGTTCCTCTCCCCCTCCCTTCCACACCAGCATTCCAGCTGCTCTGTGAACTCACCTGCCCAACGTAGTTGAAGCAGTGTTTGTTGAAGACAGAGTTAATCTGGGGGTCCTGGAGAGCGCTGAACAGGAGCGTCTGCCGGTAGTACTTGGACCAGTTGTTGAGATTCAGCATCCGCACTCGGGAAAAATCCACCCCGTGGGAATCCAGAGGCAGCAGGTTAATGTGCTTCATCAGGTGCTGCACAGACAGATGGAGACACATCACTGCTGACATCCCTGACTGCCTGCAAAAGCCTTAACTGCAGTGGGGAAGAGGGCAGGGACCAGCAAGGCAGCACAGAATATAAACAAGCAGCATCTCCCAAGACACCACTGTCTGGAATTTATTGACCACAGCAAGAGCAATTTACTTGATTTCCTGCCACAGAACTGAAAGCTACCATCTCTTTAGTCACCAGGAACAGCAACCTTTCCTTCCAATCTTCTCCTGGGGCAAGCATAATGGATTTGTTTGTATTAAAGTCAATGGGCCCAAGGTTTCTGAGCTAAATTGAAGCCCAAGCACAGCTCAGCTCTCATCACATTCAGGGGGAGTTTGAAGAAATTCACCGCATTTTGCCCTCAGGGAATGATGCCTAGGACTGGCATCCCTGCCACCACTTGGCAGGCAGTTTCACCTAATGGGAAAAACAGGAAGCAGGCTCCAGGACTCATTCCTTGGATACTGTGTAGGCTCACATGCCCTTTCTGGGACTCCCGAGGAAAGAAGACCTTCTGGACTCATCCAAAATGCATAGCGACGTCATGTAGTCAAAATGTCTGGTCCAGATACCTCAGAGGTGGTTTTATGAGGAAAAGAAAACCCTACCATTTCAATCCTGGAAACTTCTATTAATCAAAAGCCAAAAAGCAGGGGTACTGCTGCAGACTAGCCACAACCCAAGAGCTCTATTTTCATTAAATGTACAGCAAACCCTTCATATAACTCTGCACATCACTAATGCTTAATATCTCTGCAGTCAGTGGAGACATGCACCTGCTCCTCTTGCTTTCTGGGGGAACCTGAGTTAGGCTGTACAGATTCCTCACAGGGCTGCAATCTGACTGAGACACTGGGCAGTCAGACAGCTGGCATAATTTCTCCCAGATGTGATTACAGGAATCATCATCTCGTGCTGCACGACAATTAAAATTGTCCAAAAAATACCTCTGATGAAATATACTACTAAAGCATCACACAAAGTTTTAGAGAGAACATGTCCTGAATACTACCAAAATCTGTAGAAAGAATATTCTTAGTATAAGGAAAATAACAGGGTGGAGGGAGGAAAAGAAATGAACATCCATGTCTAGAATCAAGTCAGCAAAACCCAGCAATACTGCTCACTGGCAAAACTGAGCAACATCAGACCAGCAAGACACAGCCCAGCACAAAGATGAATATACATATGGAAAACGCACCAGAACGTGCTCCCAGTTCTGCATCAGGTAAATGTCTGCTTGATCAATTATGAGGATTTCTATTGATGACAGAAAATCAAAGTCTCTCTTCTTCTCCCCCTCTGCGCCAATGACAGTCCTGATGCCCAGGGGAGAGGCAATGATGATGTCTGAGGAGTAGAAGGGTGCATAGAGCCTCATGCTCTTCTGCAGGATCGCAACCCCTGTCCAACAACACCAAGAGCAACATCTCAGTTAACATCAATTATCAACCACATTCTTCCAGCAGGCTCTGGAACAGTAATTCCCCCCATTTCCTCTCCCCACACTGATGATTATAGCTGGACACAACTAATTTGTCTGAAACTCTCCTTTCCCCAAAGACTGCTTACCCACCCTATCCCCACTTGACAGGCATTTGGAAAATTTTCATGAAGTTTGACAAAGCATTTCTGTATTACTTTTTAAAAGATTTTTCATAATCTGGACAAAATTTTTTAACTGTAACATATTTTTTTTGTGATTGTCTGCTAAACAGGGGAATGAGGAGACTGAACAACTTCAGAAAAAAAATGCAGAAATGATTAACTACTCCTTTCTCCCTAAATCCTGAACTTTGGTCTCTGCCTTTGGTATTACAGTAACTGTTACTTTAACTTGTCATGAAAGATTTGGGGTGGATCTCTTGACTATCAACTGCCTTTATTCACAAGGCTGAAAGATTTGCTACTAAACCACAAAGGACAAGGTTCTTCATGTTACAATGATCAAAAGCATGACCAGTCTTGCACCTCCACTGCTTCTCACACCACGTGTTGCAGGGTACATTCTGAACCAGCTTATGCATCACCTCTCATGTTACAGACAGGGAAGGGAAGGAATCAAAGGAGTTTGTGTCATAACTACATGGCAGTATTTCTAGAACCCACAGTTTTCTGGTCTTAAAAATCCAGCTAGTCCAGACCACATTCAAACCACCCCCTTCAGTCTGCCCAACAAAGTCTCTCCAATTTCTCCGCCTGTCCATGTGATGGTAGATATAACGGGTACAGCTGAAGGCCCTTCCAAGAATTTCAGAGGCAGCAGTAGGGACCCCTCCTGCTGTGTATTTCAACCCAATGATAAAGATGGAAAAAGAAAGAAAAAAACAAAGGTTCAATTGGTTGAATTTCCAGGAAGAAGATATCACTTGTCACAGCACATACACAGTTTAGAAACATAAAGTCTTTTTTCTGTTTAAAAATGTGAAAGAGTGGTGGTTTCAGTAAGGCATAACAAATGTGCTTTAAATTAGATCTTTGTGCAGAAGTAACAGGGTGTGCAGCACAGTAAGAAAAAGAAGTTATTCTGCTTCTATAATTTGCTTCTGCAAGTTAACAGCACTGAAAGTTTCTTCAATCATTTCTTAACACTTAGTAAGTGGAACAAGCAGAGTGTGATACAGGAGAGGACTGAAAGGAAAATTATTATGCTACTGAAAGTAAGATGCTCTCAGCCTGAGAGATATTCACTGGGGAAAGAAGAAAGACTGAGTGCGACCCGCTCACATCTTCCAACTGTATCATTACATTTCTTAGGGTGCCAATTTATATTTCAAGGTGAAGTATTTCAAAAGCCTCTGATCTGTCAAGTTAGAGAAACTGCCTTCTCATCTTGGCAACTCCAAGAACCAAGCCACTAGCTAGTTCTCTGCATACTGAGTTACTAAACAGCATAAGATTACAATATTATGAAACAGTCTCAAATTTTTTGCTTGCCCAACACTCCTACTTGCTGGCTACCCATTTGCTTTCATGAAAACCATGGGAAGCACAGCAGAAAACTGCTTTGCTCAGTATTGAGCTTTAATTTTGTTCCAACCATTACAAGAGACATTGTGAACAGGCTAATTAAACCCAAAAGATTTTTTTTTTTTATAACATGAAAAGACTTTGCTGCATAATCAAGGCTATCTTCAAAATGAGGTGTGGGCAGTCCTGCCAGAATAAAGCTGTCATTGCATTTCAAATGATTCTGAACTTGATGTGAAAATAATTACTTTTCTATTTTCTCTTGCTTTTTAAGTTCTGGCAAGGCAAGAAAGATTTTCAGAAAAATCCAAGTTGCCAGTGCAAAACCAGCAGGAATACCACACAGTCTAGAGTCGCACCAGAACTTCCAGCCCTGATAGCTCCGAGGCATTCGGGAACAATTTGTTATTTAGCAGTTCTCTACAAGCTAAAAATCACCTGTTCAGTAGGTCCTTACCAATTCTGAAGTGGTCATCAATGTTGCCAGCAAAGATGGCTTCATAATCTTCAGGTCTTTTCAGGTTGGGGGGCTTCTCTTCTGGGTCAGAGCCAAACTCCCCTTTGAAGCGCTTTTTATTACTTACATCTATTTTTTTCTTGTCATTCACTTCGAGGAGACTGATGAAAGTATGCACAATGCGCAGAGCACACTCCCTGAAGGGCACTATCATCAGTACCTGTGCAGATCAAGGGTTACAAGAGAATAACCCATAAAATGTGAACACTTGCCGTTAAGGGTACGTTAATTAAACTTTTGGCTTGGATCTGCCCCCGTGGGACATCCCAACAGTCAAAACCAAACCATTCTGACAAGCAGCAGCGAGGGAAGATGCACTGGGATGCAGTGTGCTCTTGAATCAGCAGTGGCCAGCAGCCCAGCCTGGTACTCCAGCTCACCCAGGGCACCAGTACAGGGGAACTGAAAACCAAGCATGTTCTCCTGTCCTCCCTAACCCTGTGACACAGAGACAGGGTCAAGGGCTGGCTCTTGGATGGGTGGCAATAGTCCCTGCACAGAACTCCAAAATATAAATGGCTAATGGGGGAGTCAACACAGAAACCAAAGATTTGCCAGGCATGCAGCAAATACTGAAACGCAGCTCAGGAACTGTTCAACAGGCAGCTGGCACACTGGTGACAGGCTGCCATAGCTGAATTCACCTGGCTATCAGCTAGAGGATGCTGTGAATCCAGAGAGGATTGGTTTGGGGCCCACTCCCCCAGCTATGACAGGTGGCCTTGACAATGGGGCTGGGATTCCCTGAGGTACTCCCAAGTACAGAAAGATCCTTTCATGCAGTCAAGTCCTTACTAGTGCCTAAGGACAAAAAAAACTCTGGCACATCCCACACTGGGCGACAGCCTACACTACCTGCACTGATACTAAAAACTGATGTGGAGGCACCTGTCTGCACTGGCAGATTTAGATAGGGATGCAGGAAAACCTGTCAGACTGTGGTGGGAGGGGGACAAACAAAGAGATAAGTCAAACTCATGGCTTGGCACAGAACCAGCTGGCTAACAACCCTGAGCTCACTGCTTCTCACAGGGCATTTGCCCTGGCCATGGAGGACAACTTCCAGGCACGATAAAGGGATGTGGAAAAGCACATCCCAGGAACACATCACCTGAGAAAGCAGCAACAGAAATACTTGTGGATAAACCACCAGCACGTTTGTACAGCCTGAGCAGGCGGCCAGGGTGGGGATCGGGGAATCAGAGCTCTCTTACCTTAGGCCTAGTGAGCCCCTGATCCCTGTAGTCATCGGTGTCGGTCCCTGGCTTTCGGTCCCTCCGTTTGGCGTTGTTGCTGAGCACCTGGGCGTTGGCCTTGAGGACATGGTTCAAGGCATGCAGGCAGTAAGCGTGCCGGATTTCTTCTCCGTTTGTTAAAGCATTTCTTTCTGGATAGAACAGGTCCCGGTACGAATTCAGGATACAGAAGAGCTCTCTTTGTAACGGGGTAAAAGGGGAATCAACTGGTTTGTCCACTGAGGACAGAAATTGTTTATTCACTTTTGGCCAAGTGGATTCCAAAGGCTTGTGGAGACGAAGCTGTTTCACATCAACTTCTTTGTCTGCTTTCAAAGTTTTATGTTTCTCCAAAGTGGAAGAAAAAATTAGCTGACCCAGCCTTGGCCACTGAAAAAAATATAAGCCAACAACACTGAGGAGTCATATGTACCAAACCTTGCACATTTGAAAGCGTATCACCGCACCTGGTAATATCAACTTTATTCAAGTTCATGAAATTAAGGAAATTATCTTTTCATAATACAAGTGGAAACCTTTTTTCAGTATGCAATCCCTTTTAGACTCTACCAGGATAAATAAGAATGAACTTCAGCTCTGCAGATCTGGATAAGTTTTGCAGTGATGTGTCTGTAACTGTTCCCACGTCAGAGGAAACTGAGGAATTTTCTGCCTAACCCACCCAGGACATCAGTGGCTCAAACCAGGGACAAGATGAGAACCCTGGAGTCCAACTATGCTTACCAACTGGCCCCACTGAGGTACATACTTTGATTAAAGATGAAAATAAACCCATTAAGGGCTAATCCCAGAAGCTGTGATTCAGTTGTTAAATGCAGTCTTGTCGGATGTCTGTCTGATTTTGAACAGCTACCACTGTAGTAAGGGAAAACTCTAAACTTTAAGCCTTCTGTCATGCAAGTTGTCCCCAGCTGTCCTCGTGAAGTAGCTACACCAATTTAAGCAAAGATAAATCATGCATTGCTTCAGGTGGCACTGGTAATTTTGGCCACCATGTGCCAAAAAACTAAATTAAATTAAAAAAAAAAAAAAAAATCACAGCTTTCTCCCTGACTAACTAACCATTGGATATCTTCCAATGAATGTCACCCAGCATATGGCTGACCAGAATGGGAGGCAACTCTCCAAAACAAAATCAGATGTGGAAAAGTTATGAAGCAAAGGTTTGTCTAAAAATGAGTATTTTGAAAACCAATACTCTCTGTCAAGCAAGGGGGTGGTTTTCTGGTACTGTAATTCACATATTACTGCCAGAATGAACAATACAAGTAATAAATTCCCCTTTACTGGCTTGTAAATGTGTACAGGGACAGAGCCATCCTGAAGCAAGGATGTGAAAGTGCATCGCAAGTACTTTTAAAAGTGTACATGGTCACCTCAGAAGTTCAGCTGCAGAGCACATCCCTAGCATCGTGCTGTCACCATTCAGAAACAAGCCCTGCTTCCACCCCTAGTCAAGGTTTACAGCTCAACCTCTAAAGGTACATGTTTCAGATGCGTCACCATATGCCTCTAACAGCAGACTTCACATTTCAACTCTTGCTCAGCAGTAAGTGAAGAAGAAAACAGTTCAACAACAACACAGTGACAAAATCTCGATAATTCTACTGCCAACAGCTAATAAAACAATTATGATCTACTTCACTTGTATAAAAAAAGGATTATTTTAATCCAGGCATCTTTAGGAACACTGGATGGCTACAGGACATTATTACCTGGCTTTGACTTGAAGTTTTAGGAAGCGTAGACATTTTCTCTATTTCTTTATCTTCAAGTTCTTTGTCCATGTGCTGTTTAAATGGATCTATTTACAGCAACAACAACAAAAAAACAGCCTGAGAACTATTGCAGCTAATAGTAGAATCAAGTTGCAGAATGGATTTGCAAATGAGATGAGCAGTTTCCATGCTGGCCAACACCACAATTAAAACTAGTTATTTCAAAGCACTTGGAGATGAGAGAAAGGATGTCAAATTCTCTCTGCAAAGAACAGAGAGAACAGATTTGACAGATTGCTTTTAAAAAAGAAAAAGAAGCACTTATGGAAGTACTAGAATTTTCAAGCACTAATCAAATGTTAGACAGGAAAACAATATGTAGTGGAAAACAGTGGCAATTCTTTTCCTTAAGCTCTGACACGTCCATTGCTTGCAGGTGAAAAAGGCTGTCAATAGTAAAGTCCCAAGTGAACTTGCTAATCTTCCTAATTTACAAACAGCTCTGCCCAGGGCTTTGGCCAGTGATATGAACACAGTTTGTAATAAAGCAGAGAAATATTAGGCGAGTTTTGGAGAAGGCAGGCAAAAATTGCCCGAAGTGAGAAAAAGTCTGATTTATCTAATCAGCATTTCTTTTTGGAAAGGAGAGGCAAAGAACTGTTAAATCATATTACACTCAAAGACACTGGCACGCACAAAGTCACATGCAAAGCTTATTTTGAAAGCCAAGCCCTGTATCCTGCTTGCAGCACAGCAGCACTCGCTGCATAAAGAAAACTAATTAGGGAACACTGCTGCTTGCCAACAAATATCCAGCCCACACACAAGTTACCCAGGCAAAAGTCAAGACATTTACTGATCATGACACTGAAAAAAATTTGAGAAAATCTCCCCAGAAACGCAAATGAATGGGATAGCATTTAATTGTACTGCAGGTTCTCTCCTAAGTTGAGTTTTACTGATTCCATCACTTTCCCAATAAAGTAGAGGAAGTAATGGGAGGCATTTTCAGGAATTTTAGTGACCCTGGGACCAGAGTAGAAATTCATCCCCTTTCTGATACCTTAGGTGACTCATTTTCTGCAACAGATTATAAAGACACTTCCAAGCTACAAGAACCCACTGAGAAGTAGTGCATCATTTATAGGTGGAACAAAGCTGTTAGGATACTTAGCATGCAGTTGGAGAGCTACTGTTCTCATTAAAATGCAATGCCAACAGCCTAAGTCATATTCTCATGGTAACAAGAACGAGCTGTTTTTTCTATCACATGGCCCTTTGATGCTTCCACACATTTCATGTATCACCCAGGCTGCCTCCCAGATCTAATGTCAGCTGCTGCTCCAAGATGACAAGCCAGCATCACTAGGGATGCTACCAACATATTTCTCTCTCTCAAACGACGCCATCTGATATTAAAGCCACAGAGCATGAAATGTGAGCAGAAGCTGTGCAAGTGCCAGTGTGAGCCACGTCGCTGAAGGATCGCACACCCGTGCAGCACCGTTATTTTGTTACATATGGTGGGACGACTCCAGCACCGGAGCTCAGACACATCCATCAGTGCACTGAGATTCTGGGATACACCCTTAAAAGACACTACATGTGCTCAGCTGATGCTTCATACTCTCCTGATCCTGGTGCAGTCAGACTCCTCTGCATAACCTTCAAAATTCTGAGAGCACTAAGCATTTGTCTAAATTACTGTGGCTGCTCCAAGCTTCTCAGAATCTGACCTCTAACTCCACTGAGATGTGAAGGATGCCCTCATAGGTCAGCTTTGTGATTATCTCCTGTGCTGTTTGTGCCAAGAATATCTTCCACAGTCAAGTGCAGGCTTGCAGAGCCCTTTTTATTACAGTGGCTTTTAAAACTACTATTAGAGCAGCAGAACAAGATAACAGCCTCCACATACTTTCCTAGTTCTTGATGCTTCAAGCTTTACCAGTCATAGCAGAAACCCCACATGAATCCCAGTCCCCAGGGGCTACAGAGAACAAATGGTTCAGCTACACATCGGCACTACTGTTAAGGGTCCCTTATGTAACCAGCTGACATGTGGGCAGTACAATGAAGAATGTAGTAGAAGAACTTGGAAGCTATACAGCCTATCGCTAGGGTATTGGATAATTTAAACATGTTTACAGATACCCCTCTAAAGGCAGATCCCTAAACACAAACACACAGTGTTTTACCTTCTGGAAGAGCTTGTGAAGAACTGCTGTCTCTCTTATCTGCATTGCAATCTCCACTCTCCTCTTCCATGAAATTGGTTTCCAAGCTAAATTCAGATTCGTGTTTCACATCAGTAAACTCCTCAATTACTCCATGACGTGGGTCACAAGAGGTATCTGTGCCATCAGCCTGCTCCTGGCTGAGTATCTGCTCAGCTGTGTCTGTCAGTTGTTGGAAAGAAACAGGTTATTTTCTCCTGGAAAAGTTACTGTCTGTAGATGTTGTTCCCTTAGAGTTAACGATTTTTTTCTCCCAGTACTCTTATCAAAAAAGATAAAAGCAGGCTTTGTATTCTACCATAAAGATGACTTTTGGCTAGCATGCCAAATCTTACATAATAAAAAAATGTGGTCCCCCAGAGAAAATTAAAGAAGCGACCTATTTGGGGAATGTAACTTTTAGTTTCCAAGGACCCCAAATAACTGAAAATGATAAAAGTTGACTCCTCTCTCCCAGCATTTATTTGCAGACTTTATGAATGAGGATACCTTGCTGTAAAGGCGGAGGGAGGTTTCCTTCCAATTTCCATATTCTTTCCTGTGCTGTGAGGCAAACCTTTCCCTCCTCTCGGTGGCACAGCCAAGCCAGATGCTGCTCGAGAGAACAGCTTGTGTCTCCCATGAGTGGGTGAGAACCCCTGGTCTGCTGCTCCATGTGGATTTCCTCTGTGCTGCCGCACAAACAACATCTGAGGAAGCAGCAGCGGGCTGTCTGGCGGAAAATGAGCACAGCTACCCATTCCCCTGCTAAATCCTTCAGCAGCTGCTGCTCCCACCCACACAGAGCCAATGGAGCAACAGAGTCTCCAAGGCAGAAGAGCACCTAGCCAACAGCCAGTCTACACCAGCATCCTGGCTAAAAACACTCATTAGTCAAACAACATTTACCAGAGAAGCATGGGAAAAGACAAACTACCTTCTTCTTCCTCTGGAACATCATTCTTATCTTGTTCACCCCTTTCTGCTTCTCCAGTCTCCTGGGGCCCTTCGCTGTCCATTTCTGCCTCACTTTCCTCAGCTTCTTCTGATTCACTTTCATCTTCCTCTTCCTCACTCTCAGACTCAGGGGAGGTCTTCAGGGTAGCCAGGAGTTTATGATACCCAGAGACCTGCTCCACTTCAGTCTCCGAATCGCTTTCTGCACTCGATTTATCAGAATCTTCAGACTGGAAAGGAAAACACGAGTGTAACAGCAACAACAGTAACAGCCTATTAAGCAGCAGGCAAATACCCTTACCTCTAATTGCTTTGTTATGTTTCCCCTCTCCCATGAAACCCTTACACAGATGCCATAGTAAACCTATAGAACCCATGGAAAAATGGAATTTTTCAAACCCCACCATTTTATGCCAATAATTATGCTGGACATCTCCATTTAGATTTTGAAAGCATCTTGGGACGCAGACTGAAGTGCTTTGTTCTGCACCAATTTGACTTGGAGCATCACAAAACCCAGTGCTTTCAGTCTCAGCTGAGTGAGGATTTGATCTCCACAGACAAAGCATTCACTGAGCTGGCACCAGATTCTTCTAAGAGAACAACACACATTGAAAATTGTAGAAGGGCACTCATACAAGGGACAGAGCATGCTGGAAATGCTTCTGGCTTTCAGGAAGGTAAGTGAAATAGCTCTCAGTGGACAATGGTTCCCCGGAAAGTTGGTCAGGTTTGGTTCAGCTCTACAGCCAGACTTGAGCCAGTTCTGTCCTGGGCTTGCACAAACCAATGTCCAGATTATAACCAAAACTGTAGTGAAACCATGAGTATCAACACAACACTATTTACTCCTTTCTTAGCTCCTTCTAGCCCAAAAAGGAAAAAAATTGGTAAATACTATATTAATGCACAAAATTGCTAAAGGAAACAAATGAAACAGAGTAAGTAATTTTTCCAAACTAAAACTTCGAAGTCTTTTAATTATCTGATGATAAAGGAGGTTACCAAATCCTGACTGAAAGTAAAGCACTGGCAATCTGAAGAAGAGGAATGAGTATTAACATACTTCTTTGTTCAACAGAGAACAAAATATCTCCTAACTCATGCAACACTAAGTTTATCAACATTATTAAAACAACTTAAAGTGCGATCTAATTTTCACCATGACTAAGTAATATGCAAAAAAGCTAACTGCAGTTATTTCCTGCTGCTTCTGCCCTCTGATGGTATTACAGTTTTGAGTTAGACATTACAGAGAACAATTCAGAGCCATACAAAAATCACATTAATCTTTTTCTCCTAAATACTGGTTTTCCAAGTGGAACAACTTAATCAACCTGAGTAAGTTGGAAACATGAAATGCTAAGTTTTTCACTTCACTGCACTACACAAAGATGAAAGTAAGAAAGAAATAAAAATACATTACCAGTTCACATATCTGAGTTGCTTCTGGTCTTCCAGAAACCCTGAAAAGAAAGCACTAAAATATCTTACTCTGTCAGTGATGAAAGAAATGTCACAGGATGAAAGAAATGAGGGGAAGAGTGAATTGATTAGTTATGGAAGTTTAAAGAAGTTAAAAGAAAGCTTAAAACCAAACCATCATACACGTCTCCCTAAGGAAACAGACCGGGCACTTACCCTTAAGGGTCACCCTCTCAGGTGATGCGACCCTCTGTACATGAAGCCTAAGTGCTCAGGCATTACAACTGAGCAATAAAAATTTTAAAGGAAAATCCAGCTTTAAACAGAAGATGAGGTCTCAAAAGGAATTAAGAGAATCAAGCTACAAGGGTAGTTTGTAACAAAGTTATCCAGAAACAGAGACTACTTCTAGCGCTAAATATTGGTCCGTGAAGTGGGAAAAAGACACAAACTAAAGGTAAAACAACATTAATTAACCAGTGTTGGGACTGCAATTCTTCAAAGAAGCCACTGTACAAGCTGGGCTTAAACTAACCTCAGCTCCTTCAAAAAAATGCAGAGTCTTGTGTGGCACTGAGTATCACTGTACAGGGTGACACGCAGGACATTCTCTCCAGCAGGCCTTCCATCCCAACCCACACAGGCCGGGAGGCTCCCAGGGGACACCCAAACAGACCTTAGCACTGTGTGCCTGCTCCTAAAGGCTTTACAGCAGCACCTCAGACCGCACAGATCACACAGTATCTGGACTAAGCAGCTCTTCGCTCAGAAGTTTGCACGGGGGTACAAAAGGAAGGTGGTCATTCTGACAGACGGGCATCCCGCCGAGGAGGGAATGGTTCTTGTTACATAGATCTTCGCTGCTCTGTTCTCATTCCCTTTCCGAGATCAGAAAAGAGCACGGAGTAAACAGGGGGAAAGCTGGATCCCTGACAAGCCAAGGGACCGGCCTGGTACCAAAACGGGAGCCCACCTCGCACTCCTCCGCTTCCCCACTCCTCGTGGCAGCCTCCGGGATTCCCACAAGAGTTTACATTTGTTGAAAGAAAATCCGAGCCGAGATTTCCGGCCTTCCGTTCTGCTTTCGAGATTCCCGGCTCACGAGCGGCAGTGCGCCATGCAGCTGCAACTCCCCTCCTTCCGTCGGGAGCCCAGGGGAAGCGTGAGAGGGAGCGGCCGCCGCCCGGGCCGGCCCCGGGCTGAGCGGGGCTCCTCGGCCCTGCAGCCCCGGGACCGAACGGCGGGGAAGGGGCGGCCCCGCGCGGGCTCGCCCAGCCCGGCACTCACTTGTCATAGAATGGGTGCTCCTCGCCGACCTCCCGCAGGTGCTTCTTCTGCTTCTTGCTCAGGCTGCGCAGCAGCTCCCGCCCGGCTCGCCGCTTGCCCATCCCGGCCCGGCCCGCTCCACGTGGGTGCCCGGCGCGCCGCGCTGTCGCACGGCGGGGCGGTACCGGCAGCCCGGCGCCGCCCGGTGATGCCGGGGCGGGCGTC
>VZTH01018657.1:0-45839 GCA_013397815.1 Aleadryas rufinucha
CAGGCGGTCAAACCGCAACACAATGCCACCCCAATCCTCATCTCTTCCAACCTGCCTGTTCCTCCTTAAGACCTGTAACCATCAAACAGGGCACTCCAGTCAGAGGACTCATCCCACCAGGTTTCAATTATGCCAGTGATGTCAAATCTCTAGGCCTGGGCCAAAGCTTGAAGCTCCTCTTGTTTGTTCCTTCTGCTGTGTGCACTAGTCTAGAAACATTTCAAGTGTTGTACTTTGAAGCCAACATCTCATGAAGCAGATGGAGGGATCCTAGCATTCATTTTCTCAAGTTTTGGAACACCATCCCATTACTCATCACTGGTAAACCTGGTATTTTCCCTCTTTCAAGCTGAAGTTCAATCAATGAGCCCTTGCTAGCTCCTGTGCTAGAGCTCTTTTTCCCCTTTGAGAAAGGCACATCCCCTCAGGAGTCAGTAGACCAGGTGTTGAACAGATCATCCCATGGTCAAAAAACTCACAATTTTTCCAATTACACCAGCCTCAGAGCCATGCATTGACCTGACGGATCTGCCTATTCCTATCAATATTATTCCTTGCTACTGGAAGGATTGATGAAATCACTACCTGTGCCCCAGATCCTTCAACCAATTGTCCCAAGGCCCTGAAATCTCTTTTGATTGCCCTCAGATTTCTATTTGTTATTTCATCACTGCCAGCTTGAACAACCAATAACAGAAAGCAATCAGAGGTCCTCACTGTGACCTGGGAAGTTTTCCTGTAATGTCCCTTGCCTGAGCCCCTAGGGAACACTGGTAAAACGACCTTTATTCTGTGAAAATGAAAGATACAGTACATCCTAGGAAAAGATTTGAGGAAAGGGGGAAGAAGGAGTATGCTCCTGCCAAGTTTGCTCTCCAGACACCTTTTCTAGCAACTGATTCACTTCTAAACAGTGTCATCTCCTTTCCTACTCTCCCCCTCCTTTTTCTCTGAGGACTTTTTTTCTTCTGTAAATATCTAATTCAAAACTGTTAACACACAACTTCAACAACTTCTCTTCTGGAATTATCAAAGGCATATATCTATTCAAATAATATGTAAGCACCTTAATCCTAACAAGGCTATGCTGCTTTAAACAGAGACCAAAATCTACTGAGGGAAAAGAATCGGTTAAAAGCAAGCAGAACACAAGACATTGCTGCCTCATTACTGAAACAAAAATATTCTCCTTGCTTCAGAATTTTACTATCTTTTAATTACAGAAACAGTTTTATCTGATATTCCCTCCTCACTGGAATTTTCCATAGGCTATACACAGTTACAGAAGTCTGGACTCAATCCAACAGCATATGATAAATTTATATTGAATTGAAAGTTAAACAGACTGCAGGATTCTAATTATCTGGAAAGGTCAAGGGTAGTAATCCACTTTTTAGGGTTTGGGGCTTTTTTTTGTAATACAGGCTCCTGATCTAGTAAAAACCAAACTGGATACCTGTTTTCCTTCTTTCTCAGAAGAGAATGATGGCTATGTATTCCATAACACATTTGCCTCTTTTTGCTTATGTTTTTACATGACTATTACTTTTGCTGCCACTAAGTAGGTGACTTAGCGGGTTAACAATGAAATATGGGCTCAGCTGCAAAACAAATGCAAACCCACCAATGAACAAAATATCAACTAGCTCTTTAAAACACACTTAAATCAAGATTTATTCACAAGTCTCCTGCTTCTAATAGTTCACCAGGCAGAAAAATAATGTGCAAAAATAAATGGTAAAAGGTAGCCAGTTCCAGAATTATGCACAAATCTCCTTTTGATTGTCAAGATTCACTTTATGCATTGCCAAAAGGAAAGTGCTTCAGGAAGACTATAAAGAGGCTGTCAAAAGAAACTTTCTAAAAAACCTCCATCACATGAACAATCTGTGATTCAAAATGGTACATATCTGATAAATGCCACCTTTAAAGTAATGAGTATGGACAGAAATGATTGCTAAGCACATTAAATTATCTTGAAGGTCAAATAAAAACCTTCAGAAAATGTACTAAACCAAATCTCAGTTATGTAATTTTTTTAGTCCATGCAAACAGAAAGAAAATGGATGAAAAAGTATTGCAAAGTGTTCTGCTTGGGAACATCTGGATTATC
Source organism: Aleadryas rufinucha (assembly GCA_013397815.1). NCBI lineage: Eukaryota > Metazoa > Chordata > Aves > Passeriformes > Aleadryas > Aleadryas rufinucha. The sequence continues at coordinate 2,114 of VZTH01018657.1, forward strand.
TCTGACTTTTTCCCTTGAATATTGCAATTCACAGGCCACTGGTTTCAGTCAGATTTGGCAGCCACAAGGTTTCATCAGCCTTTTTCAGAACCTGACAAGGCATCATTTATTTCTGTCATTTATTCCTCAGTTTACAGTTTCAGTTTCTGGCTTCACTGAGACAGAAACAAGTGTTTCATTTCAGAAATATTTTTGGATGGAGGTGAAAACATACAGCTTTGCATTCCAGTGGTCAAGCTTCCAACCAAAAATTCAGCATAATTGACTTATAATTATGCTTTGTTATCTCATTTATTCACAGAAGTTTCAGAGAGTTAAAGAGGCACAAGCAAATTAACAGCAATTGAAATGGGAAGGAATAGAAACAATTTTTATTTATAACCAGTTCTCATCTTTAGTGCAATGTAGTATTTTGCTTTCCTATTAAAATCATTGCTCTGTGAATTTGCAAAGTAGTAGAATGTCAGTTGCCAAAGAAATGAAAATGGGACAGCAATGCTTCTGTGCCTGACTGAAATACTTATGGTGGTGTCTAGACACTACACTTCTGTAGCTGGAATTTTTAAATACTGCAATTACACAGCATATTTGTAGAAATTTATGAGAAAGTAAAATATCTTTTTATATCTGAAAGTGAAAATCCCACAGATACATTTCTAAGGACAATTCCTGAATTGTACGTGTTTCAAACTCCTGTTGTACATCAGCCAGTTTAAGAGGCCTGAGTAGGTCACCTGCCTGAAGGCACTGCCCAGTGAAGCAGATCCACTCTTGGAAAGCTAAAAGTTGGCTCAAGAAAGACACAGAGGGATGCTACAAACTGTTTCTTTTAAGCATAGGAAGATTGCCAAGGGAAGAACTAGACCATTTGGAGTCTGACATGAACAGTGTACCACAGTTCTGTGCTCCTGCTGAGATCTCCCTCTGCCCAGGAGGGCAAAGCAGAGCAAAGGCCCTGTCATACCACGGTGACTCTGCCATTAGCTCCATATCGTCCTGGACACAAGATAACACAGGATACCTGTGATTTTTCAACTCACAGGTTGAAAACATGCTTTTTGGGGCCTTCCTTCCATCAACAATAAAATGTTTTCACTACATTGCTCCTAGGAAAAGGGGGACTTGCTTCACAAAACCACACAGGTGGTTTTTTCCACTTTTGCTTCTTTACCTTAATTTCTTTGTCTAATTTAGCTCTTATTTTCAAAGAGGAAGACACCTTCTTATCCTTCCACTTCATGAAGGTAAGCGTTTTCTTAGTTGAGGCTCTACAAAAATACAAATAAACCTAAGAGTAACCCCATAAAAGAAGTTTATTATCATATGATTGATGTAGCTGGTACTGAACATGCAATTCAGTCATTACACTCAGCAAAAGCAAGCACTTAAACCCTGCATTTTCAAAGGAAGTAAGAATTACACCTTCTTTGTATCTTATGACTCAAACTTTACTTATAGTTTTCAGTTTAATAATGCATGAATTGATACTACTGTGATAGCTCTACCAGTCTAATTCAGAAAGAAACACTTGCAGAGGGAATACATTAGTTAATGGTGGCGTATTTCCAACAGACCATTAGGAGGATCGTATTCTGAAGCAATAGACTGAATAAATGCTGAAACATAAAGAAATGTACAAGATGTGTAAGAGTACCATTTTTTAAAAAATTATCATTTAAGGTAAGGTACCTTCTGAACAAGAGGACTGTATGTGGAATGAAATTTATTTGTTCCCTCTCCTATTCCATCCAACAAGCTTTATTCTAAAATATTTTAAATTTTGTTTGGTTTGGTTTTTTTTAATTGTATGGCTTCTGAATCCCTGTAGATTATAACTGAAGACTAATAAACACAGTATGATAAACACGAAAAACTTATTCCTTACCAAAAAAAGTCCCATGACAGCAATTCAAATAAACCCTCTCTTATGCAGAACTAAACGACAATAATACAGTAAGACCATATCCCAATAAACCTGTAAAGACGTTAATTTAAAACTCATGTGTTCCTTGAAACAGTTGGACAGGCTGTGGAAAATATTTTGGGAAAAATATTGACTCACATAAGCTAGGAGATCTAGGAAAGGATAAAGGTAGCTAAAACACATTTAAGGTAAGAACCGCTAATGATGCATGTAATATGTAGCAAAGCAATTAGTGATGCAATAAGAAACCAAAAAGAAACCCCTACAGAGCTGATATATCAAAACATCATGGAACACATGAAAATCAAGAAAGATTTTTTTTTTTAATGCAAGATTTAACCCACACCTCATGCTGAATATTCTGTGGTAAGCTATGAAAAGAAGTTAAAAAATCCAGAGCAAATGAAGAATTGAAAGAAGCAATGGTAAATGACAGACATAGGACAAGGGAACATTCTAAAGATTGGAAGCAACATCTTGGCAAAAGGAAAGACAAGCCAATGCCAAGACTGGGAAAAATATCAAAGTACTAACAAGGTGAGAAGAGCAAAAAGTAAAAATGAGAGAAAAAAAAGGATGATGAAGACAAACAAATCAAAATCTCCAAAGGCAAAACTAGGACAGAGAAGTAAAAATACATCTACAACAAAAATAGAGGGTATAATATGGAACACAATTCTTCCTTCTTTCCTGAATTTCCTCTCAGCAATTAATTATGAGTAACTAAGGTGATTACGAACTTAACATGACATGAGCACTCAATTTTAAATAAAACATAGAATGGCTAAACAAAGAAGAAAATTATACTTTCATCAAGTCAGATCTCTGGTTTTGTTGTAACACAAGATGTTTTCTGTTCTTTTTGTGTCTCCAGACAGTTCAGGCAGATACTGCCTGCTCTAAAAGTCTGATGTGTTTGCGAGCTGGCAACAGATCATGGGTCATCAACTTGCCCAATCAATCTACCTTATTGTAATTCAAAACATCTTTATCCAGCACTTGCACCAATATGCGAACAGTCTGATAGGACGGATTTGATATAACTGTACTGAGAATGAAGAAACCTAGCAGTTACATTTTAGCTAATTTAACCAAACTAAACTGCATAAAGTCCATCACTTTAGTCAGCCAGGTAGAAAGATGAAAGCTGTTACTACTATTTTTTTCCTAATGCTCTCAGAGACTGTGGTGCTGGATGGATGTCAAAGCAGAGATACGAACTCTCTCAAAAAGAGAAATGTTCCTTTCCCCTGTCACTCTCCAAGCTACTGAAGAAAGGTTTGCTCAGAAAAAAAAAGTGAGTGCTCCCTTTCCAAGAGCACAAGAGTTGCTTCCTCTGTTCTCACAGACATATCTTTTAATTTTTTTGTAAATATAGCTTTCATTCATTGGATCTCAACATTCATTTGCCAAGTAGATTAAAATGCCAGTCTTAAAGACCTTACACCTTAGAGATCTTGTATCTTAGAGATAAGCAGGGCTATATTCAAGTTGCCTTTAACTATTTTTTGGATACACTAGAAAAATTTTGACACTTTTTCAATAAAACAAATATAGACCTCTGTAAAAATAATTATACCTGGAATAATTGCCCTGGAAAATTCACTTAGTTTTGGTAAGTTTTACCATGTTTTTCTCAGTCTTGAAACCTAGCTTTATATCTTTATACCTGTATGCTTTCAATGCAAATTTTTAAGGGTTACTAACAACACTGGACAAATTAGTCCAGTGGTTGTTTATTCAGACTGGCTAAGTAAGTAAACTACCCTGTTTACTATTTGAATTCCTCCTAAAACACCTATATGGATGAAGTGAACATTTTTCCCACAGCACAGAATAATACAAGCTGGAAAGGACCTCAGAAGGTCTCTACTCCAACCTCCTGCTCAAAGCAGGATCATCTATGAGTTCAGCTTAGGTTTCTCAAGGCTCTATTTTCTCAGGTCTTCAAATTCATTTTCAGTCAATTTTCGGTAAGGACTCTTTAGTTTTCATGACAGTCTGCACTTTGAAACCCAGCCCTTGAATATGGCCATTGCTTTGTATCCCTACACTCCCAAGATCACATTTAGCCACATATAAATACTGAACCTTAGCACAGAACCAACCTACAAGCCATTTCACCAGGCCTTCATCATTATTTACCACTTTCCCTCTCTTCTTTTTCCTTTCTCCATTCCCTGTTTGCTATTTCTTCAAACAGCACTGTAACATTTGGGAACCTTGCACTGCCAAGTCATTTAATCTGACTGCATTCCAGTTTGTTCATATGTAAAATGTGGTCTCTCTGCAGAGAAGTCACTATCTAGCATCTTGCCTGGGAGTTTTTCCTAGGCCTCATGACAGTTGTGAAAACTCACACCTCCTGTAGAACTCCTGGGAGAAGTTGCAATACAACAGAAATCTAAACGGCCTTTCATTACCATGAAATAAACCCACTGAAATCATTATTAACTCTCTGAATACTGTAGTTATAAAGATTTATAACCAATGCCTACTCCAATAAATATTTCTTTAAAAATTTTATGAGTTCTAACTTATGGCTACATCTGTGATAGGAAAGAAATACAAGACACTAATTGTTAATAGTAAATGTGCAGATATGTGTAGCACATTATTACTGCACTAATCATGAGTAATGATTAAATATACTGCATAAAATTTTAACATTAATCAAACTGATAACTGCAACAAGCAAATCAATACCTTTCAAAGCACAGCTCCTTTTCACCAAATATGCTTGCAAATAGTGTGATTACTTTTTATTGCATATTTCTGAAAATTACTTTAGAGAAAAAAGCACATAGGCATTTGGTGACTTTTTATTACAAAAAAATAACCAAAACACATTCATTATGATCCTAAGGATAATTACAATCTTTCTAGAACGTGGCTAGTATCTAAAAAATTCACTTTCTTTTTCTTCTGCTTCTATCAGTCAGTGAATTAATTCCTTTATAAATATGAACATCAATATTCTATTTCTCAGAAAGGCATCTGTTTTTTGATTACATCCCATGAAGGTTTCTGGAACTGTGAAATGCACAAGGTGTCTTATTCACTCTGCAATACCAAACTATGTGAAGAGATTATCTTCTTTTTCATGCAAAAATCTAATTTAATTTTCTTGGCTCAATTCATTATAAGTGATGTGGGCTACTGAACTCCAATATTAACCATAGGCTATAAAGTTCGGTTTTGAATCCCACGAGGCTAATGGCGTATAATGAAGTTTCACTTCTTTAGGACTGCATTACAAACCAGAACAAAATTTTATTACTTTCAAACATTAAGCTTTAACTTGTATTTCTAAAGCACAAGTATGACAAGCTGCCTGCACACCAGCGGCCCTGAAAAACCACGTTAAATACACAATAACTCAAGAGAGCACAAGTGTGTACTTTGCGTGTGCAGCAATCTAGGGATAAAGACGTACGCAAAAAAAGGAAATGTTTGACAAAGTAAGACATCATAGGAAAAATATTAAAGTTTTATGAATGAAAATTTATAGCACTGATATGGCTTTCACCCAAGAAAGTGTTCCAGACTTCAAAAAAAGCAACTTTCTTGCAGTCTCCTCTTTTTCCTCCAGGACTGACAGGTAAGCTTTATCACCATTTCATATAAAATACCTCTCACTAAAATTTAGTCACATACACATGAGAGACTGTATGGTCTGAGTAATCTGCCTGTCAGCATTACGGCTCTGACACCACATAACTTTCCAATCAAAAAGCAATTAAAAAGGCGACTACGAGTTTTTCTACCATGCAAAAAAACTTTAATTCAAACATCACCTTCTCCAAATCCACTGCAAAAAACCAAACACCTCTCTGGACTAAGCATGAAGATGGTTATCACGTGGCACAACCACATGGTAAGGTAGGCTGCCTAAGGATGTTTGATAGACAGGAAGACTAAGGGAATTACTCATCCAGTATTTTCCTCTGGCAGCACTGAATACAAGTCTCTTGTAAAACTAGACTTTAATGCAGAGCTTCCCTCACGGAAGTTAGGTGTGGGAATATTATGTGTCCTCCATTGTGGGTAAATCCCACACCCAAAACCAACATTGTGCTATTTGCAGCCTTTGTGTGCAGTTGCAATACTTGGTATTTGGGGCCCACAAAAAGAAATCAATAAGGAAATAGATTTTCCTTGTTTCCAGTATTTAGAGAATTTAGCACAGTAACTAAGGCTTTATTTGCCTGTAGCTGTTTCATAGAACAAAAAGGGAAAAAAAAAAAGGAAAAAATCCCAAACAAACACAGGAGTTGACACAATTTAAATCCTGAAGGATTATTTTAAAAGGGAAGCAGAATGCAATTTTAACAGACCCTAAGTAGTCTGCTTTGTGAATGTTCACTTAATACCAGACTATGACATTCTTAAAATTTCAAGCAGGGAAACCTTCTCTGGTTACCTTGGTGATAAACTGAAGACAAAATAGCACATAATTGTTGCTGATGTCACTGCTCCCAATTGTTTCCAAGGTTACAGAGTACCTCAAATAATTGTGATGTTTCATTTCTAGACTATATTGGAAGCCCATTTTCTGTTCCCAGCAAATTGTTTAGTACTGCAGGTAATCTATCTAAACCTTATCTATTAAGGCATCAGCAGCCTCTCAGCAACCTCTGGTAATGATGTAGGCTTATATGTTGAAAATGTAGCTACCTAGTTCTTTACTGAGCAACTTGACTCCTAGATTATCTTAATATTTTTTATCCTAAGAATCTATCTCTATAACAAAGTATATTAATCAATCATATAAAAATATCTGAACATTTAATGTCTTAGGGCAAAGCAGTATCACATGTGAGCTGTCTACCTGAAAGGAAGCTGTTCTCTGCAGCAAATGGTGGAAAATTGGCTGCTAACTATCATGAGATTTTCTCACAATCTTCAAACTCATTTTAAATGCAGAGCACAAGTATTTTGCTGCACTAGAAACAAAAACCAGCCATGGTACATCTTCTCCATTGCAACCACCAGTTTACTGTGTACCTTAGCATGAATCTCCTTAAAAATCCATATGTACTCTATGTAAGGATTTCGCTGACACTATTACTGCCAAAAGACAACTACAGACAATGCTGTTAACTACTGCAGTCCTGTCAAGAAACAGGAAGCAGTTTAGAAAACACACTAAAACCAACATATTTTTAGTCTACAATAATAAAAGCAAGACTTGGTAGGTCAACTCTATTCCCTAAATCTAACTAAAGCACATTTCAAATCCTCACTTCTGAAGGAGACAACAGTAGATGTCCATCTTCCACCTCTCCTCCCGCTGGATGTACCTTTCATCACATGACTGCTGTCAGACTGCAGGGCTTGACCTTGTCAGCAAGAAATTTTCCACTAGAGCAAAACAAAATGGCATTCACAGTATCTCAGCAGTCTGTTATTACTTATGCAATGGATTTTGAAAAGTAATAATTTACTTTAGAAACTGGATAACTAAAACAGTTTATGTGCATTTAATACACGAAATTAACTGCATATAGAGTCACTAAAAACATCTGCCAGGCATCTCAGCTTCTACCTAGGGTTCAGAGGCAGTTGAGTGCAGCATGGAGAGTAACACAGAGCATCAGAAGTGATTCTTTTTTATTTGCTCAGAAATGGTTGAGAGCTGAGCACATTTATTTTCATGATTATTCGACTTCCCTGACGAATTCATTTCAGCTGCATACATTTTAGCTCTTCTGTGTTCTAGCAACAACTATACTGACAGGAAACGTTTGGTGAAACAGTCTGTTTTAAATAAGCACCAAAGAATATACCTATAAAACATTACCCTTCTATTCATGAGAAAGCCAGTTGGAGGAGAGACTCTTAATGAATCAAAAATCAGAAACACAGTGTGCAGGTGAAGTCCTCCTTAACAGCTGAAACAGTAAATGCTTACAACAGGCTATTCAACAGCAAGCCACAGAGCACGAATTACAATTACTTGCTGAAATTAGGCTATGAATACATATGAACAAGGAGTGCATTTGCAAAACCAAATTCTATCTGTACATGACTTACAAAACGGAACAGAAAGACAAAATCAATGAGAAACAGGCAGTTGTAGATAAGGTATGTGATAACTGAACAGTTAAGGAAGGAAAGGAGGGAAATTCAACCAAGATGATTTAATTTTAGGGCTGATTCCCTGTGGTCTTATGTAATATATAAAAATACTTATAATACTCTATCGCTTTCTCAAATATATTAAAATGTCATAAGGTAAATGGAAAGCAGACCCCATTTTGCTATGATATGCTGCTAACTGCATACACTTCAATTTCTAGACCTATTGCCAGACTTAAAAGACCGGTTATATATGCATACTTGGTACAGTCTTAGACAGAAATAGCTCTCTGTTTTTTAAATAAAGATGATGTAATGAAGGTAACAGTACCATCAGCTACTCATCACTTTGTTAAACCCTGGCACAAATCTATTTAAATCTGATATTCAAACCCAAGGATGCATTTGACTTTTTATGAATTCATATACCTGTTAGTAATGAATTAGTAATGAATAAGTCCTATACTTCCTTATAAGGGCAGAGCACTTGCCCTGAACCCTTTTGGCACTGCTGCATTCTCTGAAACAATGTGATAGTAACAGTACTAAAACACCTTGTCCTCACAGCACAAAACTCTTTCCTCATGGACGTAACACATGTACTGTCAAATCATACAAACACCTACATCCACCACTAGAGGTGTACTGCAGGGGTCAAAATGGTCCAGTCACATTCATCATCTTCATTAATGATGGGGCAGAGTGCACCCTCAGGAAGTTTGCTTATGCTCCAACCTGTGAGGAACGNTGCAAGAATTGATGTGCACACACTGAAAAACAGAAGGTTCAACCTGAACATCAGGAAACACTTCTTCACTGTAAGGGTGACTGAGAATTGGCACAGGTTGCCCAAACAAGTTGTGGAGTCTCCATCCTTGCAGATACTCAAAAGCTGTATGGACACTGGCCTGGGCAGTCTGCTACAGATGACTCAGGTTGGACAAAATGACCTCCAGGGGTCTCTTCCAACCTCAACCACTCTGTGATTCGCTGGAAGAAAATACAGCCAAGCACACACACTTACTGACATTTTCAAAAACACATCAATGCTTCACTTGCTGTGAAATCAGTGATCCCAAACTCTTTGGAAAAAGATCAAACACAAAATGGAGATTTAAAGCATTGTAACAGAAATAAACCACAAAGTACTCCTTGGAAATTCCAGTAGTTATCAGAAAACATATTTGGGGACTTAAATAAATTTGAAAATCTAGTCATATTTCACTTGTTCAAGATTGTATGACAAGTCTGTAACCTCCTGAAGAATTAGTAGCAGTCTTCCCAATGCCTAGTCACAGACCCATCTTTTTTTCCACCTAGAGATAGACTCTATTCTTGAATTGCTTTGCTATTCATACACCAACTAAACAGAATCCCGAGGACATTTAGTTCTGCTCACTGAATGTAACATCACCTTACATTTTTAGTATTTGGAACTTTCTATAAAAATACAATCACAAAGTAATGGAGATCCAGTGTATCACACAATAAAAGATTGTGTAAAAACCAGCTTATTCTTCAGACAATTGCACATCACTTTGACTTATACCATGATGCCCTACTTATAACCACAGGCAGAAGTAGTTTAGTCACATTGCTGTAACTGCACTTTACATTCCTGTTCAGAAATAAACAATATTATGCCCTGAAACTTCTATTCCTAATGCCAAATTACTTACCATAAGACTATTTTCAGCATATTCCTTTAATTACTTTGAACACTTCATATTAAGTAACTACAACTGTATTAATTCTTTTGGATTTTGCTTTACAAAAGCAATCAACCCTCAGCTTTATTGTCCTAGCAACACATACTTGTGTTTCTTTACTGTTCCAAGCAACAGCAGTAAAAGTGTACGCTACATGATATATTAGGATCATGTCAATACCAATGCAGATGGCAAAATTACAGAAAAGTTGGAATATGAGCAGCTGTAGTATGAAAGGCTCTGTTAGAAAATGTTAATATTTAAAATGTCCCCGCAATGGATCTCACCTGTTCAGATGGATGAAACTGCCTGCAGTACACCGGGTGCTTCACATGTATACGACAAAGCAAGGTGAAGGTGCAATGGGCTGTCCCACAGTCACTCTATCTACTGAAGTTATATTCTATTATCTATTCTCTCTCTTGACATGATCATACCTTAAAAATGACAATAATGGAGTACTCTTAAAGAACTTCTTCAGAGTTTATTGACCAACAAAAAAGGTGAGTGCATGGCGGCACAGAAAGTACAAAGACACTGCCTATGTACAAATTACCATGAAGCTGAAGTTGTGATGGGGTAGGAGGTGGTTTGATCCTGCTGGATGCAGGTCAGCTGCTGAAGCACTCAAGCATCACTAAATTCAAACTAATAAGTACTCCCAAGAGCTCTAAGTCTCAACACAGTACAACACAGGTGAAGAACTGAGCCGTTCAACGAGTACTCAAAAGCTCAATTCCATTCCAGTCCTGGCTATTTAACATGAATTAATGAAGCACAATAATTTTAAATGAAATTTCACTTAATTCTCAGATTCTGTGAGTTAGAAAATTAAATAGCCATTTCTTATCACTAATCAATTTTAAAACAGGTGCCTTCCACTGCTCTCAGAAGAACACTTGAGTGATAAAGACATGAGTGGAGAATTTGGTTTAGTTTCTGTTTGTGTCAGCTGTCGGTGTAACCGAGAAAAATTGCTCTTTACCATGTTGCTGTAAAAAAGACTACATATAAAGAAACAAATCCTAAAACACAGGATCTTTGCAACATGATCTGAAATCCTCACTTTACACTGGTACATACACTCCACCCACCCTTTCCAGACTAAAACATACCATTTTTATCTCCGCTTTGCCACAAAATTTTTGTAGTCATTACTTTTCAAAATTTCAAATCATTGCCAGTGATTTGTCACGATCAGCCCTCAAGAGATAGGGCTGATACGATGTAACATTTCTCACAAGATAACAAAGTTTGAAGAATTTATGGACCTATTTTGCTTTAAAAAGCTTAGGTGTAATGGTATTTGAGAATCTTTCACTTTGTAATATTTTGCCAAAACAGACACACCTAAGTGGTGACAGCAGATGGAAGAGGTTAAAAGTATCAACTCCCAAATTACCGACTTTGCTAGGCCACCTTCCTTTCATAATTTAGACCCTTCTGCTGGAGATTTGAAAATATATTCTAGGCAGATGACACGTTAACAGAATAATTTCATGGTTCAGTGTCTTCACAGTATGATTTATCTCTTATCTCTAGGCACTGGAGGTCCCTTTTCGGGAGATTTATTAGTTAGATCCAAGAATCCATTTGGATGAGAGAGAATATGTGCATGACCGCAAAACAGAACATTCACATTTGCTCTAAGATAATGCTTCCTTCTCATTAGGAGTTTTAAGAAAAGTCTCATGCACATGCTATCACAACTCTTTCCAAGATACTGCACCTTCATATAACAAAATGTTCATAAATAAAAGAGGTTTTTAGTCCAGTAACTCATATCCTCTTCTCTTCTAAATCTACATAATATACATAGAAATAAGGTCCAGAGTCTAATGAAACATCTGACTTAAAAATTAACTGGCATTTTCTTTTTCACTCCATTTTTGCTAGCAGATATTTGCTGCAGACACTACATTTTCTGTAGGACAAGAAAAGTGCTTAACCACTGGAAGATGCTTAAACATCTGGCTCACAGCTCAGGCCATATTATCAAAAGTATGAAGTTAATACTTAGACACCTTTAAAAAAACACTGTATTTTCAAAAACAATTAGCATCCAGCATCTCCTGTTGTGAAACACTAGTCAGGCTTTGAGGGAAGTGCAGCACAGTGGGATCATTTTCTTTTCATGCCCAAGGTGAAGTACTCAGTGATTTCTGAGCATTCACCTGTCCTCTAAAAATAAGCTATTTCATTGAGATTAGTTTGGTCTCTAATCACATTTTATGTTGCTTGACCCAACGATGGAAAACCTGAATTTAAACAGGCATAAGAGGCCTCCTCTTCCCACAATGCCACAACACATCTTGGGATCCTGTGGTGCATCCACAGACGTGCTCCTGTGCAGACCTCTGAGCTATTCAGTCTGGAGATCAGTCCATCCCTGGTCCAAGTCACATAATGCAGACATGAATTTATGTCAGCTGGAGGTAGTAAGTTTACCAGAAGTCCTTAACTTGAGTTCTACACAAAAAGGTATCTCCAGGGATCTTGGGGGTATGCAACTGCTCTGACTGCCAGTACAGAATTATTCACTGAATGGTTGATTCAAATCCTATAAAGTCAAAGTAAAGACTCATTGATTTAAATTATACTAATTTAAGACCAAGGCCTAGCTCTGCTGCTCACTATGTTGAAACTCAATGCAAAGGCTGAAAGCACAATTGGCTCTCTCTAGAAAAAAGCCAATGACTACACTGACATAGAAACTTAACTACCTGACAAAAGAAAAAGTCTACAGGAACACACATAGAGATTTCTGTATCTAGTTTTAACAATTTTGCCATTACTAACATTTTAAAATATTCATGAAAACAGATTATTAAACAGTGCTTGATAACAAAACTTGAAAACCATTGCTAAGTTTTCTGCTAATGTAAAGAAACCAGCATCACAGAAACCAGACCAGTCTAGTACACAGAAGGCAGTATAAATAGAAAGATACGGATCAACTGGAGTCAAGAATGTAAGCAAACAAGGAACTAATTCTTGATAACTCTCTGAGTGAGTGATGTCTAAGTGCCTTTTACTGTAAAGAGCAACGTCACCTCTTCTCCAAACTACAGTCAAATCAGCCCAATCCACAAAAAATTATCCTGGGAGAACACATACAGAAATCACATACAAAAATCAATGAATCAATAGCTCATTACATTTATTGCTTGTTATTACCCATTACATTTATTGTTTGTTATTTGCAGAAGCTTTTTGCACTTCCAGATAAAATGGAGCTTGACAGTAGGCAACCACAGTCACACCCTAACTGTGCTCAGAGGATTTTGGATTGAACAGTCTCAGAAGGTGAGCTCCAACGCTTCTATAGCTCACTGCTTGACACTCAACATCCAGTGCTCAGAAAAACCACTTTCAGTCTGACAAGAGCCTCAATGCTTACGTTGAAAAGGCTGTTAAAAACACGTGCATTTCAGCATAGTTATCAGGGACTTCTCTGAGAATACTTCTGAACCGTGAAGCTGCTCTAAGAGGGGAACGCACCTTTTTGTCATATTTTCTATCCCTCTGAATTGATTTCAAACAAGTACCAGGAGAGAAGCTCCATCTCCTATAGCCCAGGCACTTACGCCATCCAGCACTCATCATAATCCACTTCATCTAATAAGAATGCATAGTTACAAGCAGCAGGGTTGTAGCTCATATAATGCACAGCAGAGGAAAATATCTTGACTTAAAAATTGATAGTATTTGAGAAATGTATGCATTATTTGATTAATCAGATAGATAATTCACCTTTGTTTTGCTAAGTCATACAGAGATGCAACAGCATATAGAGAAAGAGGCAAACTGTAGACAGAAATCAAAGACTCTACATGCCCTACTTCATCTTTCTATTGCTTGCTCTTACTTTTAGTAAGATTTCTGTCCTTTTAAACTTTTTTGAGCACTGATAAAATTTATAGATATTGTTTTAGTAATCTGAAACCTCCCTTGCCTTAACTGCCCGGACTTGTTTTACACTCATGTAAAGGCAACAAGATGAACTGCTACTTCAGTATGAATAATTTTGGAAAGAGTGGTGGTAGTTCATGTCTGAGCTGGGGAGAAGGAGATAACTGTATGAGCCAGAACCCAGCACAACTGCATCTGCATATAAATAGACCTAATCAGAAATGCAAATTGCAATCAGAAGAAATTTTAAAAGCCTATGATAACTGTGTAGATAACAAAAGGTCAAACACTTGTATTGCTGAAGGTTTTAAACTGTTAAGTCAGTGGTGATTCTTCATGAGCCAAAATGTGGAAAAGACAAGTTCATGCCAGTCTAATCAATGAAGGACAATTTCTATATTTCTTCTATTATTACAACTGTTCTGTTGCTAAACTCTATTTTTTACTGTCAATCTCAATTCAGGAAGACGCAATGAAATGAAAACAAATGAAATCAAAAATAGACAGTATGAAATAATAAATCTGATTTACATGACTATATATAGAAGGAAATTTATATCCTTTTTTCATATCTAATCCAATATCATTCATATTGGATTGCCCATGGATGACAATCCAAATCTTCACATTTTAACATCCTCAGGTAAATGAAAAAATAAATTATGACTACAGTTTGCTGAAACTGCCAGACTGCTTCATAGCACTGTTAAAATTGCATGTTTTTCTTTTACAGTAAAATAAGCCTAAGACTCTAATGGAATAACATTTGAAAACGTTGTTTAACAGTTACAAATGTTGGCTTCTCCTTTTGAAATAAACATTTTCATCAATAGAAGCTAAGAAAAGTTCTATTGGAAGGTAGGTACCTGGATATTACATTATTCTATATTCTAAAATAAGAATAAAATAAGTAAGTCTTTAAAGGAATTCTAAATATAAATTATTGTAGAAGCCAGGCTGAAAAAAAATCTTTGACATTACAGCTTTTTATTGCCTTTCTGTAGAAGAGATTCTTAGGATTTGAAGCACGAACATTTACCAAATATTTCTCCTTTGACTAGACTGCCTTTGAACAAACTAGTGAGTGAAGAGAGCCACCTAGTGCCATACCTTGGAATTTTAAAAAGGGTTTTCACCGGATGCATGTCAAATAAAGGAGGGTCTCCATCCCCCAGCTCGATAGCTGTTATTCCCAAGGACCATACGTCACATCGAGCATCATAGGAGTAGTCATACTGCTGTTCACAAGCAATGACCTATGAGAAGAGAAGCAGAGAAACCAATGCTTTAACCTAATGTACAATTCATGTCATCCAATATAACATGAAAGTACTTTTTTGAGTCATGTCTAAAATGCTATGTAATCAAATCCATATAATTTTTGCCTGTATATACCAGACAGAAGAAACACCACAAAAAGGTAACAATAAATTAGAACTTCTCTTAGGTTTGTTTTCTTTAAAAACAATCTCTTTCTTTTAAAAAAATACATTAAGCTCCATGGGATGTTTCAAATATCTATACAAAGAACATCAACACTAAATTCTGTTCTTGAAAGAACTACTTACAGAAACCTATTATAATAGCAGAGAACCCTATTGATGTTATTCTTATTAACTTCTATGACTATTCATGAGGATAGACCGATTTGCACAGCTGGCTTTTAGATAAGGATGTTCCATTAGTAGTTTCTGCCTTTTTTTTTTTTTGGTTTGGTTTGTGTTTATTGAATTTGAGTAGTTTAAAAATATCTTAGGTAACATACCATGTACCTTGTCTAAGAAAAATGGAAGTGAATAGGAGTCTCTCCTTGGATATCAGAACTGTTTTACATCACAGACTTAATGCACACTTCCACCCAACCCACTGATCATATTCTAATATGCCAACTATTCGTGTAAGCTGAATCTAAATGTGAGATTCAAACCAAAGTTTAAATTTAGCCCTTATCTTTGTAAAGGGATGAGACAAAAATTGCAGCTTCACTGCATTTTATTATGATTTGGAATTCTGTCTCAAGTTTGTCTTCCCAAGTCTCATCAATTAAACAATTACTTTGAAAATTTGTTGGATCCCTGCATATTGCTAGTATCAACTTCCATGATTTTTCTCATAGTTTTTAAAGTATCTTTACTAATTTGCGCTTAAGATAAAAAGAACATGTCCTAGGGTGGCTGTACCTATGTTCTAGAAGAGATTTTATATTTTTTTAACTTCTGTATTACTTCTGAATTCCTGTGTTAGGGCTTCAGTTTGGAACAACACTTTGCACAGATTGCAACATGCAAGTCAGCAACATGAGTAGCTGCTGTCACAGAGTGTGACCTGTTATAAAAAAACCTTTCCTGAAGAAGCTGCTCATTCCAGCTTAACCTTTCAGTTACTTTCTCCATAAACTGCACATAACAAAGGCATTCCTGACTCTGGTAGTGATTCTATCCAACAGGCCCATAGAACTTGTCCGTCTCTTATTTGGGACTCATGACCCCACTGCAGTGAACTCATCATTTATTTTATCAGAATTTAGGGGTGTTGAACACAGTTAAAATAATGCTGAAATGTTCGGGGGGCGGGGGGGGAGGTTTGCATTAAAGTTGCACATTAGTTAATTCATTTTCTTTTCCTAGAGCAAATCAGTCCAGAAAAATTAAGACCTTTCCAAACTTTTTATCAATGTTTTGACAAGTGTTGAGATCACTCTATCTCCTCAACTTTACCAGTTAGTATGCCAGAGAGAAACAGGAAAAATGAAAGTAAGCGCTGCAAAAGAGGATTCAAAGATTTTTTTCCTTCAACTTGAAGAGGCAGAGCTTTGTTTGTTAATCTGTTTTTCAAAGTTGTCACACAAAGATAATTTCTTCATCTCCCTTCTGTTCAACAGAATGTCTTAAATGAAAGTTCTGGAATAATTTTTAGTTCTTCAAAATGTTCACTGTAGCCTTAATCTCATCACAGAGATCACTCTATCCGTTGAAATATGCACAGTAGACAGCTTGTACACACCTCAAGCAGAGTGCTTTAAAACATTTCCCCTCTTTCAGAGACCTTCATGATAATTTCACTTTCTTATATCATTTGTGAGAGAGAAAAGATCAAATGCAAAAATTTGGGAAGCTGGTATAGAGATCCATCAGAGATACTTAAATAACATATTCTAAAGAGGCTATCATTGAAATTTTTCTCAGAGATTGAAGAGGAAGCTTATACTTCTTGATTATTTTGGGGTTTTCTATACAGTTCCCCAAATCATCTGTATATTCAATAACACTTCCTGAAAAGAAGTCATCCAAGTTGGCTTCCAAGGCCATGACTTGGAAGCTTATCCATATGTGGCTAATTTGATGCATTGTGCTCTCCTTCCTTTTTTAACACATGAAAAATATTTATCTGCTTAGTATAAAATCTGCTAGAGCCCATTTCCTGGAGGTGAATACCTTTGAAGCTGCCTGGATTCTCATCGCTGTGCTGAGTCCTTTGCAAATACTTGTGTATTTGTTCTCAAACTTTATGATGCAGAGGAATATATTTTCATTTTCAAGAGAAGAAAAAGAAGGACCTGCTCAAGGTCACACTAGACTTCATGAGCAATGCCACACACATAGCTGGTCTCCCATATTCAAAGATACCATGATTTTTTCCCTACAAGCACATCACAATTGCTTCTAACTACAGGACGATGACAAACTTTGCTGTCTATCTTGGTTCTACAAAGTTTAACAAACTACACTAAAGTTACTAGCATCAGAACTCACTGCATTCATACTGGGTGGGGAAAAGAAAATATACTGTAACTGTTGTTTTTAAAAACAAAAAATAACTCTTAGAGCTTTTTTCACCTTCACAGTGTATTACCTACCAAAAAGAAAGGAATGTATAACACATCTTTGTCTTCTGCTCCACAGCTAACAGCTACACCTCCACTACATTGCAGTATAATGACACTATGACAAATATTGCCATTCTAACCAAGGGGAATTAGACATCATTAGATTCTCCTCCATTCTATTATAGATGCTATAGTGATGATTTCAGAAGAAATATTCCCCTTAATATATATTCTTTTTTTAAAAGAAATTCAGCCAGTGGACCATACAAACCAGTATGTTTTATGCCATAAGCTTGACAATAGTGAGATTAGCCTCACAGAAAAGATACAAAATGAACTACTCTTAACCCAGTATGCAGAACGTACATTTGAAATAAGTGTTTTCTGTGGAACTTACTAGAATCTTACCAACTTATGCACCCCTTGGAGAAACACAGATGCCACTAATTTCAATTTTTAAAGCAAGAATCAAATTTTATAGTTTTTTCCTTGATGAAAGGTGCACATAAGCAGTTTGCTTTACGTGTTGGCTAGCAGAGAACACTCTCTTGCAATGTGAAGAAGAAAGTGTTCTCTAAGTCACAGTTTACAAGCCAGCCAAGCCCTTGGGAATGCCCCAGTCCTGTTTTGCCTTGAAAACTACTGCTAATCCCTGCAGAGCAAAAATCTCTAAAAGCCAAATACAAAAGAGGAATATGCTATTGACTTATCTTTCATTAAATTCCTATCTCTATCTGGAACTCAGAGACACTTTTTTTTTTTGAAACATCTCTACTTTTTGTTAGAGTTTTGGAGAGTAGCACTCAGCACTGCTGATGCCTGCTCTGCCCAGTGGGGCATGAAGACAGAGAGCCCAGAAGAAATTATCTGAAACTGAAGAACATGCCACTCCCTTTCTCTTCCTTGTGCAAAGACATCACATTTGCACCAATTTTATATCCAGCAAAATCCTCCTCTGCTTGTAAAAGTGAAACAGAAGTAATTTGCTTTGCTGCAAACATTATGTTTATGGCAAAGCTTCAGCGGGTGATGTAGCTAATCCTGAGATTTGCTTGTAAACACCATGGGAATAAGCACTGAGTCTTTCACTTCAGCATGGGCTGACTGCATGCACACAGCGGCCCGGGTTGCTAAGGAGACAGGCTGTCACCTTTCGTTTCAGTTGTAATTTCATCACGATTTCATGCCCAGTCATACTGCCATAGGTTGAAAAGCATTCAAACACCAGACACAGAAACAGAAAGTGTGATGGTAGTTGTCAACACTAATTGTGCTGAGGGTCACACTGGTACGGAATGAGGGGATGGAGAATTCACAGGTCTGGAAAAACGGTACATAAAGAAATCAGTTACACTAAGTGGAGGGAATTTAGAGAAGTCAGTGCCTAGGCATTCTGTGTGATTTATAACTTGTACAGAAACACAAAAATTCAGAGAGATATACAAGATGACTTACACCCTGACAAGAAAACTTCATATTCAAGGATATAATTCTGCTTGTTCTGAAATCAATACAAATACTTCTTTGAACTTGAGCAAGCCCAGCAGCAGATCAAAGGTGGATTTAAAAGAAGGAAAACAGGTAATACAGAGAACTACCTATTATTTGGACAGCGGTCAAACTGATTTGTGCAGAGAGAGGAAGCTACAATATGTTTAGGTGAAGTAAAATACATCAAACCCTTTTAAGTTTACCCAGAATTATTAGAAGTGAACTTACTTTCACTTTGCCTCAGCATATACAGTGCCTGTACAAAGCAGAGCTGCAAGCATACGCTGATAACAGCAGTAGAGATGTGCTACCTGGAGACGACTGCTACATAATCAGCGCTGCTGACCCACCCGCAGGAAGGAGCCTGGAGTTAGCAGGGCTGCTGCTGCTGGAGTGAGGCGGTGCTGGGCTCAGCTGACAGAGCCAACTAAGCAGCTTATGTGGCGTGTGAGCACTGCTGAGAAGCACTGCGCATGGAAAATGAACGTGGCACAAAGTTGTTACCCTTGCTGCAAGGAAAACAAGATTGCTAGCTGTGCCAGTCAAGTGAAATAAACCAACTGAGCTTCTGGGCTCCATCTGACACTATACAACCCGACTTCATTTGTTTACATGGAAATACAGTATTAAATACTCTTCTAATTCCTATGTACGAAAACCAAAAAAGTCTTTCATGATAGCATTTAGCAGCACTAGGGATACTGAATTAGACAAACCAAAGTGATACTTATCTATCTCTATCTCTCCATCACTTCCTCTTTCTCTCTTTTCCATCCACTCTTCAAGCACATTCATATATTAAAAAAAGCAATTTTGTGTTTGAAATTGGTTCCATATTTCCGCATTTTCTTATTTGGATTTCAGTTCCTTATTTTGTACCATCATACAAAATTTTCCAGAGTATATCAAAAGATTATTACATTGTTATAAATGTTACTCAAATAAGTAATAAATAACATTTAAAGTAACTCCTATAAGTAATTATAATAATTAATATTGATTCATTGTAAATTAATTACATGTCAAGTAGTCAAATTTTAACAACTGTGAGTAATCAATTTTTATTTTTATTTTTAACTCACCCAAGGGAAATACTCCTGAGACCATTAGACTGCTCTGGCAACAGGTGACATTTGTAGGGGAGTGTAATATCTTCCATTGGACCAAATCATACAGTAAGGAAAAACAGACAGGCTTTCAAGCACACAAATGTTGCTTTTATACCATGAGGCCATCACAAACTCAATACTGCTCACAATAATCTAATTGACACATTTTGCTTCTGACCCACAGATTTACTCCAGAGCAGTAAGTATATATACTACACACCTCACACAGATTTTCAAACAGTCTTTCACAAAGAAAGCAAAAACTAAGAGCCAACTCCAACTTTCTAAGTAAACATATTTCATGTAGGCAACTCAGTGCAGACCCACGTGGTATTGAACTGATTTTCTCTGATGTTTTGGGCTTGTTTTGATTTGTCTTTTAAATCTTTAAACACCCTACATGAAAGCTTTACAACCTCTCCATAGCTGTTAAAACAAAATAGAAGCAACTCCCCCGCATCCCTTCACAAGACTGCGGCTATGTCATCAACGTTACTGGCAATGCTCCCTGAGCTTTCCTCCAGCTGCCATGTACTTTTCAATTCCTTCCTGCCATGCTAGCTCAGGTGGAGGTCAGTTCTCCTGGAGGCAAAGCAGGAGGTGACACATTCTGCCAGACACCACTTTTGAGGGAAAGCTTGCTGGTGCTGTCCCGTTGTGCTCTCTGTCTCTCTTGTATGTAATGTCCTTTAAAGTTTGAAACCTGTGTCCAATTCAGCTTTCTACATCCACTGCTTTCGTTCTGGACTTTAAGCAACTTCAATATAACTCCTTACTACAGCAGTTTGTTAAAGCTTTGGTTTCAGAGTCACAAAAAAAGAAAAAAGTAGGGGAAAAACCAGGACAGAAACAGAAATTTCCTTTATTTCTTTAAAGAAATAAAAACCTGTATTCACAAAAAAAACCTTTTAAAAAATAATCTGTCAGCTCTCAGAAGGTGGCATCTCAAGAGTCACAGGCATTTCAGTCATGTGCAGCCATTTAGAGACTTAATTCTACCCCACATTCTGCCACTAACCAGCTGTAAATTCTTAAGCAAATCACTTCACTTCTACGTCCCTCAGTTCTTCCATGCACTCTTGCCCTATGTATTTAGTGCAATTGTTCCCACTCTTCCCCCCATGCCTTCCCACACTTACACTTCAGTAGTTCCTCTCTGGCATGCCTATACCTAGTTCCACATGAACAACAGCGCTGCACTCAAGCCCAGTGCTGCATTTCAAGAGGACAGCTAATATTCCCTAAAAATAATTCCCAGTGCACTGCGGTGTCCCAGCACCTTAACCTCCTGAAAAACAGGATGTAATTTCATAATGTATGTCAAGTGGGAAATTCCTTTTCATCCTAGGCTTAATATAGTATCACTTATGTGACAAATTATTTAATGCTACTTATCTTTATCTTTATTTATTGCATTTATTATTTTTACCCCTTAAATGCATGGAATTTTCAAATATTGCACTGTTAATTAATCATGATGCCAGATACACACAAGTTCTGTAACAGCAGCAGCAGGTTTGTCTATTTCCATCTGTAAAGGTTTTTTCTAAGGACAGTTGTTTGGTTTTTTTTTTTTTTGCAAATTATCCTTTCACTCTTTTCTCATTTACTGTAATTCACAAGGTAAAAAGACTACAAAAACTGAAAAACTGTAATAAGAGCTAATTTAATAAACTATCTCTTATCATTAGCTGTAAGAGAATTGTTATTATAGTTTCATGGAAGATGTTAAAATATTTTCAAAACTTTCCTTATTAGAGAAGGTGTAATATTATTTATCACAAAATAGACATACTTTTCCACTGTACAACTGTTTCCAAATGGCTTTCAGGCAGAAAAGTAAGTGTATATACCTTCTTGAAATCTATATCCTATTTATACTGACTAGTGGATTCCTACAGTTCGTTATAAATCAGCATGTACAAAATTCCTTGCTTAGCTGGCAATTAAAAGTACAGTGAAAATGTGCATATGCGAAAAGGTAATTTTAGCTAATTGACCTTGAATCTCTTGATGTAAGCAAAGGGCTGGCAAATAGAATAGGTTTAAAGACAAGATATGACATAATATGACAAGATTATACTAAATTGTTTCATGGGAATGTATCACTGTACCTGTTTGGAGTTAATTAAAAACATGAAAAGAAAGATGGAGAGGGACTTTTTACAAGAGTGTGTAGTGACAGAATAAGAGGGAATAAATTCAAACTGGGAGAGAGTAGGTTTAGATTAGATATTAAGAAAAAATTCTTTACTGTGAGGGTGATGAGGCACTGGAACAGGTTGCTCACAGAAGCTGCGGATGCCCCGTCCCTCGAAGTGTCTAAGGTCAGGTTGGATGGGGCTCTGAGCAACCTGGTCAAGTGGAAGGTGTCCCTTCCCAGGGCAGGGGACTTGGAAATAGATGATCTTTAAGGTCCCTTTCAACCCAAACCTATAATTCTATGATTCAATAAGCCCAGGTTAGTGATGGGCTTATTTTTTCTATGCTGTTTTCCCAATTCAGTATTTAACTACGCATTAAATATATTTACAGTTAAATGAATTTTTCCCAAATTCTAAGACCTGAATGCAGCCCTTGCTGTAATAAATATTGACGTCAGCAGAAAATTTGCTCTGGAGTTTTGGCAAAATTATATTTTTTTCTGTGTATATTTTTAAACTACATTAATGCAAGTTACTTGTTGGGGTGCCTCCTTACCAGCTAGTTTTATTAATTTTTCGTTAGATTATGCAGAGACACAGCTTCGTACTGAAACAATGCAAATATTATTCATTGTTTCAGGATTAGACTTATTTCACACACACATGATGAGATTTAAAGTTTAAAAAGAATACAAAGGAACATTGGGAAAAGAAAGACAATTTAAGCTAGTCATCTACTGTTCTAACACTTTGGAAATTTATTCTGATCCTCAGATGTGCTGAATTTCATCCCAGGAGAATGCCTTACTTCAGCAGGAGAAAGGAAAACTGTCTGGGGCAGTCTTACTGACCATTACTTCCTCCTTGGCAGGATGGTAGCAAATATTCAAAACGCAGAGTTCAGACAGCTTTAAATAATACTGTGACATCTGAAATAGCTCTGAAAATAGGAAAATAGACCCAAGATTTTACCTCTGGTTTACTCAATATTACAGAATTCATATCACTTTACCACAATGTTACAGTCTTTCCCACTCATGTGTCATATGTAATATTTCAACACCTAATCCCTCAAAGGATCAACTATGTTTTAATTATGCTCTTTTTAAAATGTAAGTATGCATTCACCAGTGACTTTTTTTTAGCAGGTATCAGTAAAATATAACAGCATATTCCCAGCAGTTTTAAATTACCTTCAGCATTTCTCCAGTTCTTTGTGACTTCAAGTATCTTTTTCTATTTCCATTCTTAAAACTAAATTTGGGGCAAGCATGTACATATATCTGTATATGGAGCAGATCATCTTGAGTGTGATCACATGGCATACATAGGACAACCAAGGGATCAGACCCAGCCAGCAGGAAGGGCAGGTCCCGCCGGATAAACCCAACCTCCTTTTATGGCCAAGTGACCTGCCCAGTGAATGAGGGAAAGGCTGTGGATGTTGTTTACCTGGATGTGATGGTCCTTTGACACAATCTCCTACAGCATACTCCTGGAAAAGCTGGCAGCACACAGTGCACGGAGGTGCACTCTTCACTGCATTAAGAACTGGCTGGATGGCCAGGCTCAGAGAGTGGTGGAGAACGGTGCTGCATCCAGTGGGTGTCTGGTCACCAGTGGTGTCCCCCAGGGATCAGTGCTGGGCCTAGTCCTGTTTAATATCTTTATTGGTGATCTAGATGAGGGGATCGAGCATGAAGCACTACAGGCTGGGGGCAGAGTGGCTGGAAAGTGGCCCAGTGGGAAAGGACCTGGCGGTGCTGGTCAACAGCAGCTGAACACGAGCCAGCTGTGCCCAGACGGCCAAGAAGGCCAGTGGCACCCTGGCCTGTATCAGGAATAGTGTGGCAAACAGGACCAGGACAATGTCTGTCCCCCTGTACTCAGCACTGGTGAGGTCACCCCTCGAGTGCTGTGTCCAGTTCTGGGCCCCTCAGTTCAGGAAGGACATTGAGGTGCTGGAGTGTGTCCAGAGAAGGGCAACAAAGCTGGTGAAGGGTGTGGAGCACAAGTCCTGTGAGGAGCAGCTGAGGGAGCTGGGGGTGTTTAACCTGGAGAAGAGGAGGCTCGGGGCAGGGGGACCTTATCGCTCTCTACAACTCCCTGGAAGGAGGGTGTAGCCAGGCAGGGGCCAGCCTCTTTTCGAAGGCAACCTGAGCCAGGACAAGAGGTCATAGTTTTAAGCTGTGCCAGCAAAGGTTTAGGTTGGACATTAAGAATTTCTTCACAGAAAGGGTGATTAAACATTGGAATGGACTGCCAAAGGAGATCGTGGAGTCACAATCCCCTGAGGTGCTTAAGGAAAGACTGGATGTGGCACTCAGTGCCATGGTCTAGCTGACATGATGGTTGGTCATAGGTTAGACTCAAAGATCTCAGAGGTCTTTTCCACCTACTTGACTCTGATTCTGTTATTTTGTGATGTTCTAATTGAGCTTGTTTCAAGAGTCAAGTTTTCAGCTAGATCACGATCATCTAATCACATGTGTGGAAATAAATCTGCAATTCTATTTAAACTAGGTTTTGTTCAGTTATGCCCTGGAAGTTGAAAACAAGACATGTTAATGCTTAGAACCACAGATGTAAAGGCAGTTCAGTACAAAAGCTTCAAATCTGATTCATCCTGCTAGCATATAGCACAATTTATTTCAGCACAATAGAAGCAGATTTTAGGTAACTTAAATGTTTGCTAACAGGCAGCTTTAAACATACTAACACTATCCTGCCTTATTTATCTTTTATTGGTATGCTTCTATTCAGTGTTTCAGTTTCTGAAAGTCTATGTTAGCAACCATGAAACAATATTAATTTGCTTAAACAACTTACTCATTTTCAGTGAGTCTACTTTAAAGCTGCTCACAAACTGACTTATCCTTGTCACGTTCCTCTGTTGCTTCCTCAAAACCTAATTCTTACCTGTATTTTCATTTTTCAGCAAAATTTTTGTTAATCACAAGCTCTGCTCAAAACAAATGCTCAAGGACAGATCTTTTTTGTCCTGATATTGCTAAACAAGCCTCAGAGTCATCAGAAAAAACGAAGCCAAGATGCTTGAGTCATTCAAAAATGTTCAGCTGCTGCTTTGAGTGCTGCCAGTAAGAACACTGAACCTTCCTTACGCCACCCCCAGTCACTGCTCTTTTCCTATGAACTTTTGCTGTTTCAAGTACCATGTCATATAATCCCTTTGATATGTTTTGCAAACTTAATCTTAAAATACGGTTTGTTTCATTTTACAGACTGTTCGTGACCCAGCCTGATCTAGTGATTCCAGTTTCCAGTGTATTTGTCTCCTGCTTATATCTAGTTATTCCTATCTGTCAGCTTAAAACATTCTCCATCAGTCTTCTCCAGGTTTCATTTTCCTGGGGTTTACACTGGAAAATATTTCCTGTCAGCTTTATTCTACTCTGAAACACTACTGTAGTCTCTTCCTCCAAGGCAAGCTTTTTCATCTCCCCTCTTCACTCCCCCTTCAAATGAAATCCATCTTTCTCAGTGCCAGATGAGATCCCACGATTGCCTTATGCATTGACCGAGGCACCTGTGTTTCACACGTAGATAAAGTCTGATTTTAAAAAAAAAAAGTCTTCATGCTTTCTGTTTCTCTGATTAGTAACATTTCATTTCTGTTCAGTTATTTTATGATATTTTGGGGTTTGACATAAATTCTATCCTATGCCAAAAACATTTAGGCAGGAAGATTTTTTGCAAATGAGTGCAAAAAACTGAGTTGTCTTTCTAGTGTTTACTGATCTCACCACAGTCTCATCTAGAAAACACTCTTCCTAATAAACTGTTACCCACGCACGCCTTTTCATCTCATTGCAGTCCTAATCTTCTATCTTTCACATAAAAATTTGGGTGCATATTTTAAAAATACCAGAAAGATCTCCCCAGAAATGAAAGGAAATTGCATCTTGCACATCACTTGAAACCTGTCATTTATACGAGCAACTGCAGTGACTTGAGCAAGCATGTTATACAATCTGTCATTTAAAAGCCATTTCAACAACAGCATAATGGATATCTAAGCACCTTACAGCTGTTTTGCAGATTGGTACACCTATGAAGCCTGACACATCTCACACAGGCATATAAACGTGATATGGGTTACTATGTTTCTGGTACTGAGTTGGTTCTTTCAACAGATATATTCAAAACAGGAAGTATTCAAAGCTACTCCTGTTCCTGTTTGATGTGCTATGTATATAACACACCTTGGTTACATGTGTGTTGTATTTTTAGGTCAAAATTTTTCAGATCAAAATATCTGCTTATCTCTTTGGCTTTTTGCCACGAGAATAAGTATTTTCAACACATAAGGGAAAATAAATTTGGTATGATTACTGCCCTTGATGGCAATTATTCAAGCAAAACAGTACCATAAAAGTAACCTATAACAATTCATGTTCAATAAAATCTTTCATACTATGTCCATTATTATCTAGAGAAGTATTTTATAGAGGTCTCATTTTAGAAATGTCTCCAACCAAGGTGATTCCATAAATAATGCTTGCACAGTGGTTTCTAAGGTATCTTGTGTCTCCTTTGTGACGTAAACTGGTTGTTATGGAGATGGTGAAATATCAACCATTCTTTGTGAGACTGTGCAAGATCAATTTTAGACATGTTATAGCAGCGTCTTTTCTCTGCTCAGCTACAGTCAGCCTTCCTTAGCAAAAAAAATAGATCCATAAAAAGCATGAAATGTTTTAAAACAAATGTTTGCACCATACTTCTGACTCTATGACATACAGAAATAGACCTGTGTGCATTTGTGATGGATATAAATTCCATCCCAAATTCCCCAAACTTCATATGGCCTTTAACAGAAAAGAGGCTTGTACTGTTACAAAGGCTGAACAACCTACAAATCAACAGGCCACTCCTGTTTCAATCCTTGTTTTTGAATTTCATAATCCATATCTTTCAGAAGTACTTTGTGTTCCTTAAAGCAGGGAGGGCAAAGATTGGTATCTTTCACCCTGAAATTTGGTAAAGTACAAATGGGACTTTTGTTCAACAATGTGTTAATACTTTTTAGAGCTTCATTAAATAGAAGGCAAAGGGTTACATCTGGGTAACAGTATGTAAAAATAGGGTCTAAGATACTTGAATATGGGCTAAGCTACCTGTATATTACTTTTCTCCATTTTTTAATCTATGCTAGCCCATGTGTCTAAGTTTAAAGGTCCCCAGTCAATGATTAAGGTTAAAGAACACATAGGTCAGTCAGGGGTTTGCAGTGCGCAAGACTATAGCAAGACTGGAAAGAAGGTATTCCTCCTTCTCCCCCCAGTCAGTATTTACATCATGGACAAGCACCCCAAAACATACAATATTTGACTGGAAAGCCATAACATTGTCAGGACCCTCAGTTACTTGTAGATTTGCTGTACTTTTATGGAAACACTACAGAGAAGAAAATAATGATTATTAGAAATCCATTTTGTATACTCTAATAGTATATTGTTTTTAGTGAACAGAGGACAAGATGTAAAGTAGAAACACAACCATACGGGAGGGAAGAAAAGATCCCCTCCTACTATTGGGAAGTGGCAACAAAGTGTGTATTGCAATGAATGGAGACAACCCAGACAGGCAGATCTGCCTACCTCAGGTGCCATCCAAAAGGGTGTTCCCACTGAGGTGTTTCTACGTAGCCGTGTGCTGGTGAGCTGGGCTGAAACACCTGCAACGAAACAGACCAAAGAAACTTGGCTTCAAATTCATTATCATTTTGGTAAGTTTATTTCAAGTATCTAGAAAACAAAACCCAACCGTGTGAGCACAGCTGCAGAACGCCTGGCTAAAGTAGGTGCAAATTATTTGTTTGATTAATTCCAGCTTGTTGTTTTCTTCAGAGTTTCTGAGAGATTTTTTTTGGTGAATGACTCAGTTTGAAGCACTTTCGTTCAAACTCAAAAATTCCATTGTCACATAAATATCCCAGATTTCTTTCTGCTGTTTTCATAAGTATATATGGGAACTATTAAAATTACCACTTGATTTTAAAACTTCTGTTTCAGAAATTTACTGCCCGAACATCACTGGCCGGAAATTTGTTCACTAGCGTACTTGCAGAGGCTCCTGTTCAACAAAACACTTATGCACTTGTTCAAATCTTTCCCTAATGAGGAAAACTCAGAAGCTCAAGCTCACACTGCAGCTTGTACTTAGGGAATTAAGCACATAAAACAAAACATTCGCTTCAGAGCTTTGCTGACTGGGGCTGGACTGCTGAAGTACAACTGAAAAAAACCAAAAGAATGAACTAGAGTGCAATCAAACATTCTGATTTAACAAATCAGAATGAACTCAGACAGCAAATCTTCTGTGCTCTGGTCAACATATAATTGAATGAGTTCAGATCAGTAGCATTCCAATGAGGTGACACAAAGCCAATATCGACTTAGAAATATATTTTGCTTTAACATTTTTTAAAAACAAAAGTCACAGTGGTGTGCTCTTTTGGCATTACCCAGAGACAAAAATGAGCAGAAATACATAGTACACCCTGACTGCTGCCAGTTAAATTATTTGATTTCTGATTCCAACATTCAACTCTACATTTGTTTCTGATTTTTCAGTGTAATTGCAAATCTTTGGTGAGTTCCTGAGTACTGCTGTGAAACAGTTACTGGCTAGGACATACAACAAGCCTCTGTCCATTTCACTGTGATCTCTCTTCAGCCAGCTTAATTCATAGCTGCTATCTAGGGATATTCCAAAACAGTGCAGAATACCAAAGAGCTGAGAGAGGGAGAGCATGAGCATAAATGAATGATAAGTTGCAGACATTTTGGGTCAATTTACTGTGACCATCATTTATTCAAATATATTAAGCTGTCGACAGCAACTGAGGGAAGAAATGTGTGTTACATTGAAAAACCAACCTGTAAAGTCATGCAGTAAAGGAAAGAAAAGCCTCAATTAAAGATATCTGTGTAACCCTCTCTGTGACCTAACATCCCTATGTAGAGCCTTGAATATGAAGCAGCTTTTTTTAAATCGAGATTCTGTCTCATTCTCTGGATTGAATGGATAGCATTCACTGAATAGGTCATAATTTAATTTTTTTTAACCCCACCAATTTGAATTCTCATTACTTATTTAATATATCCAATCCTATACTAAATTTAAAATTATTATTTTCTTTTTCTTTTGACATCTTTCCTTCCCCACTCATCAAACAACAAATCTGCTTAACATTCCCACAAAATGGCAGAGGATTATTAGTTCCAGGGATTAACCTAAAAATATCCAAAGCATCCACTGTGTTTGGGTACTTAATCTGAGATCTTTCAGTTTTCAGGCACTCCACATGCCTCAAGTAGAGCTATAATAGATCTCAGCTGCAGTTCAAGAACACACAGTTCTTCTGCAAAGGAGGACAAGATGTTTCAAACTGGCTATTGGGAAAATGAGGAACAGAGTTTGACACAAGTGACCCTCCAGCATCACAGAGAAACACTGGCAGAAGCAAGAATAATCTCCAGTTTGATGCCATTAACTGTCTCAACTGTGAGTGCCTGCTCTTCAAGAACTCCTTGCAATTTCACTATTTCTCTTTCACTTTCTGTAAAAAATGAGACAAAACAGTTCTACAAACAATATCACCTGTGACTCAGTCCTAAATCATTCCCAGAGACCCTTCTGTGGGTACAGCAGTGGACAAGACAGGAAAAATAGCAATTTAATAAAAGCTTGTCGCCTGATAGTTCTTTAGTCAGAAAGCCCACAGATATGTGGGCATTTCTTGGCATTTTCTAACTGTTAAGCAGTAGAGAACACTTGAGATTTAAATCTCTTTTTTTGACTCAGCCTGTCATATTTATTGTGATTTTCTAGTGCTATTGTCATAATTTAAAAAGTAGGAGAAAACCCCTGAAACCTAAACATGGAATCAGAGAGACCCATGGCACACCAGAAAGATTGGGAGTCTCAGTTTCCTTGAATGTGCCACTTGGGGTTGCAGCACACTGATCTGTCTTTAAGGCCTTAATCTAATAATGACTTTTGCTCTGGGGAGAAAAATCAACTTTTCCCATAATGGACTGAAAACAAAAATCAGACTGCCAAAATTCCCCCAAATGAGAAGAGATCTTCCTCTCTTGTACTAGGTCAGGGACTCACTCCAAGTTTTGCTTCAGGTCATGTGTTTCTCCTAGCACTATTTTAATTGCTGCCTTTACAATTCAAAATAATGAATTTCTGTCCCTAGAAAATATCAAGGCATCTCCTGTGTGCCAGCTGACTTTAGCATCTTCACTATATATGGGTGTTAAATTTATAATACCATGACATCATCAGTATACAATTTTCTTTCCACTGCATAAATGTAATATTTTAGGATTTTTAAAAAAATGTTATTATTTGCAGATTTTTTTTTACATACCATTTTACCCTACTCTCATTTTGTGAACATTTTTCTTTACCTTCATGCACTGCTAAACAAACATATTATCTACACAACACCATTTTCAATGGTGATTACCTTATGCATTATATGGTTTCATTAATAAATCATATTACTAATAATCTGCTTCTGTTACCTTTAATAAAATTGTCCACTCCCTTGCATACATATCTGAAGGACTAAAGCATTTATTTATTTTTCTACGTATGTGTTCAAAGGGGAAAAATTGAACTGACTTTAAATCTATTGCCAAGTCCCTTTCTATCACCCTCCCTCCCTTTCTCCCTCTTGTTTCTTATGATGTTCCCAGACTGTCACTGCTCAAATCTAAGAGCAATAAATACAAATTAAATGGATGTTGGGTTTTGGACCCAAAGGACTATTTTACCTTCTGCTCAGAGGGGAAAAAACATGCTTAAGGCTATCAAAAGCCATTTCAGAAAGAATGTTTCCTTTTCATATGCAAAAGATAGAATATCTAAATTTAAATTAGGAGGACAACTGCCCTGAAACTGCCATTTCTTCTGAAATGAAAAAGAGCTTTCTAAATAAAATGTTACCTTCAGAACTTTCAAAAATTATTAAATTATGTTAAACCTTTTAAAAGTCAAAACTCTATTACTGGTTTTTAGTCAGATTTTTTATTCCTGCTGTAATCGGGTTCCTTTCGCATTTTTCCTTCTTAAAATAATTCTGAGTATGCTTCTGTAAAAGTCTCTCGCTGTGACATTCTGCCTTCCCAGGGGAATGTAAACAGACGCCTTGGGCTAAACTGTATGTATCAAGAAAACAAAGGGGAAGTGGTCATTACCAAAGTCAACGAGCTTGACTCCACCTTCTGTTGTCAGGAGAATGTTGTTCCCTTTCACATCACGATGAATGATCCGGTTATTGTGTAAATGCTGAAGGCCCTATATACCAGCAGTAACAAAAATAAGTTTACTCCCTTATTTAACAACAATTACCCTACTGTTAGGGAATGTAATGAAGAAAATCTGCACATACTCTACAGAAACAGCTGTCCACCGGACTCCATGCCTTTATACAACCCCTGCTGCTGTAATAGCCCACGTAATATTGTTAACATTACTTTATCAATGGAAAATGTACGTATGTGATAAGTAAACTGCACCCTCTGCTGTCATGACAAGCCCAGTGAACATCCTTACCAAGAGAGCACCATATAAGATGTATGAGATTACAGCTTCATCCAACCTTTGGCCACACTTCAGCAGGCCTTTGACAAGCTCTGTGACAGAACCTCCATTGCACAGCTGGAAAGGGGGGAGTTGTGAGGAGGGGAAAAAAAGCAAGACAAGTCCTCAGTTACTCAATATACTTGTTTAGGCTATAAACACTTACCATGCAAAACTGTGCTACAACACAAGCCTGGGAACAACAGAACTCATTTTACTAGTGATGCTAATAATAAATCACAGCAGCCTGAGTGCGGGGAGGGAAGTGAAAACTGAAAATTATAAAGTGTAATTTATAAAATGCAACTAAAAAAAATATTATGAACAGGAATGTATTTCAGTGTTAAAAGAGGATTTATAAATCCAATTTACATTATTTGAGTATTTTCACAATAATACATGCACTGTCTTTTTGAAAAAGCCTTTTGTGCAAAGGGCAGACAACAAAGATTGATGCTCTTGATAACTGGGAAGCAACAAATTAGTCATTTTAAACTTTCACTCCATCAATGCTCCTGATGGCAGACAATATAAAATAGACAGAAGCCATATCTTATACTAAGATTTGATGCCATGTGCTGTCAACAACAGCGAAACATTCTAATCCAGGAAAGCAGCTTCCTGCAAGCATTTTCTACTAATGGGCTGCCAAATATCAAAAGAGAAGGAGAAAAAGTAGAATTAGAATCTTTGTAAATATGTTCTCATCCACACCTTAAGTTTACTGTCCATGCCATTCTAAGCAGGTATTGTTATCTATCCTTTCTCCTCTCTCTTTCCTTTTATTACCTTGATATTCACAATTGTTTGACCAAAAGAAAAAGATGGGAGAACTGACTGCCTTTCTTTCACTGAATTTTCTCCTCTATGCCTGTTTTTGTGGCCAGCATTCCAAACAACATTTCTGCCAGAGAATCACATGCATTTCAAGAGAAGTTCATTTTACATTATCAGTTTAAAAAACCACAGCATAAATCAGGAGAACAGTACAAAGTTATACAAAGTCTCAAGATCTGCATCTTTCAAACAGCTTTTATGAATTGTGTATCAGTTCAACCACTAATTTCTGTTATATATTAATACTTTCCTTAACTTGCTACTAATTCCCCTTGCATCAAAACAATTTCAAAAATCAAAAAAAAACTAGACTAGAAGTTTTAGTTCTTAGAAAGGACCTTGAAGCAAAATTTCATCACTTAAAACATTGATAAGTTCTGTAGGAATTTGACTTTATTTTTTAATTCGTTAGTAGGCAATTTTTTTCATATCTTTAATAAATTTGTGGGAGCATTCAGGTCAATATCAACCATCACATGTATTTACAAGAAAGTGCATGTTTTTCTTCCTATGGTTAACCATTTGCTGACAAATCATTAAGTCAAAGTTTTCTTTTTATTGCTTTCATTGCGTTAAATGTTCTGTTTAGACAGGCTATACTTATCTCTAGCCCACAAATAAAATATATAAAAGTATGCCCTAACTTCAAAAAAACCCCAAGCTGGTTGCGACTGAAAAACAATACAGACTGGCAGCTGGTTGGTAGGGTGTGTTAAATGAATGACTGACTCAAAAATATATCCCACAAACACTACTGCAGCTGTCTGTGGCACTATTCTTGACACTCAGCAAAGAGCTAGAACAAAATGAATTTGAAAACTTCATTACCACTTCACACCTAATGTTAATACTTTAGAAGGTGGAGAGATGCACATTTAAATGGAAAAGTAGAGAAGTTTGCTTGTAGTGAGTAAACATGGCAAAACTGTGCCTAAAGGAAAAAAAAAAATCCACCTTTTTATTACAAATTTTGGAAGTCACACATCAAATGAATGTATGTCATCAAAGACTCAGAGATCAAAGTCTGAATACTTTGTATATTCCCTTTTACTGAAAATGTGTCATTAATTTATAATATCACAAGTCACTGCCATGCATACATAAATCTGCTATAAATTCCAAGGCAAGGAATAGTTTGGCTTGTCTGGTAAATTTTTCCATATAAAGAAAATACATTTTTTTATAACGTCAAATTTCTTCCAAACTTTAGATTATGTGCACCAAAAACCACCTGAAATGCACATACTTAACAGATAAAGTTTACACACACAACTTGCTCAAATTCTACATTAAACTTTATTACATAGAGTATATGATGATTTTGCTGTACAAAATTTTGTCATTTGGCACTTGATGGATCTTTAGAGACAAGACTCTTTTATTATAAAAGAAAACACATAGGAAACCAAGCCCAAACTCGACACAAAGTCAGCATGCATACAAAAAACCCAACGCCAAATCAAAAATACTAAGGTCCCTTTTTAATAGTTACTGAAATTTAAGAGGAAACACATGCAAAAGTTTTCATTCAAGCTACATACTGCTCCAGTACATAAAAGTTAGATGTTTCGTTGGGGTTTCACAACTTGCAGTGGAAATAAAGATTCCCTATTCTGATTCTAGTCATCACTGAAGAACAGGGAGTGGAATTTCTAAAACAATAATTAAAAAGTGAATCCTAGCTTTTACCAGTCTAGTTGTGAAAGGAAGAAAGGTTTGCATGGTTTGTTACTCCTCATCAGAGCAGTAATTGCCTGTGCAGAGCTCTGCATCAATTAAACCTAGAAAGAAATCCTCATTTCACAACCACCTTTGGCAGTCACTTAACTGGAAACAAGACCACCAAAATACATTTGACATTTTAAGAATATTGATTGCCACTGAACACAGAGTTAATGGAAGGCACTTCTGTTGCTAGATTTCCAACTAGCACCTAGTTTAAAATTAACATAAAACACTTTCCCATTACACTTTCTCTGTTCACTACTGCAGTTTAACTACCCTCCACCACTACTTCATCATCTTTTGCATTCCCCTCAAATGCCTGAGTTCCCCAAAAGTTTAGATAAATGTGTTATCTAATGTTTCCTCTAACAAGAAAAAACCAAAAGGATCTGCTTATTTTGGAGGCAGAATGTAGCAATTCAAACAGAAATTAAATGCAAGACCATTTCCTATTAAACAAATGTTTAAGTTTGGATGTGATTTTCAACAGTAGGCTACCACACACCATCTATCAGAAAATCATGAAAGACTGACTCCTTTAGCAATAACAAACAAAAACCCAACCACATTTGCAAAGGTAAGATGTAATATCGTCAAAACGCTTTTACCTCAAGTACTAGCCAGAGCTGTCCTCCCACATACTGATCTGCTTTGTAAAACATCCCATAAAATCTAACAACATTAGGATGATTGGGAAGAAACTGCAAAATATTATATTCAGCTTCAATTTCTTCATCTACATCCTAAATAAAAAACATAAACATACAGAAGATATAAAGACAGTGACTCCCAATAAAGCAAGAACAAACTCTCATAGATAAAAAGAACAATTTTTAATTTAAAATTTTAAAATTAGTTTCTACTTTTAAATAGTTTTACTTTAATGCAGCTTAAACTACACTATACGGGACATTTAATGAACACAGAATTGTGCCATTTGTGCTCTTCTTACATACAAAAAAGTGAAGACTGTGTAAATCAAACAGTTGTTCTTCAAGAACTCTTTCAGTACATAATATACTCAATAAGAAAATTTAAAATTACACTTAACTCTGCTCAGTTGTCTAAGTAAGAAATTTACATATATGACTTTTAACGTGTTTTAAATCAAGCATGTTTTTAACATGTGAGCTAAAGGCAAATACATGAACCTTTGATTTATTCTTTTTTCTGTGGTCATCAGAGAGGACTAAATAGAGAACAATTTCACAAAACCTCAAACAGGCCATCAATAAAACCAAATACATTCTTCTGACGAAAGACACACACCAGAAACAAAGAGACAAAACAACTACTCATTAAATAAGAAAAGGTTAGTAGGTATTTGTTAATGGAAGAATTCTGTGACAATTACAAAATACTGTTCATAACAGCACACAGCACATAACTCAGAACAGTGCATAAGCACTGAAACTTTCCTTGTTTCTGAGAAAATTTAAGCTTGTGCGTTCCTCAGATTTATGTAAGAGAAAACCACGATGAATTTCAGTAGAGATTGATGACAGAAACATAACATTTTTCAGTAAATATTTTAGCCCAGCTGTCATGATCAAACTCCACCTTGATCCTGCCTGAAGAGCTGCCAGTTAAATCTTCCATTGAAAACTAGGGCCTTGATTCTCATGGGAAGCTAGGCATTTAATACCCACTAAAACCAGATCTGGCACCGAACTACCTCTGAGGATCCGGGATGTGCTCTTCTCTTTCTATCTCAACTACTGCCTCACACTATTATCTGCTTATAAAAAGTAACTCTAAAATATCATAAAGTTCACAGTGTTTCTATGATGAGAAAAGTAATTATTTTAGGGAGTACACAGAATAAAACAAGAACATTAAGGTTAACAGCATCTGGTATTTTCCCTGCTACAGTAGGCCCTATGAGGAATGCTTCTGTGCCTTCTCATAATTTGCATGCTCCAAGCAAAGATAACTAAATTTGTAGCAGAAGAATTACACAGACCTAAAATAGAAACAAGGCAAATGCTGTCCTCAAATAAGATGATGAAATTTTAAGTTGTGTCATTCAGTTGCTGGTACTAAACTCCTTCTGTTAATGCATTCTGTAAAATTGTTCCCTTCTGGATGTTCTCAATATCTTACACATTTGATTTACATTTCAACTCTGAGAATTCTTTTAAATTAACATTGAAATTACAGTTTAATATTTTTTACTTACACTGACAGGATCCAGAATCTTTACTGCTGCCAAGCTTCCATCTTTCTTATTAGCAACCTTATAGACTTTACCATAAGTGCCTTTCCCAATAGTCTCTATAATTTCCCAGGTATCTGAGGGATCGGCTAATGATTCTAGTCCAATCATACTGGAATTATATTGAAACAATCCATACAATGGCTTCCTGGAAAATAAAGCAGACATACACACAGTGGGAAGCCCTAAGTAACTCTTCTAGAGAAGGCATCTTATGAGAAAGAAATCAAATATTGTCCTAATTTAAGAAGAAATACAGATAGACTCACAAATGAAAATGAGAAAAAAATGTAAGACCACTCAATGAAAAGAATGGAAAGAAAACTCCGGAGACCACTTCTCTTTCCTTACTTTGGTGTATTATTTGCTTCAAACATTGCCCACATGCAGCACTATTCTAAACACATTTGAACAAGTTCTGACAAAATCTACCCCTCCCTCTACTGCACACTCTTTTAATGGACATTTTACACAACTGAATTAACACAGCTCATGAAATGAGGCCCTATTTCTGGTGCTTTAAAAAGCCATGTCAGGGTTTTTACATAAATTTGTGCAATGCTCTCTGGAAACTGCCAAACAGGCATTCAGTAGGTATAGCCTCAATATATCTGATATATATAAAGAGATCTACGTATAACTAACAAAAGTTAAGACTGGGCTGGCTGGTATCATGAAATACAAGACAACCTGAAAATAGGCAACAGGCACATCAGTGGGGTGATCCATCACTGTTGATATGTTTCTCAGCAATTGCACTTGTCTCTCACTCTGTATGCCAGTCAGAGGGTTATGGTCTGTTACACCAGCTGAACACCTCCAGAAGATCTCCAAGTCAGGGGACTTGCTTCCCCAAACACTCTTGAGTGTATCCTGCTGCAAATGGATCAGTGCAGCCTATGCAAAAGGCTCCTTCCCACCCTGGAATTACATACATGGTAAGTTCTGGTGATCAGGAAAATAACAATACCATTTTAGGATTTCATTTAAAGTAATGAGAAGATATATCTTGTCCCTGAACTGGAATTATAGAAAGGAAAGACAAAGTTTAAGAAGGGATTAACTTAACCTATATTAATCATTATTAGGGAAGCTCACTGGTTGATGGTTTCTCTAAGAAAGAAAATTATTTGCCCCTTTGGTGGCTGGCAGTAGGTGTATCAGCTATCTGTACGCTTAACCAGGAGATGTAAAGTCCAAGTGTGTCCAATCATGAGTGTGATTGTGACAAAAGCAATTGAAGACAACACCATCCAAAAGTTGCCAGTTGCTGGAGATGGATCAACAAGCATCTCAAACATACACTTAAAACTTTAAGGTTTGAGCCATTTCTTTCTAAGCATACCTGATATCTGCAAATCTGCCTGAAATAATTTTAAAAGCTTGCTGTCTTACCTCTTCACCATTTCTAGAATCAGTGACAACTAGAGAAAATCTCTATATCCCTCATTGGTAAAACTGTATTTGCACCAAAGCTGGTGCCAAATAATGTATTAAATTGCTTTGGTCTCTTCACCAAAAGAAGGCCAAAAAAGAGAAGAAAAAAAAAGGGGAGTGAGTTAAAAAAAAAAAAAAAAGCTAGAATCAGTATCATTTATCTGTTATAATAATGTAAGTTATTAGGACAGTGTCTCACTATTTGATCCAGTACAGCATGCTGCAAACAAAGAACAGTATTCTGAACACATATACTTAGTAAGTCAGGAGAGAAGCAGGTCAGGTGAAAGACTTCTCTGAAATCAGTGAACAGACTGTACTACACGCACTGCAACAGCAGCCACAGATACGGAGCTCCTGATAAGCCAACCTTAAGAACAAGGTTTGCTTGCAGGGTGGGGGTGGTGGAGAATACAAACATGGGAACAGCTGCACCTCACGAAAAACCCCCAAAACAACAACGCATTGGACACATGGTTTTAATGCTTTAGGTGAAATGCTTCAGACATTCATGTGCAAAGAACCAGAGGAGAATAGACTGGAAATAGCTTTGATACAACCGTACAAGGAAAACAGAGACAGACTGATATTTGGTTCTCTGTCACTAAAACAACTACCCTATCACACAGATTTGCCAGAAAATGAGGCATGGCACTCTTTCTACCAACATAATATCATGATGTGTCCCTCCAAGCAGCTGTTGCGGATAAGTAACTTTTTCCTTAAAAAAAAAAAAATCTAATGTCATTGCCTGCTCTTGTTCTGAATAACATAACCCTTAAAACGGTATATCCAAATTTTCAAAACACATTAACATTTCTTTATACCAGAAGACAGTGTTAGCAAAATAAAATCTAATGCACAATTTTTACAGATTGAGTCATGATGGAGGACCAAAGAAAAATTTTAGTGAGCATTTTTATGCATTGTGATAACATGGCAGCATTTACAGATAGCATATTTATGCATTACATGGAATCAGAGATGTGAAACGTACCATAAACCTCTTCTCTTTAAACCAAAACAGCCTCTTCTTGAGCTAAAGCAATACCTATCCAAATAAGGTTCTACACCTGTCATCAGTAAAAGTGCCTTTTGCCTCTATGACATTGTTGCATTCCTACAACAGAAGTCAGTATTTTACAGTACAAAAAAGCAAAACAACAGTATCTGCTATTATCTTCAATAATGTAAAATCTGGATTTAAAAAACCTGAAACCACCACAAAATGTAAACATTATGGGGAAAGGCTGAAGTTGTAAAGTAAGGTTGTGCTTTTCTTTTTCTATTTCCTGATTTGTTGAGCTTCAGAAAGTAAAACATCCTTGTTTTAACAAAAGCTTCACAAAAAGTGAAGTGCCATTCACTTTTTATTTATACAGTGAAAAGTTGTGTATGAACACAACCACTTCTGCAACTACCACACATTCAGAAGATCTTAACACTAAAATACTGCAACTGAAATTTATTTAGAAAGAAATTTCTCCTTTTACTCCCCTCACATCAGGCCTCACACATCTCTGGGGTTTGAAACAATGTACAGAGAGTGGCTTGTAGCTGTAAAAAACTTAGCAACACTCTCCCCAGAGGGAGCCTCAGCATATTAGAGATCTACCAATTACAAGTATTTCTGCCATCAGTTGGAGAAAACTTCTCAGTGGTTAAATTTGTTCCTTGTAGGCAAGCAAAATAGCCCACATCAGATGCTGAAAAATTACACTTTGGCAATTAACTCTACCGGATAGGGAACATATTACACAAAGCTATTTG
Organism: Aleadryas rufinucha; assembly: GCA_013397815.1. Classification (NCBI taxonomy): domain Eukaryota; kingdom Metazoa; phylum Chordata; class Aves; order Passeriformes; genus Aleadryas; species Aleadryas rufinucha. Next base: position 41,915 of record VZTH01018657.1, read on the forward strand.
GGACTGCACATGTTTATGCAATTTGAGGCATGACTAGATTGCATCAACAAGCCCCTAGCACTCTAACCTGTTTTACATACTTGGGAAAAGACAGAATGAAAGTACAAGTAAGGACAACCTGATGGAGTCTACTCAGGCTGTTCTGAGGCTGGAACAGGGACAAATAGCATGATTTTTTTCTTTTAAGCAGTGATAGTAACTGAAAATAAATCTTGAAAAAGTTGACCAACCAAGACAAACAATAAGACAAGACACATATTTATTAACAGGCTTCAGACACTGACACTCTCTCTTTCTTTTATTAATGAGAAGAGATATTCCCCATCAAAGTAAATTTCATGATTCTCTCATAACACCTGACTTCTTCTATTTTGTAAACCTGTACCATCAGAACAAATTAAATCAGACCAGGCATGACAAACAAATGGCAGTCAGACAAATGTGCAAGCAACATTTTCCTACTTTTAAAGAAAATATTTCTCTCTAATATCAACATTAGAAAAAATGACTGCATATTATCATCCCTTAGCAGTATACCCATGATAAAGAGACTACATGTATTATGTATATCATATAAGATATAAGATATCATAAAAGAAGTATAGGTTACGGACAGTGCACAAATCAATTTTCCATCTGTGAACCACAGCCTTTCGATTGTATTCGTGGCTCTAAACAGCCTCAGAAAAGCCATCTGGAAAAATATGTGGTGTCCCAGAAGTTCTACTGTGATAATCACTTAGGCTGTGAAAACAAAACAAAAAAAATCAAAACTCTATACAGAACATGCAGATTTTGTTAATGAAATAATTACAACTGGAATAAAATCAGCAACTTTTTCTCACAAATTTATTATCACAGCTCTCTTTCTCAAAAATTATAGGAACAAAAGGGACTCATAAGCCAGAGAAATAGCTTTACAATTATTGTTCTATTTTCACTACCACCTCGCTCACAACACTGATTTCCTTCTGCATTCCAACACATACCCTCTTCTAGCTTACAGCAAGATGCATCATCTGTAGAGATTTTAGAATTAGTAAGAGCCTCACTTCAGGCTGGTGCTTTTTAACCATCATGATACACTGTACTAGACAGTTTTGAATTCTCTTATAGCTGGTAGGGACATGATAGTAACACCAGCCAATACTAGCGGAAGTAGTGAAAATACTGTTTCCATACAAATAATTCATGGACAGGGCTCGTTTTTGCAATGTTCCCTTTGTCTTAGCCCTCTCGTCTCTCTCATGAAACAGCTGGCTTATGCACTTCTGGCATTTACAAATACTGTGGAAGCTTAGGAATGACATATTCAAAAGTAGGTATTTCACTGTTTGTAGGGAACTCACTATTAGTTCCACACTAAATTATAACTCCTTGATAGAAGAATTCAGAAGGTAAAGTTGACATTATCAGCTATGGCCTCACCTAGCCATGACAGATCCTATTCTACTGGCTAGTAGTGGTCACACACAGACAGCTACCTCAGAAGCAATTGTTAGAGGAACTAATGAACCAACAAAAGGCACAAGAAAATCAATAGTCAGAACAGCTTCCTCTGCTATTCTCCTCCTGCTGTTTCTCACTGGCTAGGTTAAAACAAAGAGGATGTCAATATCTGGAAATGAAGCATACAAAAAAAAATCTATCAAGACACCATCCTATAACTGTTCTCAACTGGACTCAGAGAGACTGCAGAATATGTTGTGGATAGTTCTTTTTGGGATAAAAGTCAGTGATGGAAGAAGATGAAGGATTAAAATATGTTCAAAAGCTATTATTGATGCTATTCAACTTACAAACAAAAAAAGACTCATAATTTAGCTGATCACATATTTTCACTAAGCAAACATAAGGGACAAAACAGGACAACCAGGAATAGAACTGCTGTTATTTATAGATGAAAGACAGATCCCTGAGAACACTCCAGCTAAATTCAGTTCACAGAACACGTCTTGCTTGAATATACAAACCATGAAATCAACTCTGAGTATTGAAAACTGGAAACAGAGAGGACATAAGTGGGAAACATGTTCTCTCCCTTTCCACATATTCTAACTTAAACTTTTTGAAGTTTTTATTATATGTGCTTACATACACTCTCTTTGTCTACGTAAAGTCCTTTAAATTCAGGAGTATCTTCGTTATTTTCTTTTCTTTTGCCTCCTTTGTATGGATGGACTAGATACTCTAAGTTTTCAGACTTGCAGTATAAGCCACAGGGCCAGAACTGAGTGATAACCAGTGGCAATGGCATCTGGACGCTAGCTCTGATGAAAGCATTGGGATTATCTGCTCCCTTGTCTTGTCTATGCTTCCAGTTCATCACAGTATGAATCACAACCACATTCCTAGTATCAACTATAATAAACTGACCCCAAAACCAGCTACTGACATCACAGCACAGAAATGTAAGACCAGATCCAAATATCTGAAAGCCTGTTAAGAAGAACAACTCAAACAACAGGTTCTGATCAGTGGCATTCCTATTACACAAATGCTATTTATATTAGGTATTTAAATAGAATTCCAACAAGCAAAATGCACTAAAGCAGTTACAAATGACTAACAGCTAACGCATCAGTTTCACCTCAGGCTCTGAACTCAGCACTAAAATGAAGCTTATAATCCCATGGAGCCCATTCAGTTATAAACTGCAGGTGGCAAATCAGGTGACTTCCAGGTACACTCCCCATGTGTGAAAAATCAATACCTGAGAAGGTTTTCTCTGCCTCCTTCAGCAGCAATTTAACAGGGCAAACAAAATGCATGTGTTAGTGCTAAAATGGACGGATGAAGGGCTGCAACAGAATGATGACCCGCAGACCAAAACCAGGCTCTTCACTGCAGTCTTCATCAGAAAGTTTGATATGCTTTGTGTACAGACGAAGAAAAAGAAATCTAAGAGAGATGTAGGATAAACTTTGGAATAACTGCAACCTTACATTAGTGACCTATTTTCTGAAACAGGCTTATCTTATATTGGATTTCTGTCCCACTAAGCGTATCAGAATTCTTCAGCACCAAGGCAGCTTCCTCACAGGGAGAGCTTTATCAGCCAGTGCTGCACAGAACTGTGTGTTCCATGTACTGGTTCTCATGCCCAGTATTAGACAACAGTAGTGTGTGTAGTGTGTGTTACCTTAAGATGCTGTCGTGGAGCAACAAATAAATTGGTTCAATCCTAGCAGCTTCACTTCATTAATGCTAAAGATCGTTGTGACACTAATTGATACTGAGCTTGATCTATTTATCAAGTCTTTTACAAGCAGGAGCTGAAGAATTAAAGCCACTTTGTCATTCACAGAGAGTGAGCAACAACTACTTAATATTTTGAAGGGATCTTCCTATTGTTTCACAATATACCTTAATTGTATAATGCAATCAATCATAATTCATCACCATAATTCTCCAGTATTTATTTTACAGCAGTTTTATTCTAATGAGGATTTTTAATAAGAGATACTCTCTTTTATCCATAAGAAAAATAATAAACTGTTAATCATGATACAAAGAATCTCTTAGCGCTGACAATGACTCTTGCTTAAGATGAAGCATTTTCATCAGTGAGCTAGTTGTTATGCATTACCAGCATGCGTGCAGTAGCCTAGCATGACACCAATTTGCATAATTTCTTTCCTCTAACAGGCTTCAAAAATAATAATAGGCATAGAAGATAGAATCCATTGATTTTAAACCTTCTTCAGCAGCTATCTTCAAGGAGCAGTTATCAAAAGAACTGCTAAAGAATTAAATTTAATAAATTATAAATGTATTATTTGGGTTATGCTTTTTGGGCCTATAGCCATCTAAGTTAAATTCTGTAACAAAGACCAAGGCAAAACCACAAGCAATTGCTTTGACATCTTCCCAGACAAGAGGCAGGACTGGGATACTAAATGAGTTTGCAGATGATACAAAACTG
>VZTH01018658.1:259-12837 GCA_013397815.1 Aleadryas rufinucha
GGTTTCGGGGGGCCACGAAGAAAAGGCCGGACTGGGAGGACTCGGAGGAGGGGCGCTTGGGCTTGTCCTTCCCTGGGATGCGGTGCTGGGCAGAGGAGGGCTCCAGGGTCTGGGGGGCTGATGGGGGAGGAGGAGGAGGCTTGAAGTTGGGTGGTTCCTCTGGGAAGGAGGAGAGATCATCCTGCCAAAGCAAGAAGAGTTTTTAGGACACTGTGACCAGGCTCAGTGTCTTCATCTTTTCACACTGACTGTGGCTAAAGGAGTTGGTTGTTACAGGAACACCTTCCTGAGCTGACCACGTTACACAAACACCTTCCTGACCTTCTGACCGTAAGAATGTGACTCACAAATGAGCACAGTTACAGGACAAACCACCCAACCTCTGCGTTGGTTTGCACAAGGCTGCTCCTATCCAGCCAGCCAGACTCCTTCTCCTAAACCCATCTGATCAGCTGGGTTCAGTGACACCCCTGGGGGGTTGATGTGGCAGAGCTGCTGAAGCTGAGGCACAGCCCAGTAACCCCCAGTTTGCCTCCTGCTCCCACCCAGCTCTATGCAGGGCTTTCCTTACCAGGGACACGTCTGGCAGGGTGTTGATGCTGCTCTGGTGGCAGTCCCCAGCTCCCTCCAGCTCCGACGTGTTCTGAGAGGGCAGAGAAGGAAGACAAAGCCATGGCACAGCAGCAGGAGCCACCAGCACGGTGCCATTGTCACAGGGAATGGGCAGAGGGATGCTCCAAACCCCTCCCCATGCGGGGCTGGTCTCACCCAAAGGTTTTTGCCTCCTTGGGGGTTCCCTGGAGACCCCCAGCCCTCCCAAGCTAAGGAATGTGCTCAGCATGCTGTGGACCTGATTACGTTGGGGTGAGCTCCTCTAGGCCCAAATCAGCTCCTCCTGCTGAATTTGAAGGCAGGAAGGAACCTGAGGCTCAGCATCTGGATTTTTTTCCCAGAGGAAGGACAATAGAAATTTAAAACTCTTCCCTGCAATCCAAAGCAGTGGGGCTCAGATGCAAAGAGAAGCCGCTGCCACTGCTTTATGAGTCAAAAACGTCACCAGGAAATGTCACACCAGAGTTCTGGGGATATCACAGCTCCAGAAATCCAGAAGGGCTGTGGGAACCTGTCAGCAGGGCTGGGCCCAGGGAGAGGCCATGGATGCAGCCAAGCAGAGCAAATGGGCACCTGGCTAAGTCAGGGTGGCAGAGTCGGGGGCACAGAGGGGCTGGGGGTGCAGCTCTGCCCTGGGGAGCTGTGCCTGGCCCTGCTGATGGAATCCTCTGCCAGGGGGGACATCCCCAGCTCCCCTGGTACCCCTGCCAGGGCAAACAGCCTCAGGCCCCTCTCCCACAGCAACTCCTGCTCTGCAGAGGGGCTGCTGCAGCTCAGAAAGGCTGAACTCGGCTCCTGTCACGCTCACAGGCTGTTGGGATGGGGCAGGGCACAGTTTGTGTGTAAGTGCCTGTTATTTATTGCAGGGTAAACAGCTGATTAGCTGAAATGCGGTGCATCTGCATCCCCCCAGCTGCTGGAGGCTGCTGCTGTGCCTGTGAGATGTTCGCCTCCCAAAATAGACATGGGAGACAATTAAGGCCATTAGAGGAGCAGCAAAAACATTGATGCAAAGTGCTTTTATCCCTGTGGCTTCTGAAGGAGCCCTGGAGAATGGGAACACAAAGAAACAGCTCGTTCAGGGAGCGACAGGTAAAGGCTTCGCTTGGGAAACCTTCCTCTGGCAAAGGGTGGCTTCATCCTCAATTATTCCAGCATAAGGGCAGATGGCTTTTAAAAGGGAATCATGGAAGGATTTGGGTTGGAAAGGACTTTAAAGATCATCTAATTCCCATCCCCTGCCATGGGCAGGGACACCTTCCACTATCCCAGGTTGCTCCAAGCCCCATCCAGCCCGGCCTGGAACACTCCCAGGGATCCAGGGGCAGCCACAGCTTCCCTGTGGAACAGGACTGGGAGCAGCCAAACTGTCACAGCTGCGTCGCTACTGAAACGGGAACAATCTGCCCCATGCCCCCTAAAACCTCCCAGGGCCATTTCCCCCAACCCTGTGCCCATCACAGGCCACGTCCCAGCTCTGGCCTGGCAGCAAGGACCAGTCTGTCCTGAGCTGTGCCTCCTTTGCAGACACTGGGTGGGTACAGCAGCTGTCTCTGTGCCCCCCAGTGCCACTGCCAGGGACTCTGATGCTGCTCCTCCTCCTCCTCAGGGCAGCTCTGGCTGCTGCAGTGTGTGAGAAGGAGATTTGCCTTTCCCCAGGCTCGGTTCTTCGGGGGCAGAAGCAATTAAGCAGTGATTGCTCTGGGCCATAAAACACGATGGCTTTTAAGCACATTTGCTTTCAGGAATTGGCTATTTCCAGGCTGTGCCTTCCTGGATTTCCCCAGAAAGACTAATGGAAGCCACTGCCCTGAAAAATGAGTCTCTATTGAGGAGGCTGCTCCCTCCTGCTCCTCTACCCCATCTATTTTCCAGTTCCTCACAGAAGCTGGGGCCAGGTGAGGCCCTTCCAGCCCCTCCTCAGAGCAGCAGGGAAATGTTTGCCCTTCTTATCCTAAAAAGAGTCCCCAGCAGGAGTGAGGGAGCTGCAGAGCATCTCTCAGACAGGCAGACAGTTTTCATTTGCAGATTAAGGGGTGGAGAAACTTCCACCTCCCTGGGGAACACAGCCCAACCTTTAATTAACCTCTCAGCTCCAAATCAGTCCCCTAATTTCCAGTTACTGCTAACGAGAGCTTCACTGAGCTACTCAGCCTGAGTCCTGCGGGGTTTCAGTTTTGAACAACTGCACCAGCCTGGGAATAAGCCCAGCTTTCCTCCTCTTTTCCCTTCCATCTCCCACTCTGGAATGCAGCCACAGGGACAGAGGAGCCCCAAGCCTCTGGGGCACATTTTAGGGGCTCTGAGGGTGCACAATAACCCCTATGCAATGGTTTCACTGTCTCCATCCTCATCCTCTAAGAGGATCATTCCCAGCACGTGGGAACCCTCCACGTGGGATATCCCAGAGCTGGGAGCAAGCCAGCACCTCTGGAACCAGCCCTGGGAGGAGACAGCACCTCTGGATGGCAGCAGCTTTGCCAGGAGGTGGTGGAGAGGAAAACCAAAACCTACAGGGATATCAGTTCCTTCACCCCAACACCGAGGGCTGGGCAGGAGGCAGGGACAAAGGGAATGCCAGAAGAATCAGGAATTCCCACTGCTCTGGGCAGACATGCTGCACCTGATTACTGCAGTCTGCAGCTGATCTCTGCCCTGCAGGACTCATCTGGAGTCCCAGGATTTCCAGGAGGTGCTGGTGACACTCAGACAGTGGCTGAGCATCCGTGGCTGGCACCGTCAAACGCAGCGTTGTCTATTCCCCAGCATCCTTCAAACATTCCTTAATGGAATCATTCATCCTATGGCAGGGCCTGCCCAGCCTCACCCTGCTGATTTTTGGTGGAAGTTCACCTGCCAACCCACGGCACAGGTGGCCTGGTCTGGTGTCACAAAGCCACAAAGATCTGTGTCCCACAGTTTGGGGTGCCTGGGATGAACTCCATCTGGGAATGCTACAGCATCCTCTGCTGGAAAAGAGCCATTCCCACAGGGCTGGGCTCACAGCTGCAGGGACTGAGCTCCCTGCCCTGGAGCCTGCAGCTCCCCTCAGGCTGCTCCCAGCCAGGAGCCCTGCAGGACACAGGGGTTCCTGGGGCTCTCCCTCATCCCTGCCCAGCCCCGCTACAGCCTGGGTGAGGATTTCTCACGCACAGTACGAGTGCACTGAACTGCAGCACGGATTTCTGCACACCCAAGGCCCATGAGGAAAATTCTTCCCCATCCTAAGGATGTGTGCTGGGATGTGAGCAGCCAGCTGAGAGAGCTGGGGCTGCTCAGCCTGCAAAAGAGAAGGCTCTGCAGAGACCCTGTTGGGGCATTTCACTACTTGAAGAGGGATCCGAAAGATGGGGACAGGTTTTTTAACAGGGCTTGTTGTGATAACACAAAGGGGAATGGTTTTAAACTAAAGAGGGCCAGGTTAGATTAGGTAGAAGGAAGATGTGTTTTATAACAAGGGTGGGGAGGCCCTGGCACAGGGTGCCCAGAGAAGCTGTGGCTGCCCCTGGATCCCTGGAAGTGTCCAAGGCCAGGCTGTAGCAACCTGGGATGGTGGAAGGTGTCCCTGCTCACTGCAGGGAGGTTGGACTAGATGGACTTTAAAGGTCCTTTCAACCCAAACCATTCAGTGTTCTGTGATTTTCTACTGGTATTTAGCCAGGGTGCTCACACAGCCACCCAGCACAGCAGCAGGCAGGGCAGGGAAGGCAGGCTGGGGTCTGCCAGGCTCCAAAACCCCATCCCCGAGGTGTCCGTGGCACTCAGGTACCAGCTGGGTCCGGTCCAAGCTGAGCCTTGTGTGCACTGCAGCACCAAGGGCTGGGGAAGGAGCTCTCCTCAGCAGAGCCTCGGGAGGAAAGCAGAGATGGGTGACACGAGGTGGCCGTGCACGAGCAGGAGCCACAGCACTCCCCGGCCAGCCCGGCCCTCCCCCTGCCCACACACACTGACCCAGCCCCTGCAGCCCCTACCTCCATCAGGTCTATGAGCCACAGGAGCCGCTCCTGGGGATGGGCCGGGGGAGAGCAGAGGAAAACAAGCACAAAAGCGAAAATGTAACATCAGGGAAGGCGCAGAACAAATGAGCGAGCTCAGCAAATCCCGACCCCCAAACCCACCCTGCGGAACCCACACCCAGCTGCATCCAGGGATGGGTGGGAAGGCTGGAGTGAGCCCCTCCTGAGAGGGGTGCTGGGGAGGGGACAGCAGCAGGGGCTGAGGGCAGAGGGAGCAATTTGGGAGCCCTGCCCCGCATCTCTCCTGCTGTCCAGGCACCCATCCACCGTGAGCTGGTGCTCTTTGCTTGACAGCTGTTTCAGCAAGAGTGGGCACAACCATCTGCAGTGCCAGCGTTCCCATCACCAGGCAGGGCCTGGAGCAGGGCGTGTTCTCACCCAGAGGTGCCACACAGGCAGGGTTGCCCTGCAGTGGCACCGAGGGACACTGCTCCTGAAGGAAGCTCTTAAAGCAGTGCCCACACCCTTCTCTGTGCCACGGCAGCACCCTGGTGTCCCTCCCCGAGCTCTGGGCTCGTGTGCCAGGTGGGGCTGGCCCATTGCTCACACAGCACAGCCAGCAGCCACGCCTGGCACGTGTTGTGGGGCAGGAGCACACCTGGAGCACGTGGCACAGCCCTGGGCACGGGCACAGCGTGAGAGCAGGGGGTCACGCTCAGCACACAGCCCTGGCAGACCTGTGCCAGCTCTCAGAAGAATTTTCCCAGCAGCTCCTTGGAGAGCAGAGCAAAACTCACTTTGTTTATGCGGATCCAGAAAGGATCTCACCGAAATCCCTCCTGACCTGGGCAGGTGGCTCTGCTAAGGGTACTTGTGGATTTAACAGGACTGAAGCACAGCTCTAATGCTCTGACACTCTCGGAGGCCTCTCAAAGGCAGGCAGAGCCCCAGGAAAGGCCCCTCCTCAGGGTGGACCCTCCCCAGCCCCATCCCAGCACCATGAGCTGCTTTCCTCGCTGAGGAATCAGCACGGAGCCCATTGTTCCTCCTCCTTTCCACCAAGGGTTTAATTTCCAAGGTTACTAATGCATTTATGATGAAAGGCATTTTATGGCGAGGAAATTAATTTGGGGGCTGTGTGCCTGCACAGTCTGAGGTGATTACAGTGACTTAATTAGACGGTGCGTGCGACAGGGGCCTGGCAGAGACGTGGGAGTGCTGCTGCCGCTGAGTGCTGGAGAGTGGGCTGGGAATGGGATGCAGCTGCCTGGCCACCGTGGCTCCCACTGGGATGGGGAGCAGGCAGGCAGCATCTCCAGGGAGGTGATTTAAGAGCTGGTGATCAGCAGCAGGCACGGCACGGCAGCGGTGCACTGCTGGGATTCCAGAGAGGATGCGGCTCCAGCCGATTTCGGGAAGCAAGGCAGGCTCCATCCCTCAGTGGGACGAAGGGCCACGCAGCCCTCAAGCAGGGGACAGCAGCACCTCAGTGTCAGGAGCACAGAGACACCCAGCACATGTTATGGCACCACCAACAAATCATCCAGACGGAAAAATGAAAGGTTTGGGGGAGTCCATGGGGGAAGCTGACTGGACAGGGCTCCCTGTGGGGTGAAACGCCTTTACAGCACTCCAGGGAAAGCAGTTTGCTGTAGGACTGCCAGGAGGAGGTGCTGAAAGGAAGGGGATCAGGCAGGAGGCACCTACCCGGGCCGAGCTGACGGTGGTGGCAGTGAAGTGGCTGCTGGAGGACGAGACGGTGTCGCTGTAGGACATCATGGAGTAGGAGTCGGTGCTGGGCCCCGCGGGCTGCCGGGCCTTCATGGACTCGATCTCCCTCTTCAGCACCAGGTTGTCGAAGCGGTCGAGGTCTTGTGGGGAGATCACCCCCCGCACCTCGGAGAGCAGCGAGAACTGGCCAGGCACACACAGCCACAGACAGATTGGAGCATGATCACATTCCTGGGAAGCTGGAGACCTCCCTCCCATCTGGAGACCTCCCTCCCACCACGGTCACCAGTGGCAGTGAGATTTACTGGCAGGTAATGCAGGAGGTTTGGTGCTAAATGTGACCAGGAGCTCCTCTGCCACTGAACACCAGCCTGCATCCCCCAGAACGGCCCTGGCACAGGGTGCCCAGAGAAGCTGTGGCTGCCCCTGGATCCCTGGCAGTGTCCAAGGCCAGGTTGGACGGGGCTTGGAGCAGCCTGGGATAGTGGAAGGTGTCCCTGCCCATGGCAGGGGGTGGAATGGGATGAGTTTTAAGGCCCCTTTTAACCCAGAACAGTGTAGGATTCTGTGATGGTTCCATGATAATGTGGATTTGGATTTCATACCCTCCCCCTTTCCCTGAGCAGATCACTGGGCCGTGCTGTAACAACGTCCACATTGTGACAGTGTCCACACTGTGACCACGTCCACACTGTGCCCAGTGTCCACACTCTGCTCAGCCCACCAGGCCCAGGAAGCTGACCCAGCCCTGGCGTGGGCCTCACCTTGGCGTGCGTGTTGAGCAGCTCGAAGAGCGCCATGACCAGCGCATCCACAGAGATGTTGCCCTCCTTGTACTCGTCCAGGTAGTAGCCCATGGTGGCTCGCTCCTGTTCGTTGAGCAGGTGCCGGGCCTGCTCCTCCAGCATGACACGGGTCTGGTTCACCATGGTGCTCAGGGTCACCTGCGAGCCGGCCAGGCCCCGGTAGAACACGGGCTGCAGGGACAGGGGACAGGCTTGGGGCTGGGACGCCAAGGGGCTGGCAGTGGGAAGGACAACAGCTCTCTGATGAGACAGCAGCACGGGCTGGACCAAGGAGTGCCCCTGCTCTGGGCTCTGCCCGCCAGCCCACTGTGCCTGTGTGTCACACGCTGCCTGTGAGGGAGCTGGGAATCCGACTGGAAAGAGGATTTTGGGAATGACTGGAGGAAGGTACCTCCAGGAATTCATCAGCACGGCTGTTCAGTGTCACCACCTGTTTGGGTAACTCCAGAACCATGAGCAGAGGAGCTGAGCTCTGCTCCCTGGGACAGGGACAGCAGTCAGGGAACGGCTGGAGCTGGGCCAGGGCAGGCTCAGGCTGGAGAGCAGGGAAAGGTTCTTCCCCCAGAGGGTGCTGGGCACTGCCCAGGCTCCCCAGGGAATGGGCACGGCCCCGAGGCTGCCAGAGCTCCAGGAGCGTTTGGACAGCGCTGCCAGGGATGCCCAGGGTGGGGTTGTTGGGGTGTCTGGGTAGGGCCAGGAGCTGCACTGGATGATCCTGGTGGGTCCCTTCCAGCTCGGGATGTTCTGTGATATTCTGATTTGCTGAGTTCACGCAGCACCAGCTGAAGACCAAAACAGCTTCCCAGCACTTTTCAGCAACTGTCCCCCACCCAGGCAATGATTTAAGCCCAGGCTGTGCTCCTCCCTGGCAGAGCTGGGGGAACTGGGGCCATGGGAGACAGGCCAGCTGCCCATCCTGTGGAAAAGGCACATTTGCCCCCACTGCCAGCTTGAAGCAAACCCTGGTGAAGAAAGAGCCACTGGCAACCAAAGGAACCCCAGGGAGAGACAAACCTGGCTGAAGAAGAAAGACTTTTTTTCCTTTGAGAGAGATTTCTGAGGGGAGGCCCTTGCTGTTTCCTCCCAGGCAGAGCTGGCACAGGGATATGGAGCCAGACAAGACCCTGACTGTGCCAGAGACAGAGAGGAGCTGAGGCTGGGGAACATGTTTTGCCAGCAAAGAGTGCAAAGCTGTTATCAGCCAGAGCCACCTGTGAAACCTCCCTGCTTCATTTCCATTTAAAAGCAATGTGCTTTGCAAAGAGGTGTGGGGAGAAGATGCTGGCACAGAGCTGCAGGCACAGCACGGGGTGAGTCCCTGTGCCTGGTGAGCTGCAGAGGGCTGGGACAGACCCCAGCAGCTGCCAGGGCCCAGAGACAGCCGCCATGAGGAAGGAATCACGGTAGGGTGGAGGGTGGTCCTTGTCCATGGGTGATCATTGCCCCTTGCCCATTAAGGCACTCACTGCCAGGCCAGAGGGCACCAGATGTGCTCAGAAGTGGCACAGGAGAGGGGACACCACTGTGACACCGTCTGCAGAACACAGCTGCCAACACGGGCTGGGGAGGAGAAAGGCCCATTGAACCCTCCCCAAAGCAACATCCCTGATATCATCAGGAGCACAGATCCTTCCCTCCCATGGAAAACAAAACACAATAGCAGGGTGATTTTTTCCCAAGGCATCAGGAATGTCTTACCCTGGCTGCCACGTCCATAGCATGGTCACCCACTGCCCTGCGAGGAGGGAGAAGATCAGTTAGCACCGAGCACCCATCACTTGTCCCCTGGCACAGCACCTGGCACCGCACCTGGCACCTCCTCTCCTCTCTGGAGAGCCAAAAGCTTCTGGCTTGGGAGAAGGGGAAGGGACAGCACAATATTGTCCAGACCTGCTCCGCCCTACAGGCCAGAGGTGCTTCACTGAACCCCAGAACTGGGAGCTCCATGGGCAGGCTGGGGGTCCCCACCCTCCTGGGGGACTGTGAGCACCCCCAGGGGCTCTGAGCTGACAGAACCCCCCCAAAAAGCTCCCCGGGCACGTACCCTGCTGAGCTGAGCAGGGTCTCTCCGAGCTGGGAGCTGGTGATCCAGCGGGTCTCGTCCACGGTGGTGCGGGCGTGGGGCAGGCGCCCGATGTCCTTGACCGTCATGATGAGGTGCCGAGAGGACTTGAGCAGCTTCACGGCCTCGTCGTGGGGGATGCTCAGGAAGCTCCGGCCGTTCACCTCCAGGATCTGGTCTCCCACCTGTGGAATCAGGGTGGGGTGAGGCTGGCAGGTCCATGGAGCTTTCCTGTTGGGAGTAACACCTTCCTGTCCCAGCAGGGAGGAGCTGCCCAGTCTAACCCAGCACCAAATTAGGGACACAGCAACTGGAGGGACCAGGGGAAATGCTGTTGGATGGAGACCAAGCCCTCAAGCTGGCAGCCAGTGAGGACCAGTCTGTGAAGGCTGGAGGAGCCTGCCCAGGATCCCAACTCAGACTGATCTGCCCAGTCTCCTCCATCAACCAGACCAACCCCAAAGAACATCAAGGCCTCCAGCCCCAGTCCCTCCTGCTGCTCTGAACCCTCTGTGGAAGCCCCAAACCTCAGATCTCTGCATGCAGCAGGGAGGGTCTCACCACAGCCTCCAAAACTGTGCAAGCTGCAGCATCTGGGACAGCTGCATTCCATCTCTCCCCTCCTGTTTCCTCCCCAGCTGCTCCTAAGAGATTCCATTTTGTGGGCAAGGCCTTTGCTGGAACCAGGAGCTTCCCTGACAGCCTGGCCTTGTCTGAGGCACAGCACCCAGCTGGTGTTTCACCCTTCATCCCAGCTCCTCTTCCTCTGCGCTTTTGGGGCATCCAGAGCTGCTCCTCCTCACTCCTGCATCACAACTCACCCTTTTGCTGGTAAACCACATTTTTGAAACTGCCCTTTCCTATCTTTGCTTAACCACAGGCCTCAGCTCAGCTCTACCAAAACACAGCTGGATTTTCTTCTCTGCCTGCCCAGCAAGGAGACACAGGGAGGGAAAAGTTCCAGAGAAGTGAAACAAAAACGATCAGAGGCAGATGAAGGTGCCTGTGAAAGGACAGATGGAAGAGATTAGGCCTGTTAAATTTAGAGAGGAGATGATGTGAGGGGGCTGGGGGGAGCTCTACAAAATAATGCTGGCAATAATGGGAAGGCAGAGAAGGGCTCCTGTCTGCCCTTCCCTCTGCTCAAAGGGCACAGGAGGCTCAGTGAGGCTGGGAGGATGCTCTGAGTGGTACTGAGGGCACAAAAGGAGCATCATGGAATCATTTGGGTTGGAAAAGGCTTTTAGGATCGTTGGGTACAGATGCAGCAGAGCTCAGCTCCATGTTCAGCTCCATCCAGGGACCCTGAGTGGATTTACCTCATTCTTCATCATAAATACAATGGAATGTGTTGGAAGTGACCTAAAATACCCAGAAATGGGAAGGGAGGGAGCCTAGGGGAAGGCAAATGACACAAATGACCACGTTCCCAACCACGGGGCTCCACACATATCTCAGGTTCCCTTGGAGCTCTGTCAGCTTTAAATCCCCTGTCAGAAAATTGCTGACTGCTCACGTAACAGGGGAGGGAAATTATGGAAGGGCCTAAAGTGCCGAGAGAAACACCCGCTCAGGTGCCAGGAATATCATCTCCAGGTCTTTCTGACCCATCAGGCAGCCCCCTGGAGTGGATTTTGCTGCTAAAACAAAGAGCACCGAGTTCACTGCAGCACCAAAACAATAAAGATCCAAATTTGATTAGGCAGTTTTATTGCAATTATGAATCTTTAATAGTTTTCCATAGCAGGGATTAAACTTTCATGATTTTTTGGTTCAGGACAGTTACAAAGGTTTAACAATCTTTCTTTAATTTCTCCTTTTAAGAGTGAACCAGGAGGAGCTTGGCAAGCCCTTGTCACATCAGGGAGACCAGAGGGACCCTGGAATTTTTGCTAATTAACATAGATAATAATGATATTTTCCCCCCTAAAGTCAAGAACAAGTGGGGAAGTGACAAAAAAACTGCAGAGATGCAAAAGAACTATTTACTAAAACAAAAGCTGACCCTTAGAAATTATTTGCTGGATTCACAGGTCCAAACTGGCACAGAATAAAAGAAGTCACAATAAGACATAAAAAACCCCAGTTATAATAAAACACAGGAAAATTATTGCCCTGGATATTTCAGGAATTACTTTTCAGCTGCGGGTGGGGAGATACCCAGGACGTGCTGAATGCTTGAACACCTCTGAAAATGTGGATTATTCTCATTTCCTAGGGAAAAATGTAGCCTGAAATGCAGGGGCTGAACGTGACACGCAAAAGGTGACAGACCATGACAAGAGGAGAGCTTGGAAATAACACCTTGGTGACAGCCTTGGCTCCTGCTCCTCCTGGAGACAGTGGGGAAGGGGAGGTGCAGTCCAGAGAAACTTAATGGGCTTCAGACAAGGGTTCTGAGCACTTAAAAATAATCAAAATTGGCTCTGGGAGAAACTCAATCACACAGACAGAAAAATAGGTGAGATTTTAAATGTGAGTTAACGTTAAACGACACCAAATTGAGCTGGGAATAACGGGGCCAAGGGGATGCTAAAGGGGTTGGCACTGGCACCAGCCCTGTTTAATGCCACTAAAATGCCAGCAGAGAGGCTCAGCGACACTGGAGATGCCACTAAAGTAAAAGGAGCCTCCCTCCAGCACCAATAACTACCAAAAGCCCCTTAAGAAATTAAAAATACGGGCAGGAAAATGTATGGATCAATTTGGACCTGACCAAATTAAGGCTCGCGGGAAAATAAGGAAGTGCTCGGCTTTTCCAGGAGAGAAATGAGTCAGGGCAGATGATCCACATCCAACACAGCACCCAGGACAGGTTTGGGAACAAGACAGGGAATGAGGGGTGCCATGGCTGAAATGGGCCCTTTCCCCAAACACTTTGCAGCCCAAAGAGGAGGAACAGCGCAGGCACAGAGGGGAGATGAAAGCCCAGGGAGGGAAGGGGCTCTCTGGGGGTGGCAGTGGCTGTGGCACTGCTGGGGGGAGGTTCCTGGTGGCCTCTCAGCTTTCTGTCCCCATCCAGGTGACACCATTGGAAGGACCAGGAGAAATGTCACATTTGGGTACCACGAACCTCCTCGGTGGCTTTCTCACTCTGCAGCTCATCCCCCACACTCTGAGGGAGCTGCAAGGCTTTTACTTCATCTCCTCTTTTCCCGTGTCCAGACCTCAAACACAAAGTGGCTTTCAAGGCTTTTGGGATGAGGGGATCAAGGGCACCCCCAGGGAGTTTGCAGATGACACCAAATTGTGTCCAGGGAAGGGAACGGAGCTGGGAAAGGGGCTGGAGCCCCAGGAGAGGCTGAGGGGGCTGGGGAAGGGGCTCAGCCTGGAGAAAAGGAGGCTCAGGGGGGCCCTTGTGGCTCTGCACAACTCCCTGACAGGAGGGGGCAGCCGGGGGGGGTCGGGCTG
>VZTH01018660.1:0-14865 GCA_013397815.1 Aleadryas rufinucha
GGGGTCCCGCGGGCGGTGGCTGCGGGCTGCCCCCGAGGATGGGGGGACCCGTCACAGCCCCTCCGGGGTGCCCCCCGAGGTGGGGGTACCCTCGTGTCCCCTCACACAGCCTCTGTGGGCGCCTACCGGGTTGGTGTCCCTTCATGTCGCCTCACACAGCTTCTGTGGGTGCCCTTCGGGTTGGTGTCCCTTCATGTCGCCTCACACAGCCTCTGTGGGTGCCCACCGGGGTTGGTGTCCCTTCATGTCGCCTCATACAGCCTCTGTGGGCGCCTACCGGGTCGGTGTCCCTTCATGTCGCCTCACACAGCCTCTGTGGGTGCCTACCGGGTTGGTGTCCCTTCATGTCCCTTCACACAGCCTCTGTGGGTGCGCACCGCGGGGTGTCCCCTCACACATCCTCTGTGGGTACCTCCTGAATGAATGTCCCCTCATGTCCCCTCACACATCCCCTGTAGGTACCTCCGGAATGAATGTCCCCTCATGTCCCCTCACACATCCTCTGTAGGTACCTCCTGAATGAATGTCCCCTCATGTCCCCTCACACATCCCCTGTAGGTACCCCCCGTGTGGGAGTCCCCTCATGTCCCCTCACATCCCCGCCGTGGGTGCCCCCCGGGTGAGGGTCCCTTCATGTCCCCTCACATAGCCTCAGTAGGTGCCCCCTGTGTGGGAGTCCCTTCCTGTCCCCTCATGCAGCCCCTGTGGGTGTCCCCTCATTTCCCCTCATAGAATTACCCCCATCCTTCTGGGTGTGTGTCCACTCATTTCCCCTGTCTGGGTACTGACCCTGGTGGGTGTCCCCTCATGTCACCCTTGGTGAGTGTCCCCTCAAATCCCCTCACACCGTTCCCGTGGGTGTCCCCTCATTTCCCCTCACACCCTCTGTGAATATCCCCTGTGTGAGTGTCCCCTCATGTCCCCCCTCAGGCTGCACCCAGGTGTCCCCTCACAGCCTCCATGGGTGCCCTGGGTGGGCGTTGTGGCACAGAAATTCACCCCAATCCCGTGTAATTCTTGCAGGACACCCCCAGTCCAGGTGTGGGATATCGAAGGCACCTGCCCCTTCCCTGGAAACTGTGGAAATAGGTTAATAGGAAAAACATTGGGGTTTTATTTTTTAATGAAGCTGGGAGCTAAAGCGTGTTAATTGCGTTGCTTCAAAGTAATGAGGTATCCTAATTTCTGTCTTTTTGATCCTTAGCTGCTTATTACGAGGAAAAATGTTTTTAATTTATATTTGCCCAAGTGAGCGTGTTGGAGGCTGCGTTGGGAACTGTGTGTTGGGCCACAAGTCAGGGTTGTGAGGTGCTTTTAGTTAATTCATGGCCAGGTTGTGTTGGGAGCACTGGGCTCTACTGGTGTGTGTAGAGCTGAAATAAACCCAAACTATCTTCAGCTGACTAAAAGGTGGAAGTTAAAACAGCTTGTGTTGGGTTGCTCCAGGTGCCAGCCAGCAAGGAGGGATGATCTTGATCAAAATACTTAAAATTTTAATTCTGTAGGAATGGCTTGATACGAATTCTCACTGAGGAAAAGAAAAATCAGAAGAGTGATGACAAATTGTCTTCCCTGGTTGTCTGTGACCTTACTCTCAGTAAATAAGTAGAAGTTTTAAAGAGTTTAGATCATTAATCCTTTAAAATACTTAATACCATTGATTAATTTGAAACCAGAACTAGAGAATAATTGACAAGGGCAAGGTCAGGGAGGTTTCAGAGGGAAAATCGTGTCCCTGTAGGTTGGCAGAGTCCGGTGCCACTGCAGTTGGGACTCAGTGTGTTTGTGTGGAGTCTGGGCTTGAAGAGCCACCCAGCTGCTGTAGTTTTTGGGGAATTATTGTCTCCCTTGATCCAAATGTTGCTGCAGGTGAATCCTTCAACCCTCACGGGACCATATGGAGGTGGTGAGCTCTTTGGGGTGTTAACTGGAGTTTTGTGGGTGGCTTTTCCCACTCTGCCACAAACCAAAGCTTCGTTCTGTCTGCGGTTTCTACTGGAGCACAAAGAACAGTTCCTAATCTTCATCCTGCTTTTGTGCACTCCCAAAGATGTGTGTTTGCCAAGAGCTTTTATCCTGCAGTGAGGCCGGATGATTGATGTCTCAGGGTTATTGCTGTAGAGTGCGTTTCAGGAAGAAATAAGTTCCCTTTCCTTCTCTCTGAGCTGCCCCAAATCCCTCAGCTGTGTGTGCTTAATGCCACGTCAGATCTAGTAAAAGCTGTTTTGGGATATTGTGTGGGTACTCTGCTCTCTGAGGAGGAGTTGGTTTTGTGTCCCACCATCCCGGATCACGGTCCAGCTTTCTCCACATCCACCCATCCCGCACCGTGTGGACACAGCCAGCGCTGCTTTCCTTGGAAAACTGGAAAGCTGAGCTGTGTGTTCCTTAAAAAAGGGCACTTGTGCCAAAGGAAACAACAGGCAGAATATTTTGCTGGGTTCTCCACTCCCACCAATTCCACTTTATTATGAAAGAATTCCTTAAAATCGTTCTTTCTCTCCTGCCACAAAGTTTTCTGCGAAAGTATTCAGTCAACCTCAGTGCAAAGGGGATTGCACACACCAGTGCACTGAATACCATCAGAGTGAATCTTTGTGGGTCTGGGGAATACATCATTATTTAGGAGCACATGCAAAAAGGATTGGAAAGCGCAGGAAGATTTTTCAGGAGTGAAGATAATTACCTGAACTGGGTTATGATTTTGCCAGAAAATACTACAAACCACAAAAGATGAGAGCTCTGCCTTATCCCCTGTGGCAGTAGTGACTGATTTACCTGTTCGAGTGATGTTGAGGAGTAACTCCTGTGATTATCTGGCACAGTAGTTCTGAGTGTTAATAATTTACAATTTATGTTACCAGGATTATTACATGGAATTTCTAGAAGGCACACAAGTAATAAATATTTTCCTTTTTTTCTTTGTTTCAGGATGGAGGAGAGACCAGTCTGAAAAACTGTTCCATGGTGGACTTTGCTGTGGTCTGCTAGAATGTTCCTTATGGATGCTCCTCCTCTGGTAGCTCTTCAGACAAAATGGGAGTCCTTTGGACCAGCAAGGAATTGTAGATACCCCGTTTGCTTCCCTGAATCTGACGGCGACGTCACCAGAACCTCTGTGAGCGCCAAAGTTCAGATGATCATAAACAACCTGCAAAGCCAAGAGCCTGCCCTGGGTATGAACAATGAGTGTGGCTGTGTTATGCAGAAGAAACAGAAGGCAGAAAAAGGTACCAGAGTCACATCCAGCACCACGCTGCTGCGGAAGCATCCTCAGTACACCCAGTGCGGGTGCCCTGAGGATTCCGATGACCCCGAAGTGGAGGAGAACGTGGAATTTGGGACTCTCCTGCTGGATTCTGACAGCGACGATTCTGTGGACCGAGGCATAGAGGAAGCCATCCAAGAGTACTTGAAAACAAAAAGCAAAAGTGCCCAGTCGTTGCCAAGGAATGCAGAGCGCTCTGAGAATGCGGGCAGAGACAAAAGGTTTAAGAGAGAATTCTCCCAGAACAAAGTGGCGAGTAACCTCCTCCCCGTGAAATTTAAAGCCGAGATGCTCTCTGAAGAGTACCTGTCTGACCACCTGGGAATTGGGAAAAGGCTCCAGCCTGCTTCTCCTCAGAGCATCAGCAGCGATGACTCCTTTGAACAGAGCATACAGGCTGAAATAGTGCAGTTCTTGAATGAGAAGAAGCAGCAAGAAATCAGTAAATGTGTTACTGAGGAGGATAAAAAAGATTCCCGTGTGAGATCTGTCCTGAAATGCAACAAAGAAGCAACGAGCAGAACGAACTGTGGTGCTGTAAAGCAAGGTTGTAGTGCACTGCTCCTGAGACACCATCCCAAGCTGCAGAAATCCAGCACCCAGTCCAAGTGTTTGCAGTCAAAAATCCAAGCAGAGCCTAGTGATTTCAGCCAGGTGAACCAAGCGTATCTAGAAATGGCCACTGCCAGCCAGTCCTGGCTCATGGAGCAGAATGAGGGAAGTGGAGCCCATTACTGGGAGCCAAGGGAAGCACTTATCAAGGAGAGCATGCACACATCTGACTCGAGCAGCGATGATGGCATTGAAGAAGCCATTCAGCTTTACCAGCTGGAGAAAATCAGGAAAGAGGCAGGTCATGCAGCAAAGTGTGTCCCATTGCAGAGGGAACAATTTGATCCAAAGGGTATGGCAGACATTTCTGCCAGCCTGACAATTAGCTCCACAAAAAGTGCCTCACCAGAAATCCATAAAAACCCTATAAGCAACAAGAGAAAAGAAATTCATTCCAAGTCAACGGGATTAGAAAGCACCAGCAATGACTTTAATAAGCTGTTTAAACCACTGAAAAAAGCCAGACGTTTTGCACTTCCAGAAAACAAGATTGCTGCTTGTGAGCTCACACTGCAGGCCTCTTGCAGAGCAGACACATCTGCAGAACTCATGTGTGCAGAAGCTATCCTGGATATTTCCAAAACAATCATGCCATCCCAAATGGGAAGTGACAACAAATCCCTCACTGCAGACTCCTTCTTTTCTCCCCAGCTTCTCTCGTCCTCCCGTTGTGAAAGTGACAGCAGCCTTGTGGACAGTGATGACAGCATAGAGCAAGAAATCAGGGCTTTCTTGGCTCTGAAAGCACAGTCAGAAAACCTTGGAACAAAACCTCCCAGCCTGCCACGCTCCATCCAGATGCCTTTGCCTTCTGATCCAAACAGCCTCACCGGGACCCTTGAGCCTTCTCTGCCCAAAACACTGAAATTATCCCTGACTCGGAAAAGGAGACTTAAAAAGGAAGGCAGAACAGCAAAACAAGGGGCATCAAAACCACCTGAACAGCTGGAGACGGGACTTTTCCAGGCGGGTAACTATTCCAAATTCCCTGTGCTCCAAGAGGAGCGTGCCCTGAGCAGCCCCGCAGAACTCCGGGATGCTCAGAGCAGTAAAGACCCGAGGCAGCAGCAGCTGATGTCTCCCAAATTGTCTGGCTCTGATGGCAGCAGATGTGTGGCCTTGGACTCTGTGAACCCTTTTCTGCAGGTTCAGAGTAGCACAAGAAAACCTATAAAAAACCCCACCCAAACCCCAGAGAGGGAGGGGTCGGGTGATGAGAGCAGCTCTCTGGACAGTGATGAGGACCTGGACAGTGCTATCAAGGACCTGTTACGGTCTAAAAGGAAGTTAAAGAAGAAATCCAAGGACCAGAAAGCTCAGTGCAAGAAGAAAGTCAGATTCAGTGAGACAGAAACTCAGCTGCTGGATGAGTTCAGTAACCTCCAACAAAACGAGTGGAAATGTAAAAATCCCTCACTGCTGAAAAGCTGCCTCTCGAAACCTAGGAAAGCTGTGAGGGAGAATGCAGTCAAGAACCCTCCAGACAACATCAAACTTCCCAGTGACAAGCCAGAAACCGTGAAAAACCTGGAGTTTAACTTACAGCTTAAAAAAGGCAATAAACCTAAACCAGTTCCAAACCAGCGGGGGGCTAAAAATAGAAAATGTGCTTTCCCAGCTGTGTCAGACGCCAGTGACAGCAGCTCGGTGGACAGCGATGACAGCATCGAGCAAGAAATCAGAAAGTTTTTGGCAGAAAAGGCTAAAGACTCTGCAAGCAATTCAGAGATGCAAAAAGGTGATGCAAGTCTGGACCTATTTGGAGCGACCAAACAAACTGGTAATAAAGGAAAAGCAAAGCAGCAGCCGGTGGAGAATGAGATCCACCTCGTGCTGGGTCAGAGTAAAAAGACTGAGGTGGCTCAGCAAACCGAGGAGGTGAAGAACTCTCAGAGAACAGAAGGGAAAAGTGCAATGTTAGCTGGCAGTGGGAAATGTGTTTCCTCTGCAGAGAATGTTCCTACTACTGGTCAGTCAAAAGCTAAGCAAGGACTTGGAGGGGTCAAAGGTGGTGCTGCAGGGGAGTTACCTGGGAGTGCAACAGGGAAAAGGAATGTCTGTAACACAGAGCCCCCAAAACCCAGCAGAAATGAAGGGTGTAAAGTAAGAAAAGTCATGAATGCAAAGCCCAGATCGAAAAGGAAGAATACCTTCCAACTAAAAATCTCCAGTAAATTTATTGCAGGTCTGAAATACGCCCGAGACAGGAAGAAATCGATGCTTTTGAACAAAAAGCAGAAAGCAGAGTGTTTGCTCACCCAGAGCAGCGCCCTGGGAACGGAGGCAGCTTCCCAGGACACAGATGTACTTAACCCCTTGCCAAAAGGTGAATTTAGTGGGGAAATTACACCAGCAATAAAAGCACCCAGTTCTTCTCAGAAACTCACTGTGGGAGGGGCGAGTCCCCACGTAGCAGAAACCTGTGCAGGAGCTGAGGCTGCTCCTGTGTGTCTCAAAGAGGCAGCTGAGGGTTGCAGGAAGGCTGATGCTCCAGGGGATCAGTCACACTCCCACTCCAGCCTCCCCTCACAGGAACGGAGTGTGGCAGCAGGAAAAGCTGATAAGGTTTGCAGAGGAACCTCCAGAGCTGAGAACACCCAGATGTGGATCGAGGAAGGAGATACCCACAAAGGCAGCTGGGCTGACTCCTCTGTGGATCCCCCACGCCCTGAGTGCAGTGTGGGAAAAGCAGATAAAGTCAGCAGAGAGGCAGCTCAGCAGAGTGCTCAGGTGTGCTGTAAGGGAGGGAATAACCAGCTGGACAAGAGGCCAGATCCAAGTTTAGCTTGCCCAAGGCAGGAATTCAATGTGACAGCAGCAGCAGTGGATAATAGCGGAGGTGCATATGCAGAAAACAGTGTGCAGATGTGCATTAAGGAAGAAAAAGTTGACAGGCAGGAAGAAATTCAGGTATCCAGCTCCAAAATGGAAGGAAAAATACCTGTCCTGCAGAACAGGGAAGCTGCTAGTGAAGTATACCAAGGGCAGGAATTTTTAACCAAAACCTGTGCAAAATTTACTGACCTACCTGCAGGGGACTGCCCGGGTTCCCTCTTGGGAAAAAAGGTTTCAAATATGTAAGTACATTTTTTTTTTTTACACTAGCAGTCTTTTTATAAAATAACTCTCATTGTAATTACCTTGATAAAACTTGAGACAGGAAAGGAGAGGCAGTGGGAGATGCTGATACCTGTATATCATACACACACTAATGTGAAAATAATTCTATTTAACAGGGATGTCACAGATAGACGTACGTAGCTTTTGTAGAATTTTGTAAATTATTTAAAGTGCTCTAAGGAAATATTTTTTATAATGATTTTTAGGGCTTGCATTCCTACAGGATGCTGTAGTTACTGTAGATAAGATATTGGCTAATCACACTTTAAATTATGAGGCCTCTCATTGTCTCTCAAAGGGAAACCTGTTTGCGCACAGAATTTATTTGGGAACCTGTTAAGAGATCCTAGGAAAACACAGCCTGGGATAGCAATGCAGATGATCTGACACTGGTCACATCCGAGCTGCCTTAGGACAATCCTTTGGGGTGGGTTTTCGCTGGGAGCTCAGTTTTCCCACCCTGAGGACTGTGGGATGAGGTCCCTAAGCAGAGCTCGGGTGCAGCTGTGGGTGTGGAGATCCAGCCTGGGAGATACAAATGCAAATTCAGGTAAATCGAGTGGATGGCTCTGTCTGCACGTCCTGTGCAAAGTGATCTCAGCAGCTGCTCAAAGTCCTTTTGAATACCCAGGACCTCCTGCTAGCAGATGATTCCAAGCACAATTGCAGTCCAAGACAAGTGAAGGAGCATGTCTGTTCAGACAACGTGATTTCCCTGGATTTCCCTGGATTTCTGTACTGTCGGGCCTGCGGGGCTCAAACAATTCCTCGTTGTTCTCAGCTATCTCATTTTGATGCCCTGCAGTTACCCAGAGGTGGCTTTTGGTTTCCTGAATGAACTTTCTGGAATTGAGTGCCCTTAACTTTCCTTTTTCAGAAGTGATTTTTAAAATGTTACATTTCTGTGAACTTTTCACTGACAATTTTGGTGCAATAAAGCAAAGCTGGGTTTGCTGTAGGAAGTCACAACACAAACGCCACGGATATTTTTCAGCACTGTTCTTTCTTCAGGCTCTTTGTCTGCCTCCGTTGCCAGCAGCCAGAATAAAGCAATTTTTCACTACTATCTTTTTACTTGTACTGACTTTCAACGGGATTGAAGTAGCACATTCACATCACACATCACACACACACAAAAAAAGTGCCCCCACACTGGTTCCACTGCAAATTCAAAAGGTGTAAATTGGAGCTGTTGCTTCTTTCATTTTCATTTGTGTGTCGTGAAGTCCTTGGAGGAGTTTGTTCTCACATCTTGTCCCTGTGAATTGATCTGATATTCTCTTTGTCTGGTCTTCTGCAGAACTTCTCTCAGCCAAGCCACCACTTAGCATCACTTTATTTCTCAGTCACTTCCGGAGTCTTCCTCCAGGCTGGCCTTAAACTTGCAAAATGGAGCAAAAGCAGCCAAGACTGGATCCAGTATCCCATGGTGTCCCTGGTGTGATGCAGAATATGGGCAAAATACGGTGTAGCATAGAGTAGTAACTGTGGCATGTAGAGAAATAAACATCCTTGGTGTGTTTATGCTGTCGTGCAGCTACGTTTGAAACATG
This sequence comes from Aleadryas rufinucha, assembly GCA_013397815.1. Taxonomy (NCBI): domain Eukaryota; kingdom Metazoa; phylum Chordata; class Aves; order Passeriformes; genus Aleadryas; species Aleadryas rufinucha. Next base: position 8,554 of record VZTH01018660.1, read on the forward strand.
TTTCTAGTGCTCACTTGGCGTTTCTGACTGTCCAGCCACCTTTTTGTAGCCCTTGGGTTGGTTGGCCAGGTTGTTTAAAGGTCAGTGTGTTAGCTCATCTCCATTTTGTGGTAGGATACCTTGGAAAAGTGGTTTTTTTACTTATTAGCTCAGTGCCTGCAGTCCCTCTCCACAGGTTTATCTTTTGCTCTGCCTTGATTCCATTGCAGGGTTTGGGCCTTTTGTTTGGAATAGGTCAATAGGCTGGTATTTTACACTAGAAGTTTTCCAAGTACCTTGCTTTAAAAGGATTAAACTGTATACTTAATTTTCCTAGAGATGTTGGAAGCACTGTGTACTGTTTGTATAAAAAAGCTGAATGTTTCTCCTCAGAAGTTTTCAGTAAATCCACATTACGACTTCAAAGGTGTCTCGTGCCCCTGTCGCTGTGTCTGTGTCCTCAGTACCACTCGTGACCTGATTCACTCCCAGTGAAGATGCAATTCCAGTTACCTTGTGCTTTAAATAAAACCTGATTTCAAACAGCACTTTTTTTTTTTTAATTTTAATTGATGAACTTGATTTGTATATAGGAAATGGTGTACATTGCTGAGTTTCTAATGTTTAATAAATGGGGTTCTGCCCATGGACTGTGAAACCAGAGTGCTCCTATGGTTTGTGTCATCATCTTGAGTGAGTAATAATTTTTGTGTTCCCTTTTCTTCCCTCCTGAGTGAGGATGTCATTAAGTCTTTGTAACAAAAAATGAAAGAGGAGAATTGACAAAATACAAAGGGGTGGCTTTTGGGAGGTGAGAATGGTGCTTGTGGTAGCAGAACTCCAAGAGTTTTCTTTCCTGGTGTTTGTGGTCAAGGAGTGGAGTCTTTCCTTGTGGAATTAAATGTGTGTCAAGGAACACCTCTGGAATTGGAACAGCCATGGCTCCAGTGGCAGTATCCTCATCCTGGCCCAGTTCTCATCACTTGTTCAGAAAAGAGAAGTCTGGTGGTTTGCAGCAATAAGAAATCTCTCTTACACATCACTAAAGGCTGACCAGAGGAATAAAACAGAATATATTGAGTGGGAATAATTAATGAGCAAGAGTCCCACACGTGGTACCAAGGTTGGGACTGCAGCACAAATCTCTCGAGGCTGAATCTTCATAGGTGCAGTTCCAAAAGCAGATTTTATTTCCTGTTTATGGTGCCCATGACAGCCCCAGAGAGGGCACAGAGTGGGCACAGACTGCACAGCCCTGCTGGCCCTGTCACTCCAGTGCCAGCTCTGGGGAGTGCCCAGAAAACTCCTTTTTTCCATTATTCCCACCTTCCTGAGACACCAATTAATCCCTTATTGCAGTAGATACATGGAGCCATAAACTCAGCTCTTCTAAATCTTCTAAAGTTACCTTTTTTTAATGAGTGCTGGTTCCTATTTGTAAAGAATGCACAATGCTATTTTTTCTTTCCAGTGAGAGCACAAAACTTGTTAATTTAGATATTAAGTGATTAAACCACTTGGTGTTTTTTATTACAGCTCTGGTGAGTTACAGATCTTGGCTGCAGCACCATAGCTCTCAGATAAATCTGAAAAGAGGTTTATTGCTTCATTTTTTACCCCAGTGACTGGTTTTGTGTGCTTTGGGAACAATCTTCAAGGATCCTCAAGGGACCACAAGGATTCCCTTAATTTTTTATTACCAGTTCTTTGCTGCTATTTTAGGACCATGTGTTGTGACATGTAGCTGCTCTTTATACAAGGCAGGAACGCCACTCCTGCCCCCACTTCTTTTAGTAATGTTGAAGCTATTTAATTTTTCATCCCTTCAGTTTGTGATAGTTGAGCCTCACATAATTTCATCTGCAAACGTGAAAATCTTCCTTTCAGCAGACAGAGCAGAAAGAGATTGTTTCAGGTAGATCCTGTGTGGTAAAATGTGTCATTTTCAGGATGGTATTTTGAATCTGTACAGGTATTTCTTTTTAAAAAAGTGTATTTGGTCTAACCTCTGAACACTTAGACACACTGCATGCCAAAATCTTCAAAGGAACTGGTTTCAAGAATAAAACTAAAAGGGAAGAAATTGAGGCAAGGAAGAAGAGGTGGGTGTTTTCATACGGAGTGGGAAAATATGTGACAGAATCCACTCCGTTTATATTTTTAAGAGGCAGCCTTATCCCTGAATTATGCCACCTGCAGAAAAATCTGTGGATAAAAATACATGTAACATTGTCACAACTGTTTCTATTGATTCAGCACTTTGTTATTTTCTCATTTCAGGAGAAGAAAGGGAAGTTCTAAGAAGCTCCAGGTATTGTCTAGAGTCTAATACGAGAATAACAGCAAATGAGAGAGGGTTACTTATTTCTTTTTGTATGTTAAATCTTTGAAATGTTAACTTTTTGGGCCCATTTCTGCTCAGTTTATTTATCTGTTCCAATGTATTGGTGTGTTTGCAGCAGAGGGGGATTGACCCAGCTCTTCCTATGTTTGAGATAACCACATGCCACAAATAGGGAATATTTCTGACATGTGAGGAGTATCAATTGCAGTGGTGTTTGGACACAATGTTACACTCATTATTTATATTTTTAGCAAACAGTTTGAATAATATTATGCTCATTTTTAATGTTATGTTATACCTGGAAGGTGGGACTGTTTCTCATCCATAAACAGGCAGAGTGCTTTCTCTTAAATAAAACTCATCTTTACTCAAAAATGTTCAGGTGTTCTTTCAGTGCTCTCACTGTCCAACTGATGCAGTTTCTCTGCCTGTAACTACAGTTGTTCCAATAAAACTTAAAAAAAAAAAAAATTCTTTTTGATAACTTGTCATTATTTGAATAATTTCTTAAAACGCTGTAGTTTTGAGAGAGGAGAAACATGAACTTTCTACAAGAAATCCAAAGAGTTAATGAATACCTCTGGAAAACCTGCAGATCGATTAGTCATTAAATAGTAGAGAGGCAGTTTAAATCTTAATTTTTAATGATATGTGGTACTTAGCCAAGAGTGTAAAGGATCATTAGTGACAGAGAAGAGGATAAGGGGATATCTATGTAATATATGTTGTTCTAGTATTTATATGCTGCTGATAAATTAGGTAAAAGCCTTCACGTAAGCAACCTAACTGACATTAACCACACTAAATCTTTAATACATTACTCCTAATAACATTCCCTCTGTAATCCAGTGGGTTCCGTTTAGCATCAAGGCTGGCTGTAGGTGTTTTTTCCCAACTCAGCTCTGTGGAGTCCCCGCTACAGCGGCTGGTCCCTGCAGTGCGAGGGCCCGCTGGGGTTGTAGCTGGGGTGGAAGTCGAGGTGCTCGTAGGCGGTGATGAAGGTGTCGGGGCCGGTGCAGTGGCTCGTCTCCAGCGACGTGTTCAGGCTCTCGTTCCTGACCATGCCAATCTTGCCCAGATGATTCGAAAACTTGTGCGAGAGGATGTTGAAGGAGTTCTGGGGGTGGCGAGAAAAAGGGGGGGATGTTTTAAATGCCAACATCGACAGCACCTGCCTGGAAGCCTGGACACAGCGGGGCTGGATGCAGATAAGGGCGGTGCGTCTCCATCTGCCCCGGGTGCGCGGCGCAGGGGCCGAGCTCGGCCGTGCTGTCCCCGAGAGCCCCCCGGGTCACGTACCGGCAGCTCGTGCACCGTGGGGGCCCTGCTGCCGTAGCTCTGGTTGCTGGTCCGGAACCGGGGGTGAGCGGGCGGGTGCCTGCGGGAGGGGAGAGCACAGGTAGCGCGGGGAGCGGGCCGGCGGGGGCCGTGCCCGGGGCAGCGCTCACCCGTAGCCGCGGCAGAAGGTGAGCTCCTGAAAGCGGCGGGGAACCTCCTGGTTGGGGCCGGACATGGCGGAGCCGCCGGGCCGGGCCGGGCCGCGGGGACGGAGCCGGTTGCCCGGCGACGAAACGCGGAGGGCGGGGAAGCGACCGCAGCGCAACCGCCCCGGGGAGGGCGCACGGCCCGCCCCGCCCCGCAGGAAGCGGAAAGCGCCGCTGACCTTCCCCTCTCTCCTCCTCCTCCTCCTCCTCCTCCGTGCCCTGCGGCGGGTTCGGAGCATGGCGGTGCCGCGGCTCCTGCGGGCAGGTGAGCGGCGGGGCCCGGCCCAGCCCGGCCCGGAGCTGCCTGGCCCGCCCGTGTGACCCACGTGTTTCTCTCCCGCAGCAGCCCCGCGGCTCTACAGCACCGTCCCGGTCCCGGCCACGGCCCCGGCAGCCATCCGGCCCCGCGGTGAGTGCTGCCGTGCACCCCGGGAAAGGGGGTCCGCGGAGCCGGGCGCTGCACCCCTGGCAGCCCTGCCCATGAGCGATGCCCGTGCGGTGTCACCTCCTGGCAGCAGCTGGCCGTGGTGCTTCGGGGGCCGCTGTGCAGTGCCGGCTCATCCCCGAAACACAGTGATTGTTTCTTTTCCCTCTGTCAGCTGACGATGACAAGCTGCTGACCGAGCCTCTGAGCCACCCCGACTTCTTCAGCGTGAAGGAGCTCTTCACCCTGAAAGATCTCTTTGATGCTCGGGTGCACCTGGGTCATAAAAAGGGATGTCGGCACAGGTGGGTGATGCTGGTTTGTGATCCAGCACCTGTTGACATCAGGAATGCTTCTCTAGACCACATTTGCTAGATTGGTCTGAGCCTGGAGCTGCCCACACAGGGCAGGTTACAGGGATCCCCCCAATGTGAGCACTGAGAGGGTGTGAGACTGGGGCAGACACTGGGTACAAGGGCTCTCTGCAGAGAACACCTCTGGTATCAGCCAGGAGCTGGAGCATGGGATGGTTCCTGTGGGGCCACACACATCCAGAAACGCTCAATCCCTGCACACCCCATCCCCGTGTGCCCCGTGTCGCTCTCCCGTTGCCCCTGCAGGTTCATGGAGCCCTACATCTTCGGCTGCCGCCTGGATCAGGACATCATCGACCTGGATCAGACCGTGCAGCACCTGCAGCTGGCCCTCAACTTCACGGCCCACGTCGCCTACCGCGGGGGCATCATCCTGTTCGTCAGCCGCAAGCGCCAGTTCTGCCACCTGGTCGAGAGCACGGCGCGGGCGTGCGGGGAGTACGCGCACACCCGCTACTGGCAGGGCGGGCTCCTCACCAACGCCCACATCCAGTTCGGCCCCGGCGTCCGCCTGCCCGACCTTCTCGTCTTCCTCAGCACCCTCAACAACGTCTTCGAGCCCCACGTGGCCGTCCGGGACGCGGCCAAGATGAACATCCCCACCGTGGGCGTGGTGGACACGAACTGCAACCCGTGCTTGATCACCTACCCCGTTCCCGGGAACGACGACAGCCCCGCGGCCGTGGAGCTCTACTGCAAGCTCTTCAGGATGACCATCATCCGTGCCAAGGACAAGAGGCGGCAGAGCGAGGCCATCGAGGAGCTGCGGAGCAAAGCCAAGGGCAATTAGAGCCTTAGGGACGGGCTCAGTGCCTTGGTGATGAGTGTCCTGCTCCGTTTCCGTGGGACTGGCTCTGCATCCAGAGCTGGCTGGTTGGGGAAGGGACCCCCCCAGCCCTGTGCACGGTGATCCCGCAGTGGGCACAGCCGTGGAGGGTCTCTAGCTCCAAAAAATTGTCCAGAGCAACGCAAGGGAAAGTGGAGCCAAAGTCCTGTCCTTGGGTTTGTCACTGTTGCAGGGAGGTGCCGCTGTCCTGTGGCTTCCCTGTGTTCGTGATCTCACCTGAAACCACTTGTGTCTTGCACCTCTTCTTAGCAAATAAAGGGATTTATCCCTGCGATCCTTTTGGGATTTTTCCTTGTGGAATGGGATGGGGAGTCTGGCCAAGGCAGTCAAAGCGATGGAAGGGAAAGGGAGGAAGGATGTCCCCAACCTGGGGACATTGCAGGGTGGCTGATGCAGGGTGGGAGGGTCCCCACTTTGTCCTGGGACACTCTGGGAGCCCAACCTCTGCCACCATGAGAAGTGGGGGACTCCAGGAGCAGCTGAGAAAAGGGATACCCATACTCTAGCACGCCTTGTGTCTCCGTGGGAGGCCCTGGGGCAGCCCTGGGCAGGGGTCCATGTCCCATGCCGTGTCCCCATCCGTGTCCCATCCCGTGTCCCCATCCCGTGTCCCCATCCGTGTCCCATCCCGTGTCCCCTCCGGTGTCCCCATCCCGTGTCCCATCCCGTGTCCCCAGCCGTGTCCCCATCCCGTGTCCCCATCCCATGTCCCCTCCCGTGTCCCATCCCTTGTCCCCAGCCTTGTCCCCAACACCATCCGCTCACCGCTCTGGGTCCTCCCGCCCGGCAGGGGGCGCTCCTGGGCGGAAATGCGGCGCGCGTGCGCTCTTTTCCTCTCCCTATATAAGCGGGAGGCGGCG
>VZTH01018660.1:15145-28282 GCA_013397815.1 Aleadryas rufinucha
ATATAAAAATATATAAATATATATAAATAAAAATATATAAAAATACATATATATAAATAAAAAATATAAATATATATATACACACATATATGTGTGCAAGTACATTAAAGGAAATATTTAAACAGATATATTTTATGTATGTAGCTGCAATATAGAGCATAAACAGCTGTATATATTTTAATATACCCCATTGAAGGAGGGAAGAAAACTTAGGGTTTTCAGGAAAATGTTTTCAAAGATTTCAGTAGCTAAAATGAATCTTTAGTAGATACTCTTCTTTTAATTGTTGTATTTCTCTGGTTTTCAGATAAATGGCGCGTTTCACAAAAAAAGGTTGTTAGGCAATTAATTACAGCATTTTTCCTTTATTTTTCTCTCTTCAGCCTGGCAAAAAATGACGTGACCACGATGGTGTGACTTCAGAAATGAAGGGTGATCCTCCACAAAAACGCTGCCCAAGCAAGCTTCACCCATCACTGTAACTGTAAGTGGAGTGTTACATTTGGTATCTACACGTGCAGCAGATACCTTTTGTAGCACTGCTTTTGAGTAGGTGATAAAATCTTGTTATAAATAAAACAATCTTGGGATGGTTTGGGTTGGAAAGGACCTTAAAGCCATGGGCAGAGACACCTTCCACTACCCCAGGCTGCTCAGAGCTGCATCCAGCCTGGCATTCAACACTTCCAGGGATGGACATGCAGCCATAATTATGTTTCTGCAGTCTTTGTGGGTTATTTTTCCCCCCCAGCCTGCCACTGGCGTTGCAGAGATGGCTGCTGTGGCATCTTTGTGTCAATGAGTGGCGAGAGAGACCCAGGCTATGTTCTACGCTCGTTTGTTCTGCACCCCGTGAGCACTCAGAGTGATTGATAGCCTGACATCGTTCATTAATCAGCTTGATAGGAGGCTGGGGGGAAGACTGAACTGCTTTAAATGTGAGATGTGGATGTAACAGCATGGGGAGTTCTGCTTGATCTGTGCAGCAGAGGCTGCACGTGGGTTTCTGATGATTTAGCCTTGAAAATCAGATCCTGTGGGTACCACTTGTGTTACAGAAGAACGAGTTGAAGTGATTTGCGAAGCCACGTGGCAGCTTGGCGACAGCACTGGGAGTCACCAGCCTTAATCCTATCAGAAAATACAAATATTCCTGTGCTGTTGGTTGATTTCTTTTAAATTCCTGTTGCCAGTGAAACAGTAACCGTGTAACCAGGCTTTGGGGTGTGGCTAAACCCTCTCCGTGTATTTCCCGCTTTTCCAGAGGCAGCCCTGAGCTGCGGCAGACCCGGAGGTGCCCCTGAGGGAGGTGAGTGCAGTGCTGGGAGTTGCCCAGCCCCTGCCCCAGCTCGTGTTGCAGGCGTGGCTGCAGTGCCACGTTTGTGTCATTCGGTGGCAGACAGGAACAGGCGACGTCTTCCCTGGTGCTCTGAGCCCTGTGAGCTCTCAGGATTGCTCAACAACCTGACACTGATTGATTCTCCTGTTCTCTTGCCTTAATTGGGGAGTGGTGAAAGGTGGGTGGGATGCAGCAGCTGGCACTGTCCTTCAGTCCTTCTCCTCATCAGGGACACCTCCCACTATCCCAGCTTGCTCCAGGCCCTGTCCAACTTGGCTCTGGACATTTCCAGGGATGGGGCAGCCACAGCTTCTCTGGGAAATCCATCCCAGCCCCTCACCACCCTCACAGGGGAGGATTTCCGTATCTGAACTTGCAGTTTAAAACCATTCCCCGTTGTCCTGTCACTACGTGCTCATGTGAGGAATGGCAAATTCTGGTGTTCTTCATTCCAATAATCCACATTCCCTGGAGCTTTGCTCTCCTGAGATGTTAATACCATCAGAGGTCAGAGAGGAGTTGCTCCACATTCCCACACTCCCCTCTCTCCAGAGAATCAGCAGAGGGTGGAGCACAATTCCTTTGAAGAGCAGTTCAGATGATGCCAGTTGGAGCTGCAGCAGGGTGTTCCTTCACTTCACAAGGACAAACACAAGTGTCAGCTCTACTCCTGAGTTCTATTTTTACCCTCAACAATCCTTCACAGCCTGTGAGATACCCTCGATTGCTGCCTGTGAAAGGACACCTCGACTTGTGCAGGGTTCAGGGATGCACCTGGCAGTGGAGAAGGAGGGAGAAACAGGCACTGGGATTGTTGTTACCAAAATGCAGACAGGGTTAGAAACAGCTGGGTGTGGATTTAGCATATGGAGGAGATTGCACCCTGTTCCCAACATGGATAAAACACTTCCAACGTCTCCATTTCCAAGGGTTTGAGCAGAAGGTGCAATCAGCAATCTCCTGAAATGCAGCTTTGTAATCAGGCTTGGCTTTTGGGGGGAGGAAGACACACAGACCAAGCAAAACCAACTCAATACTTTATATAAAAAACCCCCAAACTGAAGGTATTTTTCCTTCTTGCAGTGACTTGAGAGGGGGACAGCTCAGGAACGTGCTTCAGATGTTGAAGGTGGGTGTTTTGTTATTTCTTAATGTGTTAAGAAAGAAGTGAGGGGGAAGAAATCAAGGCAAAAATTAATGCTAAAACCTGAAATATTTATTAAAGTCCTTCTAAACTGACCTCAGTGCAGCAGTGAGTGCCTGGCCCTGTTCTCCAAGGCAAGATCTCACTTTCTCCTGTATCCTGTTGTGGCTGGTAAAACAGGCAGAAAGCAAATACGGAATTTACTGAGCACCATGTGAGTTTTTAGTTGGTCCCTGCTGTGTTTTTGTGCTGGCACAATGGCAAAGGAAGCTCTGGGTGAGCTTGTAAGGAGCACAGGTATCCCTGAATCCAAATCCTGCTGTGTGTCACTGTCCCTTCTTGGGGGGAATGGTGAGAGCAGCTGTGGGCACGCAGAGATTGTGACCCCGAGGCTTTGCAGTGAGTAACTAAATGGGAAACCTCATTAAATGGCCATTACAGGGCCAGAGGTGCCTCGGGTGGTACTGGCTGCAAAGCGAACCCTTTAATTGGCAAAAGTCACTGCCTTTGGGAAAGAATGCTAATAAGGGTTTGGGGATGTGGTTATGCTTGAAGATGTGGCTCTTTTATTTAAATTTCTTGACTTCTTTTAACCCTGCCATCCGTGTTTGGGGTTTTTCACCAGGCTTTCCTCACACCAGGGGTCCTGATGGGCACTGAGTGCTAATGAGTGTCTCTTCAGAACTTCCCTGTGTGAGGCACAGCACATTCTCCTGATGGCATTTACTGTAACTGCCCTTCCCCAGGCAGCACTCCTGGGCCGTGGATATTGCTCTGCTGGCTCTCAGCTGTGGAAAACGGGAATGTTTTGCACGAAAGTGGTTTGGAGAGAAATTAAAAACCTCTCTGCACATAGCACAGCCCTTCATCATCAAAGACTGGTTTATGTCATGGATTTAAAGGCTGGAATAAGCCCAGATTTTTTTTTTCTTTCCCTGCACTATTAATAGCTTGGCTCTGCACCGAGGTTGGCAAGCTCACCTTGGATTTTTGGGGAGTGAAGGAATAACCCAGAGCAGGCTCCAGCTATCCTGCTCTTGAATTATCCCTTTCCTAAACTCCCCCAGCCAGATGTTTTTCCAAAACCTTTCTGATGTCATGGCAAAGAGCTTCTCCTCGATTTGTGCCGTGTCCTTCCGTCCCTGCTGTGGGTCTGAGCCACCCAGGTTTGTGGGCAGGGAATGTTCCTGTGGCTCTGGACTGAAGGAAATCCCTCTCTAAAAGTTTCCTTGTGCCCCCTGATAACAGAGCCTTAAAATGTGGTTTCGCTTTATGAAATTTTATTTCCTCTGGGATGTGAAAAATCCTGGGACAATCCCAAGACAAAGAGGGCAGCAGATGGATGGCAGGGGTTAATTAGCTAATTAGTATTGACATTATTGCTCCCTTTTCCTGCCTGTTTTTTGACTTTTCTGACATCCTGGGCCTTTTTTTTTTTAAATTTGCAGATCATGCCCTGAGTTGCAGAATGTCTGACAAACGTGGCAACTGAAAACTGGCTGGCAGCATCCACGTCTGATGGTTTGGAGATCCCTAAAACTTGATCATCTGTGTTTTCTCTACATGCTTAAGAAGGATTTAAATAAAAATAAAACCTAAATAAAGATGCCACCTACAAGACCGAAAGGATTATGCTGTGTATTTGTAGTAATGCTATTTTTTAACCATTCTAGGATTTAAGATTTACATTTGTGGATCTGAGAATTTCGGATTGTTTAAAAGCCATTAAAGGTTTTACCTCCATCCCCGTGGGGCACAGAGCTCTGCCGCAGAAGCAGCAGCAGCATCCATCGAGATCAGATTGTCAGTCCTGGAGTATCGTGGCTGGTTTTTTCCAGCTCCTGTGGGGAATGTGGAGGAATTTGAGTGTAAAACAGCTTTGCCTTTACTCATTTCTCTGCTGTATCCCGGCGTGATTTGTAAACTGCACTCACTTTTGTGCTTTTTATTAGTGATGAGCAGAATTCCTGTGAGTCAGCAGCGATTCCTGGGAGTGTCCTGGGCCGCGGGGGTGGGGATTAATGAGGTGGTGATGGAACAATTGTTGTCACAAGTGTCTTTATTTCAATTAAGCTGTCAAGGCTGGGGCTGTCAGCTACAGGGGCCGCCTCTTCATCATAAACGTTTCCAGAGGTTCTGATTTAGGAGAAAAGGGTTTTCCTTCACTTTTCCAGGTGCTTTGAGGGAAGGGAGCAGCAGGGATTTAATGGGAGTAAACAAGAGAGGGAAAGGTGAAAAATGGCTTTTCTGACGCCCCGAGGAGGGGATTTTGGCAGGGGCGGTGGATTCCTTTGCTAATGGCAGGAGGAAAATGGATTTGTCAGGGGAGCCGGTTGCCATGGGGATGCAGGACAATGGGTGAGGAGCCGGGGTGGCTGCGTGGAGCCTCATTACTGAATTCCAGCGAATTCCAGCCCTGACTTTCCCTCCCGTGCAGGTGAACCTGCACACAGGACCGGGGCAGTGTCCGTGCCCCGTCCGGGCTGAGGAACCCTTCACACGCACAATCCTTAGGAGTGCTCAACTTTTAAATTCCATTTCAGAAGCAGCTCCTCAGCAGGGAGTGAGCTCTGATGGCTCTGCTGGGTGCAGAGCACTCCTGACACCAAACCATCCCCGGTGAGAGGTGATGAGTATCCTAAAGAACCAAGAGAAGGAAATCCTGATCTTTTCTCCCCAAAGGGCTCCTAAATTTGCAGCCCTGGTGCTGCAGTGTCAGGTGTATTTTTATTTTGTGATTGCACATCAGCTGCACGCTCACTTCCCTAGGGAATGGTTGGCAGGAGAACCAGCAGCAGGAGCTGCTGTGCTGGGAACAGAGCGACCTTGGGGGAGTTTATCCAGCTCTTCCTCCCTACCCAGAGTTGTAAGATTGCTATAATTGAGCATTTCAACGAAACAGCCACAGTTGGAGCCCTGGGAGTGCAGACACGGCCAAAAAAAAATGTCTGGAGACCTGCTAAAAGCTTTGCCTGGAAATTCATTTTAATAATGAGAGAAGCACTGGATTACTCTGGTATTAACCTTCAACCTCTGCAGGGCAAGCCCAGCTTAGTTTTTGGAGAATTAAACCGAGAGGTTGGCTTATCCCTGCTCTGAGTGTGGTGGGGAGCGACACCCGGAGCACATTAAGGGGTCAGAACTGTTCGTGTTTAGCCCTTTGCCTCTAAGCCATCCTTGGCCTCGGACGCTTCCAGAGCCGACACGTGAGGGAATGGCTTGTGCTGCCAATTCCAGGCCGGGGGCAGGAGCAGCTGGGGGGGAGCCTCACACAAGCCATGGCATCACTGTCAGGGTCAGGCACTTAAAAATGGAACCAAAGAATTCTCCACGGTGCAACAGACAGCTTATCTGCTTCCTGTGTGACAGCTGGGTCTGATGGCAGATGACTCAGACACTTAAGGAGAGACTTTTGAATGGGGAAATCTACCTTTTCCTCCTTTTTAGATCACAAACAAGTGCTACTTAACAGGCTGCTGTTTGGCTATTGATGTACGGGGTGTGATTCACGTAAAAGCTGTTTATTTACATCAGAGACCGTTCCTCAAAAGGAGATGTGACAAGTACAGCATGAATGATTCATTCCCATCGCTTTGCACGGCTTTCCTGTTCATCAAGGAACAGTTTGATGCATCCAGCTGGGCTCTGCTTCCTCATCCCTTCCCGTGTCTTCTTCCTCCCCCAAGCTCCGTGTCCCAGCTCCTCTCCTGCCGACCCATCCCTGATGCTGTGGGGCGGTGGAAGTCATGATGCTTGGTTTCCATGAGGGAGAAGGGGCTGCAGCTCTGCCAAACTCCCTGGGCAGGGCGTGTGTTTTTCCTGGCGGGGAGAGGATGGACAAACAGGCCTTCAGCCCTCGGGCCTCACTCCAAGCTCGCCGATTGGAAACTCCAGGGCCGTCGCTTCCCCCGTTAGGAATATTTGGTGTTGGAAATCTTCTTCCAGAGCAAGGTCTTGAGGTTGTTGAGCACGAGGGAGTGGTGCACTTCCATCTGGCTGGCCAGGCCGCTGAGGGTCATGCAAGTTCGCAGCTGCTTCTGCAGCTCTTCCTTCAGCTCCAGGGGGGCTCCGTAGAGCAGATAGTCCTGCAGCAGCCCGCACACCTTGGCCAGGTTGGGCTGCACCACGTCGCTCTTGCACTGCTTCAGGAGCTTGTCACACGTGGCCGTGCAGTCCCGCCCGTAGGTGCAGTCCCCGTTCTGCTCACAGTGCCGGCCCTTGAGGAAGCCTCTGATTGTCATCTCCGTCGCCACCTTCCTCAGGTTGACCATTTTGAAGTCGTACTTGTCGTTGTAGCCCACGTTCCTGAGGCTGCTCTCGCAGATGTAGAAGTTCCCGTAGGTCCCGTGGAAGATTTCCTCCACGAACTCCAGGAGGCCGATGGCGATCTTGGCGCGCCGGGGCCAGGCCGGCGCGAACCACTGGTGGACGAGCTGGTGGACGATGGAAGGCAGCAGGGACTGCAGGAAAGGGGGGACGTCCACCCCGTAGAGGGAGGTGTGGGGGATCTTCTCGGTGACATAGAGGTCCCCGCAGTGCCCCAGCAGCTTGGCCGTGTGCTCCTTCTCATGCAAGGAGAACATGAGGAGGAACTCGTTGAGCTGAAGCAGCGCCCAGATGGATTTGGCCTCTGCCAGGGACACTTTCCCGTCGCGGTTCACGTCGGCCATGGCGATGATCCGGCTCACCAAGGCGGGAAGAGATGGCTGATCCCCCAGCTTGGACTGCAAACAGGACAAGAAGTGGCATCAGACCCTCGCAGTCACTCTCTCCACGTTTGGGTGTCACATCACAAAACCGAACTGGGAGAGCAAAGAACTGAGCTGGGGAGAGGAGGAAATGGTGACCACGCTCCAGAAAATCCACTACCACAGCATGGACAGATCCAGCTCCAGCAGAATTTTACCAGCCTCAGGGCTGCAGTAGACCCTCCTGCCTGCTCTGCCACCCCACCACTGCTGCAGAAGCCCCAAGAAAAGTAACCACCAGGGCCACCAGATCAGCTCTGCCCAGCACAGATCCTGCCCACAGCCGTGGCACAGCGGCCTCCAGGGATGCTGCTACTGAAATCTCACAAAAAAGAATTCCTGGGAGAGAATGGAGGTTTTTCTCCACTAATCCAGTGCATGGCACAGAGCCCTGCCTGGCACCCAGCAGCGGGTGGGGGGCACGGGCAGGAGGAGCTCTTGTTCAAAGGGAAGGAAAACCACAATTGGTGCTTCCGATCCCACAGGGCCCTGCACTGACCTTCAGGAAGTTGAGGAGCATTTCCTTGAACTCATCCATCGAGGTGCCCCGTGTGGGTTTGTCGAAGAGCACCACGTCCCTCCTGGGCACGGAGTCCGGGCGGCTGTCGGCCCTCAGGGCATCCCCGATGCCACATTTGATGATCACCTCCCTGTCCCTCCAGAGCCCTCTGTAAACCTGGAGCACAGGGAAGGGGACAGCAATGGAGGGAGCTGGGTTCTGCTTTAGGATGGGCTGAGGGGGAGATCCTGCAGGGTTTGATGGTGGTGCCCATCCCCTGCCATGGTGGGGGGCACAGACCTACCTGCTGGCTGGGGGAGGAGGAGAGGCAGTGCTGGAACAGGAGGCTGCGCTCCTCACACAGGTCCTTGCACGTGGAGCCAGAAATGATCCCTTTCTTGTACTGGTCACACTGGGGAGGGCAAGGACAGAGAGGAGCTCAGCAGGGGCAGATTTTTACTGGCCCTCAGGGATGGCTCAGTGCCTTGGGCATGGTGGGGCTGGGCTGGCAGGGACCCCCTGTGCTGCTGGAGGGACTGCAGGGATTTGTTCCTGGATGCTGCTGCTGCAAATCCAGGGATTTGGGAGAGCTCCAAGGGCTGGAGGAGAGGGCAGCGCAGAGCTGAGTGAGGATGAGGATGCACAGTCCCTGCTGTGAACCAGGCTGGCCCCAGTCCAGGGGGTGGCAGGGACAGGGACAGACGGTGGCTCTGATCCGCGGCTGGGATGGAGCTGGAGACATCCCTGGGCAGGAGAGGCTGCAGCTCTGCAGCTCCTCAGCGAGGGCACAGCAGCCTCAGGGCTGGAAGCAGGAGCTGCAGACATTCACTGCATCTTTTCCCTGGTTTTTTCCCTGCTGTGGATGGGAATTAACCCTTGGACCTGCTCACAGGGGACACAGCCAGACACGGCGTCTGGCAGCCCCAGCTCCGAGCAGGAATTAGCGCCCGAGACCCCGCGGTCGGAGTCAGGCAGAAAATCAAATTAAATGATCGTTGCTGTTGTTATGGCAATTCCTGCCTCCCTTCTCTGCTGAGGGATTGATCAACGAGGCTCGTTCTGACAGAGCCCAGCTCCCCCTCCTCGCCCAGGAGGGCTCAGACCTGCTCCCATGCCAGGGGCGCACGCAGCAGTGCCGGGGACGTCCCGCTGGGATGCCGTGGGGAACACGGAATGTGCACCCCACTGCAAACCCCAAACAGGGGCAAACCACACCAAGCCAAGCTGCCACAAGGAGCTCTGCTGCTTTCCTTAGGACTCATCAGCAGTCACAAAGAGGTGCCATGGACTGGCTGCTCCCCTTTTTCCTCCTGCTCTGCAGAGCCTGGGGGATCTGATGTGATGCTGCCCCTGCCCACAGATCCTGCTCCCTGCCCTGACATTCCAGCTCCATCTGCACAGACGTGGATCTGCCCCGGCTGCATCCCTCTGACATCTCATTAAATTGTTTCACCGTCGCCCCAGCAGGGTAAGGTCACCCCTCCCGCTCCGTGTGATGCCGGGGATGGTGCCAGGGAAGCAGCTGCCAGGAGGGCTCCTCATCCCAGCTTTGGGGCTTGGGAGGCTGGAAATGGGGCTCCCCCAGCACCCCAAACAGGACCCACGGGGCCGCGCTGCCACTCACGATGATCATCCGGCAGACGTGGCCGCGGCACAGCTCGGAATAGGACGAGTAGTGCATGTAGGCCACCCAGCTGCCCACGAAGATGCCCAGCCACACCACCAGCAGGTACTTCACCTTGATGCCCGGGAGGCGGCCCTGCAAGGGAAAGGAAACGCTTTTGAAACCCTTTTTGAAGGGCAGGGCTCTGCTCAGGGCAGCGGCAGCTGGCCAAGGACGGCTTCTGCCACACAAACCGACCTGAGCGCAGGGGAAACCTTCAGCCTTTTTTATATATATTCATCAGTCTCTTATGCAACTCCTGCTGCAAGTAGGTCACTTAAAATTCCCTAAAAGCAGGGGGATTACAGGGCTGGGCTGCAAGGAGCTGGATGCTGAGCATCCCCTGGAGCTGCGGCCATGTGCTCGCACTCTCCTGCCCCGTGCAAGCCCAGGGTACCCCAGTGGGACTGCAGGAGCTCTGCTCCTGTTTGGGGAGACCCCTCTCAGCAGAACCTCCCCTTACAAAGCCCCGCGGGCAGGGGAAGATCCCAAGAGCAGCTCCCGTGTGGGAGCGGGTGAGTAACAAACCTGGGAGCTCCGGGGCGATGCTCTGAGCAAACAGCTCCGAGGCTCTCAGCAGGATTTTGTTTTGTTGGCTTTGTTTCTTCCCCCCTGACCCTGCCACAGCAGCGCTGCTGCCATCTGGCCTCCCGCAAGAGAGGCTGCTCTCACCTGGCTCGTGTAACATGGAGCAGATCCCGGCAGTTCCAAAGGGCAGGGAATGCATCCTTGCATTAAACAAACCATTCCATCCCATTTCTATAGATAATCCTACAGAACCCTTGGCCTTTGAGCACCTCCAAACCCTCCTCCCTCCTCCCAGAGGTGAGACCACGGCCTGCTGCTGGGATAGGGCTGGATCTGAGCTGGTGCAGCGCCCTTAAAACCTGCCAGGGATCCTCACCTGGGTCTTGCAGCCCAATCCCACTCCCAAAACTCGTCCTCCTCAGCCCCTCTCCAGGAGCTGTCAGGACTCTGGGAGCCACAGGAATGGGCAGGTGAGGGTGAGAGCAGGCAGGTCTGCCTCGAGATCGTGACATTTCTCCCGCTAATTGGAAACCCCGAAGTGTGAAGCGGGCCAGGGCGCCCGGTTTGCCTGTCGAGCAATGGCACCGCTAATTAACGTGAAATTAAATTAAAGAGAAGCCAAGCACCGCCAGGACTTGGCAAAGACAAAGTGTGGGTGGCTGCTCCTGTGAGCTGAGAACCAGCTCATGGCCCTGAAGTCAGACACAGAGACCCTGAGATCCCCCCCAGCACAGCAGCGCCCCAAAACTGCCCAGGGGGGTGCGTGAGGCCCCCTGCCCCCAGCAAGGGAACTCTTCCAGGGACTTCCCATTAGAGATACATCTTGGAAAATCCTGGAACAGCCAAAATGTCACTTTTTGCTTGTTCTGACTTAGAATCCATCATGTTCCTGGGGAAGAAGGAGGGTCAGGACTGTGGCCTGAGCATGGCATGGGGAGCACTGGCTTCATCATCCCCTAAATGG
Organism: Aleadryas rufinucha; assembly: GCA_013397815.1. NCBI lineage: Eukaryota > Metazoa > Chordata > Aves > Passeriformes > Aleadryas > Aleadryas rufinucha. Next base: position 26,031 of record VZTH01018660.1, read on the forward strand.
TGGAAAGAAACGTGGGAGTGGGGGATGCATTTCAATGAGGGGTTCCCCTGAGCTTTGCTTGGATTTTGGGTTTTGAGGGATCCTCCAGGGCCTCAGCCTCAAGGCACAGGAGTTTCTCTCCCCGTTGCCTTCCCTGCACCGATGGGTGTTACCCTGTGAGAGTTGCTCTGTTTAGTTTTAGGGTGACTCTGGAGGATCTGGAAGTGACTTTGGGCTGGAGCCGACTTCAAAGGCAAAATGGATGCAGCATCACAAAATCCTGCTCCATCCCTGCGGCTCCCCTGGGAACACGGGGGGTGTTTCACAGCAGTCCCAGCTCTGCACCCACCTCCTGCCAGCACCCTCTGCCCACCGGGTACCCCCTCCCATGTCCCCTCATCCCCTCCGGGATAACCCCTCTGGTCCAGGATCTTTGCCAGAGTCAGGGTTTCTCATCCCACGGCTGCAGAGAAAACACCCATCCCAGCATCCCTGCCATCCCTGGAGCTCTGAGGCAGGTGCCCGGCCCCTCGGCAGCTCAGGGATGGGAAGAGGAGGGAAAAGGAAGAAAGAAAGAGAAGGAAGGAGCCATCCCTGCCCTACTGCATCCGCGGCTTCACCCAGCGCTGCGGGCTGCCGGCTGGGCTGCCCTGGTGCTCCCCGGCACGGCGGAGCGCGGCGCGGGTTATGCAACNGGCCCCGCTCGGCCCCGCCGGCTCAAGCCCAGCCCAGCGCTCCGCATCTGGGCATCCCAGCCGGGGGTCTCATCTCACAGCTCGGGGGTCCCGTCCACCCGCGCACCCCGCTTGGGGATCCCATTCCCTGGCTCATCCCACAGCCCGGGGTTCCACCCACTCGGGGATCCCACCCTCAGGCTCACCCCACCGCACAGGGGCTCTCCCAGCCCTGGCTGATGATCCCAGCAGGGCAGGGAGGATTCCATAGAGACGCTGATCCCACCTGGCCCCCAGCTCTCACAGCAGCTCCAGGTTTGTTAAAAGCCATTTTGGGTGGCAGACCTCCAGACTCCCTCCTTGTTACCCATAGCAGGAAACCTGCGAGCACAGCTCGGGGGCTGCATCCCCTCGGGGCTGAGCCCTGCCATCGCTGCTGCTGCTCCTTCTCCTCCTCGCTGTGTCCTTTCCCCACCCTGAAGCCCAGCAGCAGCACTGGCTGGTCCTCCCTGTTTGCACTGCGGCTGGGCAGGGGAACCTCCCGGCAAGACAGGGGCTGCTTTGTGTCAGCCAGGCCGGGGACAGCCCCATCCAGGGGGATGCGGTGTGCACAGGAAAGTTAGAGCAAGGGGGACAGCAAATAATATAACGGGAAATGATCTGGGAGGCTCAGTCACGAGGTCATTGTTAAGATAATTCCTTGCTTGCTATCAACAAATCTTCAGATTATCCATCTGCCCCCTTTTTTCATGGTTCAGGTTGTTCCTTCCTTTTAAATTTGCCTCAAAATGACCTTTGAAAACAAGCTGGTCACTGTGAGCCCAGATCCCTGCTCGGTGAGAATGTCAAGCTCACCACTCAGTGTCAAACACGGAGTAATCGGGGCCTAATGAGCAAAAGCCTTTGCAGGACTAATCCGAATAAGCGGTGATGAATAAGGAGAATCACAGAAAACTGACTGAAAACCCCCAAATCCTGCAGCGTTTTGCTGCCTGTTTTAACCCTGGGGAGGTCCCTGCTGCTCCAGTGCTGTGCNTGCCCGGCCCCTCGGCAGCTCAGGGATGGGAAGAGGAGGGAAAAGGAAGAAAGAAAGAGAAGGAAGGAGCCATCCCTGCCCTACTGCATCCGCGGCTTCACCCAGCGCTGCGGGCTGCCGGCTGGGCTGCCCTGGTGCTCCCCGGCACGGCGGAGCGCGGCGCGGGTTATGCAACCGCTGCAGCCCCCGGTGCCCCTCCAGACCCTCCGGTGCTCCTCCAGGACTAAATGCTAATGAGCCCGGCCCTCAGCTCCTTGCACCGGCATCGAGGGGACCGAGGCGGAGCGTCCCTTTGTGCACGGCCGGTGCCAGGATGCGGAGACGGGCATCCCCGAGCCCGCACCCCCTGTCCCAGCGCATCCCCCCGGGCCCGGCGCATCCCCGAGCCCGCATCCTCCATCCCGGCGCATCCTCCCTCCGCCGGTACCTGCAGGCCCTTGGAGAAGGGGCAGAACAGCACCAGATGCACCAGCCGCCGGATCCTCCGCATGCTGCGGGCGCCCCGCGGCCGCGGGCCTCAGGCTCCGGGGGGCATGGCCGGGGCGGCCGCGGCCCCCGCACCG
>VZTH01018661.1:0-21750 GCA_013397815.1 Aleadryas rufinucha
TTATTAAAAATATTAAAAAGGGTTTGGGGCATGGACTCTGTTCCACATTTATAGTGTGCTTTATTTCACTGGCTTACATTTCCAGAGTGCAGAACTTGTCAGAGTGTGTGTGTACAGTGACAGTACTGATAAAATCAGAATTAGACATTAGAAATAAGACACGTTCATGTTTTATTTTGTATATCTCAAGGAAACAGACTTTACGAGAAAATTGTATTTTTATTCTCCAAATTACCCTAAGTCTCATTTTCTATTGCATTTACTTGCTATGTCTGTAAATTTGAGTCACATAAGCTTAACAATGTTATCAATCAACTATTTACACAATGTCAGTATGGCAAAACTAAGATTTGGCCCCAAGAAGACACCCAGACAGGTAGGTCACAGGTGAAACGCAAAGCAGGTTTGTTTAAAGAAGTCTGAATGGAGAAGAGAGTGCAATACAGCCTTGAAACTCCAGTCCCTTGAAAAAATTTAACCTCTGAACTTGTTACATAGCTGGTGCAGTCACTTTATAGTATTTTTTTCCTTCACGGCTTACTAAATGCACATGTTTGCAGCCAGAGAAAAAATGTTTGTCTTTTAGTGAGGTTCCATGTCAAGGGAACATGAGTTGTAGAGTTTTCTTTAACTTGACTGGGGTTGCTAAAGTGAATATAAAAATCTGAAAACAGATATTTCTGTCTGTTTGCATTTTACAACATCTAGTAAGATTTTCAGAATAGGTGAGTTTTCATCTTCAAGTATGATTTTGGTAAAACTAGATCCAATAAAGCTGGAAATACACTGTTTCTGTGTAATAAAAACCTTCTGCAAGCTGCCTCGTATAAGGTGCAGCAGTACATGAGTGATTTTAAAATCTGTTTGCAGATGGGATTGTGAAACGCTCAGTGCCATAGCATGTGTAGCATAAATGTGAACTGAACGGAACATATTGGAAGAAAGACATTTTCAGTTTGGGCCAAAAATAACTGGTTTTTGAAGAGAAAAAAGCAAACTGCTCAGCTATACTCAATTACCATAGTTTCAAGGTATAAATCTACACATTCAAGTATTTTAATATATTTTCTTCACCTTCTTGTTCCTGTAAAAGACTTGATTAACGAGCTGTTGCTAATAAAATTAGTTTGAATGGTAATTTCCTTGCTTCCCTATTCCAAGTCTGGCAATGGACTGGAACTATGGAAATCAGCATCCATATATAAATACTTGGCCAGAACCACACAGAAGCCCTTCATATGCCAAACAGCCTGGCTATGGCAAACTGCTGTAACAGTAGGAAATGAGATCAAATGATACTTCACACTCTATCAAATAAGTGTAGGCCAACATTTCAATATACACTTTATTAAAGTACGGTCACTTGCTTGGTTTTCACTGTCTCCTTTTTTGCACTTCCTTTCATGAATATCGGTCATTGTTTTAGAACCTGTGTTTTGAGAATGTGAGATGTCTGTAGTACTTGACACTCACAATGTCCCCATGAAGTAAAGTCCAGCCTTTTTTAGCTACTTGAAAACACAGGAAGACTGCCCTCAAGTATGTGAGTTCCCCTTTTTAAGGCCTATATATATCCAAATGCAGACACTGAATTTTAGACTGTGACTGCAGGTTGACCTAAGAAAAACTGCTAATCATCAAAGCTGACCTTAACTTTAACAAGGACAGAACTCGAATCCAAATTAATTAGCTCAATTTAGAGAGGAGCAGGTCTTTATTTTTATTTTTAAGTAGAAGGTCTTTAAACTGCACATCTAAGTCCATGTTTAGATACATAAATGCCTGGTTTTTCAGTTGTGGGCAGACCCCAGGAACAAACCGTCAAGCTGTACACTGAAAGGAGTGATGTATCTAGCTCACACAGGGTTTGCTCATGCACAGAATAATTGAGAAAGAGAGTGGGTCACAATCAAAAGGCCTCCAAGGGAAAAAAAAAAGAAAACTAAGACCTTCTCTGTATGTATTATGACAGTTCATGAGTTCATGGGAACTGGCTAAGACAGCTGCAGCCTTCAGCAAACACTAGGAGTTGTGCCAGAAGAACTACACCAGCTGCAGGTCTCCCACCTCACTTCTTGCTTACTAAAGTTCATCTTCTTCCCCTACCATAGCAGGAGCTCCCATAAAGTGAAGGTCCACATCATTTAAGACACTGACAGTTCTTTTCGTGAAATCTGTCTGAATCAACATGGCTGTCTTTCTTTGACCATACAGGTACTGGAGAACTAGAATCAAGAAACAAAAGTTTGAGCCTAAAGATCTAGCAAAAGTATCTGGTAAATTCAAGATATTAAATTTGCAGTGGTAGCAGGATGTGGTAAGAGTGTTTTTGTTATTTATCTGTTATGTCTGTATACTAGAATTTAAGCTTCCTTTGTCTGCTAAAAAAAATGGTGAAAACCATAGCTGCCAGCTTTCCTCTCACAGAAGAGGATTATTAATTGTTCACTGAAGGAGAAAAAAACAACAATGGTGACAACCACAGAGATAGGGCACTGACTGCCTCCCCTCTCAGCTGGAGGGGGTCATGTGAAGATAAAGACCAAACCTGGAGAAGAATTAAATGGAGGTGGGGAAAACTGGGAGGGCAGTGAAGCGCGTACTGGCTGCGGGGCAATGCTTCACTGCTAGAAGTAATTCAGCTTGATATTTCACTTAACACACTGTAACCTTTTATCCATAACCCAGAAGGCACTAAAGGATGACTTCAGCTGCAGTTTCATGGCTCTCACAGCTCATGTTCATCCCTCTCTGCTTGTAAACAAGAGAGTTTACATAAAGTACATAATACCTCCGAAGCCTAAGGAAAGTATAGCTCTCTTCTCTGGCCACATTGCCACTTTTGCATGTCCTCCAAAACTGAATATACAGGTTCTTCCAATTTACTAAGATATTGGAATGGTACTTATTTCCTCTTCTCTTTATATGCAAAAGGACATAAATAGGTTTTATTTAGATACACATTTGTCTAGTGCAGCTATTCAGCCTTGTCTCTAAAGGAAACAGAAGTATTTAAAATGGAAGGGATGCATACCAGATCTTCCTTCCTTTTCACTGAGGGAGAGGTGGCTTGCATAATTACAGATGTTTCAAGTTGTGTGTGCTTATGTGCTTATGGTTGTATTGTACGAGAAATAAGAATATATGGTTGCATATTGCCTGGGCATAAGGAGATAGTAGAAGGAATGATGAGTCAAAGAAACGAAGAAATTAAATCATTCTAAGAACAGTGAAGACTTCTGCCATTTTTATCTTGTGAGAATGTAAGGTTTACATCCCACGCTTGGATGCTGTCCCTTCCCTCTGACAGGTTCACAGATCTAGTGGAATGCACCTGTAGGAGGATCTGCTTTCAGCAGAGGCCAAGCCCAAGCAGAGCCTGGACATTGAGCTTCCAACATCAAGGCAGAGACCTTGAACTGGTCTCTGGAACAGACAAGGAACCAGAACTGATGACAAAGCACTGAGATGACATATCCATCAAGGCCTTTGTATCTGAGAAGGGCAGAAGCTTCATTTTGTTCTCGTCTTCTGATTTAGAGTATGTGATCTCTAGTTAAGAGGGGCATAATGCTGGGAAGTTAGCCAAATGCTAAAGAGATCCTGGTGCAATTTCTTGTCCAGCAAACTGACTGTACGATTACCTGTGAACACCCACAGTGTAATGTGGACTTTAGGCATGTAATTATAACAAAATCAAAACAAAAAACCTCCCAGTTTATCTGATTAGATATCTATATGTCCATTGGTGACTACACTTTTAGTAGTAAATTAGCTCTGTTGTTGCACATGGTTATGTGTTTCTGTGGGCAACGACACACTTTCCACATCTGCTTTATGCCATTTGGGACTAACAAAATAAGAATTTGTGCAAATAAGTCTACTGAGGTCTCATAGGAGATGGATCCCTGCCAAAATGTCAAAAGAGCAGAGAATTAGGGCCATTTCACAAAGCAGGCTCATTCTTTTCACAGTGGTTCAACAAGGAACCAGGAAAGCGCGTACCAGGAAAATGAGTTAGCTGTGGATAGACTTCTCTGATTTGAGTCCTTCCTCCAGCCTGTAGGATTATTCCCCAAACATATTTTTATGTACACAAACTTCAAAGTTACAGCCACTGTACTCCAGAGCCTGAGTGGGATCAGACAGGCTTACATAGTAATTATACAGGGAAGACACAGGGATTATTTTCACTGTCACTGCTACACAAGAAATCCTGTACCCTTTTCCTTCCACATTACTATGGATTTCTAGAAATCATTTTCCAAAGTACACCTGAAGTTGTCTCCAATCTCATGCTTTTAACTCTCCAGACAGTTTCATAGCTCTGTTCTTCAGCCATTCCATATTGGCAGCTTCTTTTGCTTTCTGAACAAGTAATTTTCTGCTGGGTAATGCAAGACCACTGTGCTGTCTGCACTGATGGGTCATGTTACCCAGCGAACAAGAGATCAGCAAAGCCAAGCTGCTGGTAGGACACTGCAGTCCATAGTTATCAGCAAGAAGTCTCTCCACAATGTTTTAAAACTGCATTTTAAGATATACCACAACTAGTATTAAAGAGCCCAGTGCTACCTATGTGCTAAAAGCAATTCGTCAGAAGGCTTTCATTTTAGGAAAGACTGAGTTGGCTCACTATACAGTAAAAGTGGGATTAGTTTGTCCCAAAATACCCCAGAACTGTAGAGGGAGAAAATCATAGCAAATTTAATTCAAACCAAATTATTCTCTTATTTCTACTACCACAGATGAATTATAAGGGAAATATTGTAAGAACACAGTACAAAATCAAGAACCAGTTCCATACCTGTCCATCTGTCCCAATGGTGCCTCCACAATCTGTGAGGAGTTCGGACATGTCATAGTAGCTAATAAACTCCCACAAACAGGCTTCCAGATTCAGGTTGCGGTAGAAGCGCAAGGTATTGAAGCCTCTAATTGTTGGGCTGTACTGATAGGGAATGGTCTCTCCAATCACATCTGGATTCTTGGTAGCATCAGTTAAAAAACCATGGTGGGTCTTCACTTCTGTGTAATCCAACAGGTTGGAGCATTTATGGTTTCCAACTCTAGTTCCATCAGGGCTAAGTGTCAGCTCAAAGTTGGAGAGCTCTCTTGTAGAAATAACAGGCAGCATGCCTAAAAACATTAATTTATAGCACTATCACTAAATGTCAGTTGTCAGAACTGCTTAATTTAGCCAAACTTTGTCAAACATTAAGCATGTTATACAGTGCTTTTGTATTTTGTACTTACACCAGTTACTGTACTTTAGAATTCAAAGAAAGTTGATATGCTAACTATGTATGAGAATTTTATCCACAATAATTGTCTGTGTACTATGAAAAGACAAATAAAATATTTCTAAACATATTAATATTAATATTTCAATATATTAATATACAACATATTAATATTGCCAAACACTATTAAATTAAAAAGTGGTGTGATTTTTTCAGAAGCACCTAGTAATTAAATGGTATATTTCTAAGCACTTCAAAGGAGTTTTACAAAGCTTAGGTCTAGCCCAACTTAGGTAAATCATGCAATTAATCTGAAAACACTATTCTTCACATCAGAGACTCTGTATCAATACAGTATCTTATGCACCTTGTTGCAAACTGCACTTGTTCATTCATAACCTTTTCCTTTGGTCCCACTGTTAAAAGATTATAATATTATTTTATCTATTTAAAATAATATGACCAATAAAGTAGCTCAAATAACAGCATACTGTATAAGTTCTCTTAATTCCACAGCTGATTTTCTCATACCATCAATATGTGGCATCGTGACTGTCAGTTTGATGAGGTTGGCATAGTCAGGATCTTCTGGACCAGTGTAGCGCAGTTTGGCAGAGAATGGTTCTGCTCCAACTGCTCCTGGTATACGAGGCTGACAAACACCTAATGGAAAAAAGAGAAAGCAACCTTACTGTAAGTCCATAGGAAACAATCTATACTTTTCCTTGCACTATTTTTAGATGTACTTTTCTTCCACTGCACAGGCATCCAAAACAACGAGAATTTTCTCGAATGAATAGTAAACACTTTGAGAAGCATTTTCCAGAGGTTTCAACAGGAATGTATGCAAAAGAGGATTCAAAAAGAAATCATTACTTGATCAACAGGATCACATTTTCAGAACACGGTGATGATATTGCGTCTGTGCCTTTTCAGTTGTATGTGTCAACCTTACTTGCAAAGTCAGTGCCAAGTGCCATACTTTCTTACAGAGATCTTCAGAGGCATATGTTTTAATTCCTCCCTCCATCCTAAGTTTTATGGAAGATACCTGACCAGTGTTCATTTGGTTTTGGCACTGGATTGGCATTCTGTGATATGCCCTCGTAGAACTTTAGGAGCCTCCTGATCCATTAGTAACAAAAGTATAGTTAGGAAAATTGTGTGAAAGGATATCTAGAAATACTCTGCTTAGAATAGAGCCAGATTCAAAGCTGGATCAAGTTGCTTAAGGCCTTGTTAATTTGAATTTTGAATTTCTCCAAGAACGAAGAATGTGTAACTTATTTTGGTAATCCTTTCCAGTGTTAGTTCAATGTGTTCCAGTATTAGTCCCAGTTTGTAGGACCAGAAAATTAGGTTTGTAATCATATGATCTGAGATATATACAACTTCTAGTTGCATAGTTCAATGCAGAAGTATCTGCGTTCTGGTTGCTTTGTCATATGATGGCCAAAGGATCACAAGGTACTCTAAGTAAGAAATAAGCACATGTGGAAAATCAAAACAGTTCTCTTGGCCCATTTCTGAGGGATTTCAAGAAAAGAGAAGGCAGGGCCCTCCTCTTGGAGAGCTTATTGATTCTGGTGGACCTCATCTTCCTTAACATCTCCAAGTTGGAAACTTCTGTCAGGAAGAAACAAAATTTATTTTCTGATAGCTTTTTTTTTTGGTTGGTTCGTTGGTCTGGTTGGTGGTTTTGGGCTTTTTTTCCTCAAATGCGAATAACATTGCTAGAGAGACTAAACGCAATTTTTTGCACAATCTGACTTCCTTTGGAGAATTTGGTCTATGCACTGGAGGTCAGGCATCCTCAAAGTGGAAAATAACCAGGATTTTGGCAGGTTGCTTTGATCATTACACTTCTTTCCTTCCACATGACAAGTTAGCTCAGGTACTGGAAGTAATTTATGCACGACAACTCAGTCCTGAGCCTGGGCTAATTAGCTCTGCTAATTTGTCAAGTGTAATCCAAATAATGCATTATAACACTAACAAAGGCAGTCTGTTTCATATAACAAAACCATCTCACACAGCAAAAGTTTGTCTGTCTTTAACAAGGACTACAGAGCACTTTGTAGACAATACCCTTAGGCAGAGTCCTCTTCAGGGTGTAGGATTCCTGATTAGTGCAAAGATGACTTGAGTCTACAGTCAAAATGTGGAATAAAGGACAGGGGTAAAGAGAAATTCCATTCATTAAAGTTCTTAAGGCCCTAACTTAGTAGAAAATATAATGTTTTAATTAGAATATTTACTAGAGAAGGCCTAGAAAATGAAAATAACATTGCAAATTAATGATCATGTCATTTATATCACACAAATTTCAAGGGTTAATGTAGCTACTAAAACAGCAAAAATTACACAAAGAGCCAAATGGCAGCAGAGGGCAATAAAATACAATGCTTTGCAATTTACCTTGTTTGCTGATAATGATTCATTCTCCATACTATACAATAAACAAAAGTATCTGTGATTTCTGTAACAAAATAGCCTGTGCTATCAGACTGTACTTGTGTGCATGTCAGTGCTTCACCTCTGCTTCATAACGATATTCAGTGTGAGTTTCATGAGTTGGCTGGGCAAAGGAGGTAGACTACATTAACTCTGCTGGCTGAGAGAATGCAGTGTCAGTTCAGCATTGGTTAGGTGTCAAAGAGTCAGAGAGAGACAAAGTGAGCATCAGAGAAAGAAGAAGGATGAATCATTATAAATGCTTTGACCAGGGAAAAGTTTTGTCCATGCCCTGTTATTGGACACCGGTTGCTTTAGTCTTTAGTCAAGGAAGACTCCAATTCTCAGGTGTCCAGTGAAGCCTGAATGCCAAATGAGGTTTTTCTTCTGGCTAGGCTTTCATTCGCCACTCCCATGTGGATTCTCCAATGTCTAGTAGGAACTGAGACTGTACTGCATCATTACTACAGTTGAATTCAAAATCCAACAGAAACCAGGCTTCACTAATTACATTGTACATTATATATTGTTCTCGTGAACATACAAGTTTGCTATGTGGATTATTATTTAAAGATGTGGAGAACTAGGAGAGAGGAAAAACATTTTCTTTATACAATGCTATTGCTGTTTTTGCACCGCCTCTGTGAATAACAGAAGAAAAGCTGAGATTGTAATGTTAAAATGCCTGATCATGTAACCAGCTTTTGCTAGGACTGAATTTGGGATCCAAAAGAGACCTGTGAATTTTGCAGTAGGTGATGATGTCTTACCTTCTGACATGCTTATAGTGACAATAGGGCTCATAAGCTCAAGACCCTCATTCCCATCTGAATTCACAGCCCGAGCTGCACACTGGACACGAGAACCAGCTTGGAAGTAAATGGAGTCGAGTGTAATCATCTTAGAGGAAGTGAAGAAGGTGTCAAAGTCAACCTCCTTCATGGGGCTGGTCACACCATCGGGGCCAGTGGGGGCACTCACAAGCCACCTGTACTGTGTCAGAGTATTATTGATGTTCTCACTGGCACATATGGAGCCAGTCTTTTCAAAGTCTTCATACTTAGGATTACAAGCCTGCAGAACAAGGCAGATGTGTTAAGAATTTATTTGCTTCATGGCAAAGGAATTCTAAGTCATCAAGAGTCACAGAACTCAACAACATGGAACTGACAATCTCAGTAAATCTCATAAGAAATCACCTTATTTTGACAGTGATGTGTTTAGCACTGTTAGGGTGGATTAAAATGTGTATCTAATTATGCTTACTGAAATAAAAAATATTATTTTAAATTGATTTATAGGTGAAAGCGTGGCATAGGTATGAAGGCACAAACTACACTCCCATGTACTACTTTAATGTGAACTTCTCCCTTTGATCTAATTCTGCAAATATACTTTGTATTTCAAGATTTATTTTCTTAGATTTTTTTTATTTAGAAAAAACATTCAACTTGTGACATTCCTGTGCAAAAGGAATGTGCGAAAAATAAATTGAAGATGGACAAAAACATTCTTCAAGGTATATGAATATTTACGCAAACTTTTCAGTTGCAAAACTAGTAGTGATAAAAAAAGAAAGAAGCCTGTATTCCTTCAGCACTCATTTTTCAGTCTGTGGCACTCATTGAAAACAATGGCTCATCTGTTATCTCCAGTGATTTTAACTCTGCAAATTAAGGCAGGATAACACAGGAAATAGTAAGGTCATGCAATCACAAACACAGTGTGAGTATCAATATCAAACTGTTCTTAGTGAGGAACAAGTGAAACATCTTTCTATGCTTTTTGTCCTCCTGAAAATGAATTCATTATCCAGACAAATTAGATTAGCTCTAAGGATAATTCTAGCTTGAACTAATATGTGTGACTAATATGTGTGACTAACACATGTGACTCACCACCATATGGATTGATACCGCGTGCCTAAAATCCACGGAACAAAACCCATATACTGATTTTGTTCTGTTTTTCCACAGAGACACTCACTGTGATACAGATGACAGGATAGCCAGCAATGGGACTGGTTCTGTCTTTGGCTTTAGAAGTATCATCATATATCAACAGAGATGCAACTTGAGGGACAGAGGGAAAGGTGACATCTGCCATGCTGTTCATCTCTTCGATGTAAACAATGGCCTTGGCTGTCTGACAATGAAAAGGACAGAAACAGTTCTCTGTGAAAATTTAAATAAACAAAGGGATTCAAGCTGGACCTCGATCAGAATATGTCTAGCCTTTCAAACATTGTTCCAAAAGAAGTTCTAAAACCTCAACTGGATGAGCTATTGAGAAAGGATTGGGGTGCTGAAAGTACATTGCAGAGTGCAAAACGAAGAGCTAAAATGAAATTTTTCTTTTAAGAACAGTGAAGATCCCAGACCTTTAACTTTGTCTCATAGCTTTTTTGTTATCACTTCAGTATTCTGGTAGAACTCTGTAAGTGCACTGTACGCTTTAATGCCTGGTGGAAGCGGGGTGTTTGTCATCAGCAAAGGCTGTGTCTCTTCTGTCTGGCTGTCTGGAGTCAGACTATATATTGTGTGACACTGATGATGCAGGACAGGGAATTTCAAGAACTTTTTATGCCAAATCAGAGGAATATACTGTTAAAATTAAAAGTATGTGAGATATAATGCTAAATAACAAGAATGTGTGGCTATTTCATCTTACACAATAAGAATAATATTAAGATGGTTTTGACAGCAGAAGTCATATTTCACCTGAAAATACTCTTTTTACAGCATAGAGGTTATATTGCATTGCCAGAGAGTGTTTCCAAGAGGACATCAGTTTCTAAGACTGATTAAATGAGGAGAATATGTCTAGAACGATATCCTGAAGACTTCAGTCTTTCATTGACTCTATGGCCCCATCAACATTATTGCCTTGACAACAAACTTTTGTGTAGGTGTTACTGTGACAGCTGGGATGACCCTTTTTGTATACTACAAGCCAAGATGGTGTGAATAAATCTTAAAAAAAGAGTAAAACGATGAACCAAAAAGTAAGTAAGAAGTCTGTTTACCAGATTTTGTTGTTCAGGACTTTGCATGAGCTTGTTACCTGTATTTCGGCAACCATGTTCTCGTCGGGCTTCAGGTGAACAGTGAAGGCTTCTCTCATCTCCCTTACTCCATCAAAGAGAACTTCAATCTCCACAAAGTGCTGTGTTTCACCCTCCTTAAATTCAATTTCTGAAAAATAATGAGACACTTAAATCTGTTGTTCATAACAAGCTGTGATTCTAGGCCCAGACACAGAGATGGCAGTTAATACTCATTTTTCGAATTACAGATGTTTGGAAATTTAGTTGAACCTATTTGATGCTACAGATAATAATAATGAATAGCAGTGGACACACATGGAAATCACTGAAAATAAGACATTAACATCAAGAGATTTGCAGAGATCAAGATTTAGTCTAATGGAACTTAATGTTTTGAAAATTATCTGTGAGTAATTACATAAATGTCAGTAACATATGTGAATGACCAAAAGACTGAAGAATTCTAAATAAATAGTATTGTCAGGTCTTTTTCCAACAAAATGTAATAAATACAATGGTATATACAAAAATATAAGGAACAAAGCTGCAGCTACACAAGAGTACTGTTTTTTAAAATCATTGTGAAAAAACCTCATAGTTCATGGTGATAAAAGTTCAGTCTTAACTGACTCTATTTGGTCTGTGTGGCAAAGCTTCAGTAGTGGTGGGCTACAGGAGTGGATTCTGTAAGCAGCTGCCAGAAGCTTCCCCCATATCTGACAGAGACAATGCCAGCTGGCTCCAAGATGGACCCACTGCTGGTCAAGGCCGAGCCCAGAAGTGACAGTGGTGGTGCCTCTGGGATAACAGGTTAAAGAAGGGAAAAAACTGCTGCACCACAGCAGCTGGGAAAGAGGAGTGAGAACATGTGAGAAACCACTCAGCAGACACCAAGGTCACTGGAGAAGGAGGGGCAGGAGGTGCTCCAGGTACCAGAGCAGAGATTCCCCTGCAGCCCCTGGTGCAGACCCTGGTGATGCAGGATGTGCCCCTGCAGCCCATGGAAGTCCATGGTGGAGCAGAGATCCACCTGCAGCCCGGGGAGGACCCATGATCAAGCAGGTGGATGTCCAAAGGAGGCTGTAACCCTGGGGGAAGCCTGCACTGGAGCAGGCTCCTGGCAGGACCTGTGGCCCCATGGAGAGAGAAGGCCACAGTGGAGCAGGTTTGCTGGCAAGATTTGTGACCCCATGAGGTCAGGACCCACACAGGAGCAGTTCATGAAGAACCCGTAGGAGGGTCCATAGGAGTGAAGGACTGTTTCCTGGGGGTGGGACCTCATGGTGCAGCAGGGAAGAGTGTGAGGAGGAAGAAGCATCAGAAATAACGTGTGATACACAGATTGTAACCCCCATTCCCTTGAGCCAGTCAGAGGTAAGGAATTTGGGAGTGAAGCTAACGCCAGGAAGAAGGGAGGGGTGGGAGGAATATGTTCTAAGATCTCATCTTCCCATCACTGTGCTCTGGTTTGATTGGTAATAAATGAAGCTAATTTTCCCAAGTTGAGTCTGTTTTCCCTGTGCTGATAATTGGTGAGTGATCTCTCCCTGTTCTTATCTCAACCCATGAGCCTTCGGTCATATTTTCTCTCTCCTCTGTAGCTGAGGAGGGGGAGTCATAGAGCAGCTTTGGTGGGCACTTGCTGTCCAGCCAAGACCAACCCACCACACTGACTGAGTACTACAATTCTTGATTGTATTAACTACTAAAGAAATAAAAAGTAGAGAAATTATTTAACCTTTGTGTCTGGAAAAGGTGAGAGTGATAATAACTAAAATAATAGGTGCATTTCTAATATTTTTATTTTTAAAGAATGTCAAATTCACTTTGAAGATGGTACAGAAATAACCAACAGAAACTTAGGACCAGAACTTGCAGAGAGTGATGTTCTCATTGGTAGATTGAAACACCACCATAATCAAAATACACCAGGTGATAAAGATCTCTGCACTCTAAAGGGACAGGCACAAAAAGCAGTAGTGCATTAAAGATGAAGTGTATATGGGAAAAAAGGCACAGTTAGGTGATAGAGACTGATCAGTGAAGCAAAATGCTAAGAAACCCTATTCGTCTCCAACGCCTTCAAACCAGGACTGGATGTCCTTCCTAAAGATATATTTTCTCTAACCAAACCTTTTTGGATCAATACAGAAGTAATTTGGGAAAACTGGGAGAATCTTGCAATCCACAGTGAATCTGATTAAGTGATCTAATGATCCTTCCAATTCTAAGTGTTATTAAGCCAGGGAAATACTCTTTGTGGTAATAAACATACAAACTCTTAACTGTGTGATAGCTAAGAATTTTACTGTTTTTCAGTTTGTCACACTTCCTTCAGAAAACCCATTTAAGGATGCGGGTTTTGTAACCATGGCTGAATAGGCAGGTTTCCTAAATCCACAGGTATTCTGAAACCTGTGGGGAAATCCTGCACATCACAGACCTTTCTCAAAGGCGTCTGGGGAGAAGCTGAGAGCCTCTTGCTCTGTAGTAGCATGTTTCCCTAGAAAACTTTGCTCCCATGTGCTATTAGTGCACAGAAGGGAGAATGTAACATGACAGTGCCTATAGGTAATGTGCATAGGGTAAGTACCAGCTGACACTAAAAGTTCCTGTGGGGAAAGAGCAAAACTCTAAAATGAAGGAGCAAAGTGACTGTAATTAGCAAGCTCTGGGTTGATGATTTTCTTGTGGCTAACAAATTGCCTCTTCAGCTATCACTAGTGGCAAATGCCGCTTCTATGGAATTTGAAGATAACCCAATGTTGTTGCTGGATGTTCAAAGGTAAGCCATATCTTCCAGCTGGACTGGATGCCAAAATAGTTTTTCCAAAATTGTGAAAACACTCCAGCAATGAATGATTAATCTTAAAACACCGAGCAGTATCACGTATTATCATAAACTTTAAAAGAAAGAAAAATTATAATGCTACAAACTCCATTAGTCATTGCCTAAGCCATGTAGGTGGGCTATTAATGGAAAGAAGTTTATCAGCTAAGAAATTTCTCATTCTCTTGCACAACTTCTCTCCTCATTCATTAGTAGTGTGGAGCAGCAGGCAGAGAATTCAGAAATACAGAAGGAAAGCTTTATTGTTATGAACATAGAAAAATAAAAAGAAATATACATTAATTCTTACATAGAGCAAAAGCCATTATCTTAATGAGCTGCTCAAGAAACAACCACACAATCACATCCTACAAGCAGATGTTTCTTCAGAATAATATTATTACACTCTGCAAATAGAACTAAGGTTTGACTCACACATCTTCCACAATTACTTGAGCTACAGATGTTTTCAAAGGAGTCACACTTCTTTTGTAAATACCTTCACTGATAATTAGTATTCCAAGAGCAATTGGCTGTTGTATATCACAGGGAATCTGTCCACACTGAATTTGAATAACAAAATGCATTTTGGGATGTGGTTGCAAAGTATTCTAATCACAAAGTTATTTAATTTTTCAAATATTATGTTGCAGTCATGAATGAAAATAAATAGTTGGATGTGATAAGTATGATCCTACCTTCTGATATAGGGTGATAGTCTTCTCCAGAAGTAGCAGATCCATCCTTTGTATGAACTCTCACAACAGAAACTTTGGAAGTGTCTCCCAGACGAAGCACTGGGATTTTCACAACTGCTACTTGCCTTGTATCCTTCGGTTCACTCACACTAAATTTGGTCTCACCAAACTTAATAATAGCTTCTGTAATTAGAAGAAAAAAAAGTTTTTAGAGCATGCAAATGGGTTTCCAAAAGCCAGTAACAACAAAATACTCTCTTACTGTCTGCGTCATCCCAAATCTTTATCAGCGTCTCGTTTTGCTCGCCAATAGAGGCACCAAAGGAAGAATCACTTCTTGGAGTGCCCAGAACCAGGCGTAGTTCTTCCTCCTCCTCATGGAAAGTATCATCCATAAGCACCAGTGTGCAAGGCTTCTCAGTTTCACCTGCAATCATTCTGAAGGTAGTATCAGGCAGAACTTAGGTGTTCTTTGCTCTAATACAGCACTTCTTTCCAAGCCCAAGGCACCACAGGCTGCTGCTGCTGGCCAAGGCATCCACCTTGACACCATACAAGTTAATGAGCAATGACAGCATTGAAAGTAGAATTAGCAATCATCACCTTTCTATGGAAACTCATTAAAGTGGAATCTCCTGTTTTGGGATTTCTGCAAGACAAGTTTCTATTTGGTATATCTATTTTACATGTGTTATTCCCTTTGTTTTACCTAAGAAGAAAATGTTCCTTCTCAGTGACATCTTCTACAGAATGCACTTAAAAAATAAATACTTGCACAAGGAAGCAGAGCAATAAAACCTTTCACTAATACTAATGGTAATTTTGTCCTGAAGTTTTATATTTCAAGTCTATTTTGATTGGACACTCTCCAACTGTGTGGACCTTCAGTTAAGTTATTCCATTTGACTTTAAAGTCTTTTGAACTCCCACTGATTCCAAGTGACAATTAATATTGCCTTAAAAATGTTTTGGAGCACCAATTGCTCAATTTTGCACTCACCAATTAATGTGCCCTGGCTTACTAGATGTTCAGAAACTTGAACACCTTATCTTAGGCCTTCTACACAAGCAGCAAGATCTATGAATGGTGTGCTGTGTCTGGCACCCAGCATGACCTGGTGGGCTCTTCATCATGAGACTGACTCCTACACCCCAGGCAAAAGGAACAGCACAGAAGGAGAGAGATGAGGTCAATTTATTGTATTTTTTCATCATTACACATGCAAACACGATCAAGGCTCTTCAAGATGAAGAACCAGACCAGGATGCTGGCTGTGTTCATTTTCTGAGGTTGCCTTTTCCCCTCACTGTAGAAAAACCAATTATCCCTTAGGAGGAGAAAAAAGAGCAAAATACTCATCCTGCTTATTATTGTTACATGGGAAATGTGAAAACTGAAATGAAACTGCTGCATATTAAACATGCCTAAGAAGCTTATGGAGACAAAATATAATTCTAGCAGACCTCTTTGCTACCTGTCTTTGCAGAGAAATGGTAGAGCAACACTCAAAAAAAGAGAAAAGTCACTTCCTAAGTGGCCCAGATCCATTAATTCTTACTAGTTGGACTTTTTCCTGATTGTACAGAAGCAATAGCAAAGGTGGAGAGCACATGACAGCACTAAAGTCTGAGGCCAGCCCTACATAAAGAAAGACTGAACAAATCACTTTTTCAAGAGAACTATGATACATGTCTACAGAAATACGAAGGTTGTAATTTCTGTGATAAGGGCATACCAAGGATTTTATGCTGATGACAGAACTTGTTTAAGGCTTGTAAAAAATATCACGTGTGTAAACTTCAAAGACTAGAAGACCAAACTGCCTTCTGCATAAGCAGAAAGAATTAGGCAATATTCTTTCAACACAGTAACATTTGATTTATTTGCATTTCATCTCTGATGTGAGATATTAAGTACCCGATATTGGTGGGCGGTCTTAGGAAAGACTTGGTGGGAGACAAAATTCAAACAGGAATTAGAGAGCTGTATACCTGTTGAAAGATCTATTATTCATCTCAGTGCAAGTCAAATGAATTTACCAGAAATCTGCTTAACAAAGAGCAGAACTTCTGAAGTTTCCTTTCTGACAGCAGATCTGTGCTTCTACTGTGTTACATTGAAACTGCTTTTGCTATGAAAAAGATCCTGGCACTCAGGCTGTACCTAAATGAAGATATATACTCCTTTGGTTCTTATTGATTATCCCTCTGAGTCAGAACTGAAGCAAATAGAGGCAACATCATCCCCTTGTGTATGAAAAAAACAAGCTTTGTTTTCCAGAGGGATCTTTTTGGCATGACTTTATGAGAAGACACAATTAAAACACAACAAAACAAAACAAACAGAGCAAAGTAAAGCAAAGCAAAACAAAAGAAAACATGGTAGGCTAAAGGTTTCTAAAATAAGATCAAGAACTTACCAGGAAGGAATGTGATGATGGAACTGTCAGTATTAGGACGTTCTTCGAAGTCCATCATTACCTGAGCTGAACCTTGCCTTGTATAGCACCTCACAGTGGATGTGTATCGGATGTCCCCACTCCTATATATCATGGCAGAAATCTGCCCATCATTTTCATTGGCTACGTACACAGATTCTTTAAACTGCATCTTTGGCACTGGGCAGAAAAACAGAGAAAGCACACGTAAAGTATAACTTCAGAATTTATCACATCTTCCCTCCACTATTTCACATTTATTTATGCTACATTGCACCAGATATGGAACATAAGCAGCCAGACAGCAAACGACTTAACACATCATCTCCAAAATATGAAAAGGTAAAAAAAAAAAAATTACTCACAATCAGACACTGAGTCATTAATGGAGATGGTGGTCTTGCTGGGTTCTCCAAGGGCAGCATTCACGGGCATCCTTAGCACAAGCTCAAACTTCTCTGTTCCTTCTAACGCTGGCTGTCCAAGATCATCCAGAATTATCACACGAAATGTTTGCATATTGACTCCAGGGGAAAAATCCAAATTACGACTGATGCCTACATAATCTACTCCAGCTACCAATGGAAAAGAGATAAAAATAGCATTACATGTAATAAAAAATAAAAATATCTATCGTTAGGCAGTTAATTGTAGGTAAATATTCTTCCTTTATAATTTTAGTATTTGCCAAATTCTGGCATTCATGTAAAGCAAAACTATCTTTTGCTCATTTAAGTTGGACTATACAATAAAATAAGTCAATATTAATTAATTTTTGGTTTAATGAAGATTTGAGTCACAAAGTGAGGCTGATTCTGTTCTGTTGTAAACCAACAGTTATTCCAGAAAAACTGATGAAATTTTCTTGACGTGACAAATGAAAGTAAGCAAAAAGCTTTGAGAGAGGCTCTGGAGACCAAGCGAAGTCTTTTGGAAAGAAATTTCGTATTATTCTGTAACAAAGATGGAAGTTTTGAGATTAATGTAAAAAGGAAAGGAGACAAGGCCAGTGAGCTGATTATAAGGAAGAACTGCAGTTCAGAGGAGCTGACAGACAGAATGAAAGGAAAACAAACAAAATTCTGCTCAGACCATATCAGGTGAGGTGTGGCATCTTACTCTTAAAGGAAGATTGAGCTGGGTTTGTTTTCTTTTAAGCAAAGCAAAGCAATCCATAACATGCCAATGAGAAGAAGGCAAACAAAACAAGAAACTGACTAAAACATGACACTGTCTTGGAACCAAGGCATTAAAGGTATCTAGGACTTTAGGGAAGGACTCAGTTTTAACATTAATTTTTAGGGAGAATAAACAGCAGAGCTGTTGAAACGAAGCTTTGGGGGAAACACTGCAATTGAAATTGAAATCAGGTTTGGAATTCTGTGAATTTGACAAAATTTGGCCAGATTAAAGGCCATCATCAGATGGGCACTTGCCTAAATGCCTGACTGCTGCACTCCCCTAGAGCTAAGCCTCTAAGGCAGGATTCCAGGACTGACAGCTCAGAGCAGCAGTTCCATTGCTGCACTGTGTAAGGCCAAGAACCAGGTTTGCGGTTTTACAGGCAGCCAGCCATGTCAGAGCTTTCCTGCTGTGACCAACAGACTAGAGAGCCCAAGAGCTGAGCCATTCCCTGTTTTTAATCCTTGAGGTCCTGGCACAGTGAAGATCCTTACTGTAAGGAAAGACTTTTTTTACCAGCAATAAAATAAGTACAATATTCAAGATTAGATAAAGACATTAGATCGTAAAAGCAAGCTCAGAAA
The DNA here is from genome assembly GCA_013397815.1 of Aleadryas rufinucha. Classification (NCBI taxonomy): domain Eukaryota; kingdom Metazoa; phylum Chordata; class Aves; order Passeriformes; genus Aleadryas; species Aleadryas rufinucha. The sequence goes on from VZTH01018661.1 coordinate 18,476, forward strand.
TGGACCAATCATGTATTTTTTCAGACTTAATAATTTTCTTTTTAATGAGAAAAATACATATATGTTATGTATATTATGTTATGCAAATACGACATATATATATAGATAGATATATATATATATTTAGATATTCCTGAAATAACAGTAAAATTACACTCAGGATAAGCATCTAAGGAAGATAATTTTTATGATGCCTCTATATGAATATCTTAGTTTAAGCATTATTATATGCTTTGTGAAAAAAATAGAATATGCTAACACTGGATTCTGCAGACAAAGGTTCTGTCAAAGCATCCAAGAACCACACAGCTGAAGCAATCCTGTTCCTGAAAAGGATACTAGGTAATAATTTCTCATTGCCTACAGTAAAAATGAGAGAAGCAAACTCAGCACGCTGCCAGTGATCATAACTGTGCCCAGAGTATGCTCTTGAGGCAGCAATCAACTGCCTTTATAGCAGTCTTTATATGAGGATTTAAAGGCATTTCTCTTAGAGCTGTACTTCATAGCTGCTCCTACTCCTGTTTCTTTGAAATTTTGTAACTACCTAATTTTTTCTCAGAAGAAAAGATCTGCTAAGAGCAAGAGACATGCAATTTTTATCTTATATGGCTGAAACTGTACCAAGACCCAGTGAACTAGCAACTGGGAAATGTAGTAGTGTGTGCCAGCAATGTGTACCAGCATGTGCAGTGCAGTAGCAGCATGAAACTAGAGCAAAACAATAACTCACCCTCTGCAGTTACTGGTTCAGATTTGCGTGACCTCACTGTAACAGAGGCAGCTTTGGACAGATCGGTTCCAGCCCTCCAGACACGGACCTCAATGTAGCCAGCACTCTCATCAACGTAGTATTCATCATTTCCAAAGTAGAATGCTGGTTCTGGTAAAAGAGGAATAATGCCCATAAATTACCTTACACCGAAGTTAACAAGAGACCATAAAATCCACATTAAACAATGGAGAGCACTTCGCTCATCTCAGTAAGTGAAATAAAGCTTTTTTTTTTTTAAGGTTTAGAATTCTTCTAGCTATTTTTGGCTTCTTTTCAAGTATTGGTTTGTATGGTTTTAGATAGCAATTGTTATATCAGCACTGTGCTCTTTTTCTTGCCTCCTAAATTTTCAACTTTTTGTGTCAGCATGTATGAATCTGTGTGCAAAACCAAATGTGATATCTCATTAAACTTGTTTTAGTTGAGTCCCGTGCACAAGCCAAAAAATTCCTTGCATTTTTCACTTTGGTGCGAACATACAAAGGTGAATACAGATAATGAAACTTTAACTTGAATGTTCTCACAGATTCCTGTTGCTACAAACAGACTGCAACATGACATATAACTGGAGCTACTCTTGGTAACGTTTTCCAGCTAACTAAAGGGGCAAATACTTAATTTTAGATCCCCCACATCGAGCATTTAAAACAAAAATCAATCTTATTTCATGTAAACTGTAACGTGAACTGTCTTTATCTTTAATACTAAAGTTCCACAGTTCATAAGAAAGAAGAGCAAAAAGCAAAGGAGGTTAAGAGCTATTCCACTTAACACATTGTTTAGCTTCATTTTTCCAGTTTTCCTACCCACAGTAATTCCACAAAGTAAGCAGCCTTAAAAACATATCCCAGCTTCATCCTGGATGTATGTCATCTCCTCTTTTCTATCCTTTTCATTCCAGTTTCAACATGCAAGATTAATCATGCACAGCCAGTGCCTCAGTTTTGCAACTGCACAGCAGAAATCACAGCTACCTCCCACAAGTGTAAAAAGACCTACTCAAGTTCTCCTTGCACTTCATCAGAATTTTCTTGTGCTGTCTTGTGAGAATTTATTAGACTCGTGAGGCTACAATATCACAAATGTGTTTGGAATACCGTACAGGATACAGCCAACTTGAATTCTGTCGACAAAGATCACAGCAAGTGCTCAGTGCTCTGAGTAGCACTATGGTTACTTCCCCTTCACCAACCATAGAAAAAAAAGCAAAAAATTCAAGGGAAATGACTGGAAAAGTTTATGGCTCTACAGAGCTATGCCTTGCATGCAGAAAAGGTACAACTTACCCAAAGGAGGAGACATAAATCCTTTTTAATGGTAAGTGGAAGTTGGGACCATCAATTCCATAAATCAGATTTTTATAAGATTTTATGTCTGATGCAAAAGCTATGACTTCTATTACGATGGAATAAATGTTTTGGAACTGAAGAATCACCACAGTGTATGGCAACAATCTCCTCTGGTAGATTGCTGACCAATGTAAAGTATCAACTTAATTAAAACTAACCAGAAATAATATAAAAATTTTACTTAGTTATTACATAGATAAAACTTAATTTGAGAAAGCAGCAGTTAATAAGCATTTTGGCATTCAAGAGTGAAATAGCAAGTTTTGGAGAAAAGAATTTTCTCTCCTGTATTCAAGATTTTTCTTTCACAACTAATATAATAAAAAACCAAACAAATGTACTCCTTTAATATTCCTCATCAATGAAACAACTGCAGCTGCCTCTCTACTTATCTGCTAAAACTAAAATCATGCAACAAATTGATGGAACTGAAAAATAGTGCAGATTCATAGATCTCTTTGAGCATTATCAAAGTCATCAACCTTTGCGGGATGAAAGACAAACTTAGAAGAAGTCTAACTTTGGTAGATGAAAACGTTGACAGTTCCAATTTTTTTTTTTTTTTTAATTCAAGAGTATGTTTATTTAAACGTGTGTATTTGTGTGCACAGACAGACACACATCTATCTTACTTTATTTGCCCATAGAGGCTGGCTTGTCAGTAGTTGTTTTTATACTTGGACTGTGAAGCTCTTATCTGAAGCATTTTTAATAGGTAAACAGGATACACCCTCTGTACCTTTTGTGTAACTACTATTAACTTTGATGAGAGTTCTACTCACAGGGGTACTGAAGCACTGGATATTAGATCTGCAAAGCAATGCGTCATTTCAGACATACAATGTTCTTCTACATTCTTAAGATGGACAAAGACTTTCCCAGCCTCTAGACAATAAAAATACAGAATGCCTGCCAAGACCAAATGGTTATTAATGTGCCAGTAGTTAGATAAAGGCACTTAAAAAATCTATCAGTTCTAATACATGTAATTTCTTAAACAAGTATGCTTAGAGTTCAGCACATTTCCAAAGTCTAATCTTGTTCTTATGTCCCAATGGTTCCGGAACTTGATCTGGACTTGGCTGCACCTCATTTTAAGCACTTAATTGAGAGGTACTCACATGGAGCCTGCTTGCTCTCAGTTTGTAAGG
>VZTH01018661.1:21820-173459 GCA_013397815.1 Aleadryas rufinucha
CCAATTTTTTTTTTTTTTTAATTCAAGAGTATGTTTATTTAAACGTGTGTATTTGTGTGCACAGACAGACACACATCTATCTTACTTTATTTGCCCATAGAGGCTGGCTTGTCAGTAGTTGTTTTTATACTTGGACTGTGAAGCTCTTATCTGAAGCATTTTTAATAGGTAAACAGGATACACCCTCTGTACCTTTTGTGTAACTACTATTAACTTTGATGAGAGTTCTACTCACAGGGGTACTGAAGCACTGGATATTAGATCTGCAAAGCAATGCGTCATTTCAGACATACAATGTTCTTCTACATTCTTAAGATGGACAAAGACTTTCCCAGCCTCTAGACAATAAAAATACAGAATGCCTGCCAAGACCAAATGGTTATTAATGTGCCAGTAGTTAGATAAAGGCACTTAAAAAATCTATCAGTTCTAATACATGTAATTTCTTAAACAAGTATGCTTAGAGTTCAGCACATTTCCAAAGTCTAATCTTGTTCTTATGTCCCAATGGTTCCGGAACTTGATCTGGACTTGGCTGCACCTCATTTTAAGCACTTAATTGAGAGGTACTCACATGGAGCCTGCTTGCTCTCAGTTTGTAAGGACAAAGATAGGCCATTCCAGGTTTCCCAGCACAATGAGCATACAGGAGGACAGGTGGAATGGCTCATTCACTGCAACCAGAAACATCTGAGGAGGTGTGGAAGCATTCCCTTCTACTTACTGGCTATGCAGGGAACTTAGATGATCTGCCTTAAACTAGATGGAAGGCATAAAATAAAATATTGTTTGTTTCTTATAGCATTATCCTAATGCATTATCCTAATCCTTTACTGCTGCTGAAGAAGAATCCTCACACACTGTTCATTCTTGTAGTCACAGCCAAACAAAAAAATATCTAAACCCTCAGCTAGCTTGCCTTGTTCTTCAGAGTGATTTTTTCATGCTTTTTGTGGTATGTATATTCAATGAAAGACACATTCTGCATGGTTACCCATCCTAGGAAACAAATCCTTACAAATGTTTTCTAAATTCATTTCCTGTAAGCTGTGTTAGTAGCTCCCCAGGGGAAGTAACAAAGCCAAGCTCCTAACAGGGAAAGCATTGTCTGTTTCAGGTCATGTCTGGAAAACACTCTGCTCGATGACTGCAGGCTCACTTACAGCAGACCTTTAATCTAGTAATCACTCTGAAGAGAGACTACTGCAAATTTAATGGTTCCTCTTAGAGAACTAAGAGGAAGTTTTCTAAGGGTTTTTTTGTTCAGACCCACAGATTTCACTGGCATGAAGTTACAATAATCAGAGGAGAAAGGTTAGGAGCTTTAGTCCCAGGTTTCTTGGCACAGAAATGAAAACTTTGCCTTGTCCTTGTACTTACAGAATCAGAGGCGTATCTCAACTACAGCACTAGTCAGTCATCAAGCAGGAAAACAAACACACTTCTCATGTTGTTAGGAACACATCTAACTTTGAAGGTATATCATCAAATCAGTGTGATAGCACAAAAATGTTTATTTCCAAAGAGGCTTTACCTTTTAAAATTATATCCTTATAAACTGCTTTAGGGAGACACTGCAAAAGAGTAGGTTGTTTATAAAAAATCCTGTCAGCGGGATATTTAGGACAAACACAAAAGAACAGACTCTTTCACACTGACACCTTGAGAAGGCTTAAAACTAAAGTGAATTTCAGTGAAATATGCTGCCAGTGACACACACACACACACACACACACACACACACAAAAAATAATGGAAAGGTGCNCACACACACACACCCACACACACCCCCACACCCCCCCACGTATATATTCTCAGGGGGAAAGAAATAATAGAAGAAAACAGACATGCCACTCTGACATATTCAGATACTGGAACCAGGAGAAGCAGTCTTTACAAATGAACTTATGGCTCATCTTTTCTAGTGTTGAGCTGTCTATTCCTAAAAGCTTTTGCCTTCCTTCTTTCCATGAACAGTACAAAAAAGGCTATGATGTGAACATTATGAGTTGCCAGAGCTAGGAGAAGTCTGTTGTGGTAATGCAGAAGGTGCAAACCAGTGCTTTGCAAGCCTACAAGCCTGTTCTGGTACAGTCTGGACATGCTAGGGCCATGCTGAGTCCAAAGTAATGAGCCCTGATGGCTGGCACAGCTAATTAACTTGGACATAAAACCAGACAAACATGGCCAGCTTTGGCTGGACCTGATCTGGCTCATACTCAGGCAACATATACATCCCTACACAAGGCCTACTTGCATTTCAGGATCAGAGCTGGCATTAAAGGACTGATCTGCTGAGTCTGTAACGTAACAGATTCCAGTGTTACAAACAGGAAGTGTGTGAGTTGTAGGTAGACCAGTTAAGAACGAGAGTTCCATTAAATGTAAGAAGGCAAGAGCGTTTACTGTTTAATAGCAGTAAAGGACATATTCTGAAATCTCTCTCATACATGCGTGTTAACAGCGGCAAAAGAAAAGCTCAGAGAAACCATTCATTACAAAAACTTTATATTAAGACAATATCAAAGAGGACTTTAAAATCTGAAACTAGGTAGCACCATTCTGCAGCTATTTACACACACTTGAAACTATGCAAGCAACTGAGCTTGCATTGAGCACAATGAATTTAATTTGCCAAGTCATTTATTTTCACTGAATGCTGTAGAAGCAGGGGTCAAGATTACAGTCAAGGCTCAGTTCTGTAGCAGGTACCTATTGTGCAAATGCCAATAGCTTTTTATTTGATGCGGTCACAACAGATTACTTTTCAAATTCATATGTTGCAATCTTAACAGCTTTCATCTTCTTAGCACTGTTGTCATAACTTTTGCAATCAAAAAGTAAATTCCCCTCAGAATCAAAATTGCTAGTTTCAGCCAAACTGCCACAGACATTATCTTAAGCAAATAATGTCTGCTTTTCCATTTGTCTCAACAGCCTATTTCTGTCTGTTAACTTAAAAAGGTTTTTTTAAACAACACTGCAAACACTATAACAGGTAATAGGACAGATTCAAATTAATGCAATCTTTACCAAAACCAGTTTGATTTTGTAAGGAAATTGTAGTTTCTTTTTTAATCCACAATGGCAGTGCCATACATTGATTAGACTGGCTCATCACTTCATTACTCTCATTTTATGCAACTTAACCCAGTAATTTCAGTAGAGTAACATGGTGTGAAGCAGCAACTGCTATGAACAACATTATATACGATTTATGTTTAATTAATTTATGATACACACTAATTTAGCATAACACTTTACATTTTAATTCACCCTTTTTGTTAAAGTGCATCCATGCTTCAGTTTCTCTAGACACAGTACCATCACAAGCAGCACCTGCCTGGCAGGCTAGGAGTCCATATCTACACACTCTGCTACGTCAATAAGCAAAACTCAAATGTGAGCAAAGTAGCACACTAAAGGAAGCCGACTACAGCTCTAGCTACAAGACTGGAGGATGGCAGTGAGATGGCTACAGTGGTACCCCATCTCTGGTCACCTGCTCCTTCCTTCTTGACAGCCTGCAGTGTTTGTAGTGTAGTCTTTGTAGCCTGGAGAACAGAGCTAATTCTGATTTTGCTTAATGTCAGGCTGCCGATCATAAATGGTCCAGTAACAGCTCGATGTTGTTCAAGAATATTCTGTAACAGCAGATTACAGAGTATTCCTGAACAATGGAGAATAAAGACATCTGAGTGTATGAGGCCAAGGCTGTAGCTCAACTCATTGAAGATGTGTGCCTTTAAAGTGAAAATAAATTTTTCAACAGTTAGTTAATTATTATGTATAAGATAGTAATGAGCAGTCTTAAATTGTTTCCCAGCTACAGATGGCATGTTAGCAGAAAGGCTAATCTATGAGGTTGACTCTAACAAGTGACCTTCCTTTGAAGTAATTAATTTACCTTTGTTGGTTTGCTAAGAAACATTACTACCTTTCCAAAACACCCAATTCATATATTGGTGAACTAACATAGACATGAAAATATTTATTAGTAGAGTAGTATTGTTATTATTCTTCCACACACCCTCAGGATATAACCTACAGACCTTGATATCACAGGAACTATTACAGGTGTTGGAGGAGTTTTTCCTGTGTTAAGTCTGAGGACAGGGCCAAAAGATTTTTCCTGCTCTAAGTACATCAAGCTCCAATCACTTTCCTAAACCATTCCATAATCAGCTAATTGCCTCATTTACCAATGGAAATAAAAATATAGAGACTAACAGATGAAGAAACAAACACTGGAATCTGGGAACACACCCAAACATCATTGTATTGCCTACAGCGACCATCTGAATTCTATATACCTTTTTCCTACTGGCTATACCTCCCACAGAGCATGAAACCAACTCAGAATATTCTACATGCTCTATTTTTAAAATGAATTAGATTATTTTTATATAACAGGCCTGGGAAATGGGATCGGTAACAAATTCTCAACAAACTGATGAAACAGAGGCAGACAGATAAATGGGAAGGCTAGGCAGTAGCATTTAAATATACCACACACAAGGGTTTTCACAAGGAGGCCAAGCTTGAAGGAGCTTACAGTCAGCGATTCACATATCAGATAAAAAAATGAGGGCTACAAACAGAAATGGTATGAGAAGCTCAACAATGTTTTAGAAATCAGGCTAGGTAAAGATACAGTATGTAGCCATTTCTGGCTGATCCAACTTCTGATTTTTGCACTTTTACTATTCAGTGACAATGCTAGTTACATTGAGTGTGCTTAACCAATGGAAACAATTTCTTATAGGCTTTTCTGCCCACATACAAACAGAACATATTTAGCTCACCAAGGCTGTAGAAGAAAAGTATGCAAGAGATCCCTTTACCAGAGCTACTGTTGAGGATGGGAGTTGGCAGAGAAGACAGAGCAGAAGTGAAAACAGAGCAACAACCAGACTTGTCAGACCACAAAAGCAGAGCTCTAACAAAAGAAAATACACTCTGCTATATGTTAAGACTTCTTGAATTCTGTCTCTTGGACTTTTGATCCCATTTGTGTGAGAGAGAAAAGAGTGTCCTGACAGTGAAGTGAGATAATAACTGAGTTAATCTTTTGAGGATTTACATGTTCAAAAGGAGAATCAATGGCATTAAAGCCCACTGGGCTACAGTGGTTACAGTGTTCAGTATCTTTTGAGTCTTTAAAGACTATGAGCAAAACGGCAAAGTCTCAGTATGAGAAGATTCAGAGGAAGGAAGATGATTGAAGAAGCCTTAGGAATACTGAATGCACCAAGACATCCATTCATTTCAACTTGATTATCCAAATCTTAAAACATACAAAGCACTCACTAGGTCACTAAATTCACTTCCTACAACCATATCCAACAACTAACAAATGATTAATTTAGAATGGTTTGCTAGGCATTCATTATATTTCTAAACGGTGTATAACAAATACAAGATCTACAGTACAAAGACCAATGCCATAAAAAATACAATATGCTACAGCAAGACAGGAGAGAGAAAGCAGTTCAATGCACTCTTGAGTGAACTATCATAAACCAATAATGCATTAGGCTCTGGGATGCAATACCAGTTCACATAAGAACACCACTTCATTAAACTCGTTCTAAATTTAACAGAAGGTATAATTTTTTCTACAGTTCATGCAATCTCATACCTTCTGCTTATCAGCTATTCTATGTGCTTTGAGTACAAAACTAAAAGTTTTCTCTATTTCAACACTCTCCTCGAAATATTACTGCAATTCACACAGAAGTGTAGTAATGTATGCGTAAGCAACCCATTTAAAAACATGCAGCAGTGAAGGCTGAAGAGCTTGGTGCTTCACCAGCTGCATCCCCTACTGTAAAAGAGCCATCTGAAATAGATGTGACAAAGTCCTGTCTGGAGGTCATGTTCTGTTCTCCTCACCTATCACAGGAGCCAAGATCATAAGCTTGGACTATACATCTAGTCATTAAATAAAGATGAGATTAATCCAACATCTGAAGTTCACACACACATATATATACACACACATAAAATGGGACACACATACATAACAAACTATGAGCAACAAATAATGCTAAGAAAGCAAATCATAAACATGCCTGGTTACTCTATAGAATGTCCTACTGCAAGGTATGACATTAATTTATTTCTGTGATAGGCAGCAAACAGACACTTTCTGATATCTTTAAGGCTATCATCATAAATTGAACATTTTTCACTCTGTTGAACTGGTGATAATAAGAAGGTATTAGTAAAGAAAACTGGGAGTATAATATGTGTCATAAGCTGGCCGTCATCCACTTTTTCCCTTGATTAGTTGCCAACCTGGCCACCTGCCACAGACTGGGGAAAGGGGAGGGGTCATATAGAGATTTTACTTAATGAGAGGACAAAAGAAGTTAAAAGCTACATAGAAGTGCCAGAGGCATCAGACTCATAAGCACTGTAAAAACATAAAAGGGAGAAAGTAATCAGAGATGGATGTACAGAGGAAAAGAGAACTAGTTCACCATTTTAGCCATCTCCAGAGAGTGGTGATGGATAGTTGGCCAAATCATGACTCCAGTCTGTAACATAACAGTGGGCATGCTCTGCCTGTAGTGTTCAGATTGTAATTAAAATTGGAAAAATAGACTAACAGATGTTAACTACCAAGATCAATCAACCATCCGTCAAGTTTAAGGTCTGGCATATCTACTGGCAAAGAGAGAAAGACACATTTAACTGCCTGCCTTGGAGACCAATGGAAATAAGGAGATTTCAACTAGCCTTGTGAGATAAGGACGTTCCTCTGACAAACTATGTTACTAAAAAAATACTTATTTATCACAAGCTGTAAATTTGGCTCAGTACACACACTGAGAGTTAGTTCTTACTGTCTGCCTGCTAGGAGCCAATGCAAAGCATGTATTTATAATGTAACATTGCAGCATTGACTTTTCAGGCTATTGATAGTAAACATTAATATGTACTTTACTACTCCAAGGAAGCTGGACAAGTGTTAGGGGCTACCCATTTCCAGAACATGGTCTAAGGATTTTCAAAATTTAATTAAGTGTAAGCAAAGTGACAGCCAAGTGTTTTAAAGAAATCTCCAGAAGACTAAATAATTAATCTGTTCTGTTTGACCTCTAACATTGCCTTTCTGCATTAGGATACCATCATCCAGTTTACTCATCTGTAAAATATTCCCAGATAGTGCTATCCTCTATCACATGGATAGTATGAGTGATTGATTCTGTTGAACAGGTGATAAAGACAATGGTCAGCAAATCTCTGACATGAACCTGAGTCCTTTGCTTTCCCAGCCTTGATGTAGAAATATCAAGAAGAAGTTTGAGCAGCTTCTTGCCCATCTAATGTGAACGAAGTGGAACAAATGTATTTAATGTACTTCCTGCTGTGAACAGCATGAGGCTTCAACAATTCCACTAAAGCAGGATGACTGTTTTTCAGCCTGGCTGTAAGGCTGTGTGCTCTCATGGCAACACTAAATACACTAAATGGAATTAAGATCACATGGGGAGACAGCCACTTACAAAAAAACTTGCAGCAAACAAAATAATTGTAAGTACTTTCCCCTTAGGTCCAAACTTCCAGCTCTGCACTCACCACACCTCTTCTCTTCAGGTTTCCAAATGTGATTACAAACCAAGAGTTTTAAATTTGCCCACAACAAAAAAAACCCCAAGTAACCAAAAAATAATCTAAATTAGGACAGCAGTCAAAATATTGGGACTATGAAAAAGCAGAGCTTTGACTCTAACCTTGTTAAAGCATTTTGTACCACACTTGTTGCGCACAATACAGCAACATTGTTAGTGCTGGAACCAAATTACAGGCTCTTCATTCCCAGATGAATACTAACAAAAGACTTAGATCTCATTTTTTCTCTCTCTCTCTATGAAATGATTTCAGAGTCACCACTTCAGCTGGAAAAACAGAGAGCACTTCTAGGCTGATTTAGCTTAGTTGCTAAGTGCCTGAGGATTAAGGCATTTCCACGGAAGACTGGGGTCCGAGTGTTTTTGTGAGTCTTAGACTAAATTCCAGGATTCCTCTCTCCAAGGGGAATGAAAAGTGCACATTAACCTCATCTTCCTTTTCCTCGATGCATAATATTTATCTATTCTATAAAGTGCCTCCTTCAAATGAGCTTTATGCTGAACTCTGTGCTCTCCATGCAGGACAGGTATGTCCTGAACCAACCAACTGACCTCAAATTCTTCAGGCATTCCTCTTTATCCCCCAAATCCCTGAGATGCATGAAGTACTTCAGGCCATCAGTTCTGGCTAGATTTTGTAACTTAAGTTCATATCAGTACAGAAAATGCTTGAGTTTCTAAATACCTATCGAAACACTCTTCAGCATTTGCTTTTTAGATTTCAAATAGATTATTTTAGATTTTTCTGTAGAGACAATAATTTATTGAATTTATTGAATACACTGTAGTTCACTAGAAAGTTGAGCACGTCTCTTCCTTTTTTTGTTATCATGGTTACATAGCAACTACGACATTTTAGTTAGACCCTAAGGGCATTCTCTAGAAATAAAAGACTTGGATGGTAGGTACTGAAGGTGAGTGTTTCCTAATTAACTCTCACTGAATGCCAGAGGAGATAAGGCAATGTTGCTAGTGTTGACTTGAGTTCCTTAGGAAAGATCTCATGAGTATTATTAAACTTTGACCTTTGTTATTTCTATTATTTGACCTGAAGAAGTCAGTGCATAATGTTAATCCAGTCACAGTACTTGGAGACATCACTTAATGACATACTGTGACATTTGTCCGAAGACACAAAGTTAAGTAGAAGATGAATTTAAACAAACAATGAGAAAAATATATCAGTAGATGTGAAGTAGAGAATAAAGTGGACCACAGAATTTAGCATCATAGCATTAGTATAGCTGATAGGCTACTATACCTGTGCTAAAGATTCTATCATCCCCTATCTTAGACATTTTATGAATTAAATTTTACAGTTAAAAGCTAAAGAAAAATTCTTTTTCTTTCACATACCACACTGTTTTAACTTACTGAAATTAATTTTGTGCACTGCAAACACTAATAACCAATGCTGCTTAAAATCCTCTGCTTATTTATGCAGAATTTCAGTCATGACTGCCAGGGTGCTAAATTGCTCACACGTTACATAAATATGTGCATGTATATATATTTGTATGTGTGTAGGAATGCATAAATAAATATGCAAGGTGTAATTTATAATTTATCTTTGAAATCTGTACTCTGCTTTTTATAGACCAAGCAGTGCAACAGATCTCAGATGAAACAAAACACATAAGACTTTTCTGTTGCCACGCTTTATATCTTTATGCAGACTAAAAAGAATGTGGTAGGAAATTTTACTGGTAAGTGAATTGTCTGTAAGTTTTTGCATGTTCTGGAATTCTTTGTGGGAGTTCTTTCACTGATACAGAAAGCTAAAAAAGGACTTCTGTTACATCATTTCAAATATCACTTATGCAACATTTTGGGTGTAAAAAGACAAGTGAATGTTTGCAAAAAAGTGTTCCAAATCTATCCTTCAAAGACCACTTATCTTTCAATATCCCAAATATTGTTTACTCTTACCAACAAACATAGATTATTTCAGTTGCTACATAATGAAAATACTCTATTCTAATTTCCCAAACACTTCCCCAGATTTTTTAATAAATCCCATAAGATTATTCTTTGTTAAAATAATCTGTGTATAAAAGTTTGTAGCACAGAGGCAATTTGTGCTCATAAATGCAGAAACTTAAAACTGAACAGTGGTACACAAACAAAATTACTTCTGCTTTCTAATGGCAGAATTAAAGGAGATTTCTCACTAACTTCCCTAATATTTTGTGTGAGTTTCATAAAATGTTAAGTTTTATACTGTGTTGTGACTGAGAGTCACTGAGATTCCCACTGAAGTTAGATGGTCTAATTTCAGCTCATCTCTGATATTAACTAATGCCTTGGAGAAGCATCCTCTCCATCCCAAACTTTTCATATATATTTAAGCAGTCAGAACACTTTCAAAATTTGGGTAATCAGCTTCTTCATGAATATAGTAACTATTTTTAATAGCTACTCTCCAAATATTCTATACTCTGCTATGTACAAACTTTAAAGTTCACGAATTGACCAAAATTATTCATACAAATCAAACTGTTGTAGAAGCCCCTAAATGAATATATTTGTATTTGCTATAATAGCAAGGTCAGATAAAGATTTCTATTTTGGCTTGCATTCAATATATGATCTCTTACTTTACAAGACATGTTTTTTCAACCTGTTGTAGTCATTAACACTATATGATTACCCAAATGCTCCACAGAGAAAACAAAGTCACCTCTGTCACAGGATTACAGGTGAGAAATTTCAGGCAGACTGAGTATTTATGAGGCAATTAGATGGGTGTGGACTTCCTGCCTTTAAGAGCTTTTGTATCCTTACCTAGGGAGAAATCACTGTGCTGATAATAATGGTCTGTTTTGGCAGCAGACTTTCAAAGAGTACTGCACTATGTAATTCCTCCCATTAATCTTTAGGAAATAGGACAGTGCCACTGGTTTATGGCCTCACAGAGAGGACTAAAATAGCTTATCAGTAGTCCTACCACAGAATTTACAGTTGACATGTCCGTCTCCTAACTCCATACATAAATGAAGGCAATTGTACCAGGAAGCTTTTGTGCTACTTCTCCTAGGAAAAAGAGCTGTCATACCAATGCTGAAGCATTAAAGGGGAGGCTTGAGGCAGCAATAATACATATACTTTTGAAAGCAGTTGGTGATACAGTGTGCTGATTCTACTCTGCCTTAGTCACACATCTTTTTCTAATAACCATCAGATGTGTCCCTTTCAAAGCAGTATCTCAAAGCTATTAACCAGCTGAACAAATGACATAATTCCATCAGCATTTCCTTACTGAGGCTATTTTGAAAGCAACATTACAGTCATTTGAATATTTGCTTTATTAAAAAGACAAAGGAAGCATACATGGGCACATCTAGGCAGAAATTTAAATGCAGCATCGAATCAAGAGCTTGCCTCTTAGGAGCTGTTAGACGGCTTCTGCCCCATCAGGGCTGCCAATGGGGCCCTCTGCAGCATGATTGAATGGGCCCAAAGGCTTTGTGGACACAGCCTCAGAATTACAGAAATAAGGCTGCCCATGCAAGGTGACATCTTGGATTATGTCTGTTAATATGACAGAAGGGAAAGTTGCAGCTCCTTGCTCCGAATCGCTGCTCATGTGATTTCCTCAAACAACAAAACAGCAATACAAAATACTTTCAAAAACCTGCATAGCTTTCCAATAGTATTTTTCTAAGATCAAGATGGAAGCAGCATGTATTTTAACCAGCAGGAAGAAAAACAAAACCTATTTTCTACATGCTGATTTGAATGTGATGTTATTTGTAGTTTCTGTCCTGAAGCGGGAATCTCACTTCAATTATATGATATCTTACCATCATCCTTGTCAGGCACAATGGTAATGCGAGTGCTTGGGAATTCTGCACCAATTCGTCCACCCATGGGCATGCTCAGCAAAACATCAAAGGTCTCAGCCTCTTCATACAAGGAATCATCTATGATGACGATCCGACACATTTTTTCTCGTTCGTCTTTGTCAAAACGTAGAATGCTGTTGTGATCCTCGGGCCTGGATATGTAGTCAGAGTAGGAAAGTACAGAGGTTGGGGCAGTGCCAGATGCTGTCCCTGTGGCACAAAAGGAAAACAGTCACTATACATACTATGGTTATAATGATCTCCTCAGAGGTGGAATTTTATTTTCATTATATTTTAATTTTGGTGTTTACTTTTTGGTGATAAGATGGGCTGTGGACAAGGTCAGAGGTCCATGGACCCACTTCTGAAATCCATGGACAAATTACTTCTGTATGTGATACAATGGAAGAATGTGGGTCTTCAAATCATTTGCACCTTTTCAGTCAGAAGGAATATTGTCTATCACAAGAGACAGACTGACAAAATAGCCCCTGTGAGGATTACCAGTTAACTCCCGTAGTATATTTTACCCATATTCAAGATACCAGTGGAATAGAACACATAGAATTTCATGAAAACAAATTATTTGGATTCTAGATCACTTTACACAAAATACTGCTTCAGCCCTCCAGATGAAAAGTAACAATAAAACCACGGGTGTAGAAACCCCATGCCCCATGTGCCCAAACCCACATATAATTAGTAAGAGACTGAAAGTCAGAGGAAGGAGAAGTATGGCAACTAAGCAATATTATTTTGTATAATTATTTCAAGATACAAACAAGTGAAGGATAGCCTCGGCAATTACTGCAGTGCTTTCAGTTCTCATCACTTTCAGATATATGGGGCTGCATATAAAATCTTGCAAAAATGTAAAGAACACAGATCCTCTTCACCTCTCCATGATGATTTTTAAACTGTGTTCAGTAATACTCTTAGATTGCAGAGATGAATACATTTCCAGTTGAGACTGAAGATATTTAGATGAAAAAGTAATTAACAGAGTTATAAACCATTTTATTATAAAACAGATGGAATAAGTATTTTAAAATTTCTGCCTCTTTTCCACTCTTGCCATTTTTTTTATTCTATAGTAGATTCTACTACCTTGTTGTGTGTAGCAGATGACCATCAGTTCCTGACTCACATCTCCACTTCTTCTGACTGGAATAAATAACTCACCAACATCTTCTTCAATAGTATAGGTGGACTGAGGAATAAAGACTGTTGATTCTGCAAAGAAAAGAAGCTCATAAAGTCACCTGTACATTAGCTAAGAGCATTTTTGAATATTCTAAAGTGCAACAAATAACTTGCATTTATTGGCAAAACCACTAAATTGTAAGTAAAACCTGGAAAGTGAGAGAAGTAGAGTTTCTTAGTATTTCAGAATTTAAAAGAAAATCAGATCATTAGGTCTGAATTCACAAGTCCTTTTTAAGGGGTCTCTAATGTGACTGATTTGTTTATCTAGGGCTAATGGTGTAAGACAGTGTTTGGAGAATTTGTTCACAAAGTCTTTTTATTATTTCCATGGTATTTAATTATTAATTATTAACTACAGAAGTATCAATAGCGTAGCTCACGCACAGGCTGTGGTTCACCAAGGCCATTCTTTAACTTACTGCATCAAGATAACCATGAAAATCATTTGGCATTGAGGAGCAAGGCTGAGCTCTTGACATCTTACTCTGACTTGGACAATTGATTTGAGTTGGCTACACTCCTGTTTTACTCAGAGGAGACCCAACCAATACAGCCAGTGAGGTCTGAGGAGCAATCTCGCCCTAAAATGTATCATACCAAAGAATATCAGACTGTTTTTCAGGGAAAAAACTGACCAAGATTCATTCTGAACTCCTTCTTTATTTTACACTCATATAATCAGATCGGTTTTATACTCTTACTTGGATTCAGGAAAAATTTTGTTCTTGTTCTCTCAAAAACTCAAGACCAAAAGGTGGCCACGCACATAATTACAAAGCACCTTTAGGGTTTCATTAGTGTGACTGCAACCCAAACAGAATATAATTCTGTATAATATCAAATTAAGTGGCATCAGCTGACAGCACAAAGCAAATTTTTCATCATTTCACAGTACTTTGGCAAACAGTGTTCTGAAAATTCTCAGGTGACTTCTTTGAAAACACGTTCCAGGTTTTATTTCTCCAACCACTATTAGCATGATTTAAGGTCAAAAGCCTGCCTTAAAAATGCTGTAATTCAGGTTTGATAAGATCTGGACTACTCACTATTCTGGCAAGACAAAAATTCAGTGTGAAAAATACCAAATCCCTACTTTTTTGTTTTAAAGTAAAGCAAAAGGCAGCACTAAAAAAAAATCCCATTTCTTTCCTTCTATTTCTCTCTTCAGAATTTAGTTGGCAAAATTAAAAACTCTAACCTTCCAAAACATGCAGGAATCTGATTTATTCAGTTTCCTCTCTCTCTCTCATAACTATTCAACTAGGAGTAAAATGGCACTATAAAAGTTTAACAGACCTTATGAAAAACATAAAAGCTTGGAGGAGAATGAGCTACACCATTGCAGCTAGTATAAAAAACCACATCCCTATGCAACCTATATTTGGAATAAAACATTAACTAATGTCCCATACACCAAGAAGCTGGTACAGCTTTCTGAACAAGCTCACTATTTTGATCCTAAAACTACACCATTCAAATCAATGATTTTTTCCACTGGAAGCAGAATAAAACTTTTGATGGTTCCTATTCAGTGAGCTTGGTAAACCCTCAGCTTCAAAAGACTGTTAGGAAACGCAGTCCACCCCCTCAAAGTTCTCTCTAGTTTTCCTGTAGATATTCCTTGATTTGCAGCTGTGCATTTGATTTTCTCCTATGCAATGTCACTTTATGTATAATTAATACAAATTCTCTGGGACTGTAAAATTTTTATCTTAATGTAAGAAATATAGAATACTGGTTTTGGCATAAAGAAGACTCAGGCAACTACATTGAGTTGTGTTATTTTATTGATCATAGAAAAGATAAAGAGATTTAACACATTTTAAAGTCATTTCTGTGTCTCATACATGCTGCTTTTCAAGTTAAGCACTATTTTTCTCAGTGACTAAATATGGATGCGAGATAAGGTCTGGATTAACTTGCATTTGTAACTTGGAACTAAGACACCTCTGATAATTTCCATGCCCAACACTCTTCAAAAGTTAATTAGGGAAGACTATGTAATTCAAGCTGTTATGGTCGTCCAGGACTTAAAAGATTTCTTAAGGACAGTTCTGTGTGACCACAGCCCATGGGTTAAAGTGTGTGGATGCAGCTGAAAAGATGCAAAGCAACCAGAGCATGCTCTACTTCTTCTTTTTTTAATCTTTTTAAAATCAGCTTATTTCTTCATTTGTATTCAACCATAATTTTATTTGTCCTTGACATAGCGTGTGCTACACTTGGTCTAATGAATGTTACACTCACTGAGCTTCTCAGCTTGATATTAAGGCCTAACTGATGTAAAAAGTTTGCTCCAAGACCCAAACTTGTTGGGACCAAGCCACCTAGATTCTCCAGTACCATCCTCTCCCACATGAATTACCATGGCAGAGTAAATCAAGTCAGCCTCCAGCCAACTCAGCAGCTATGTCCTGTTTGCAAACACATTTAATGGAAAACCTGTTGTACCCAAAAAGAAAACAAACAAAGCCCCTAGAAATAACCTATCACAAAAGAAATGCAGGTATTTCATAAAAACATGCCACCTGAGTTAGCTATTCATCAAGCACTTAAAGTGAAAGAGGAAAAATGGCTACCTGATGCCAAAATCTGTCTTCAGAAATATTCTGAGGACAGGGAACCCTTTAGTATCCATTGTTACTCATAGCATTTGCCCTCCAGTTTACCTTTTGGTATAGCATATATTGGCAGTACAGTTCTAGAAAGGTTCTCACCATCTCCTGGGTCAATAATTTCCACTGTGGATGCAGAAGGAAATTCCAGAATTGCCATGACGGGCTCAGAAAGAACAATCTGAAAGGACTCAGAATGTTCATGTTCACCATCACTCAAAATCCGTACTCGCCACGTGGCTAAGGTTTGACCAGGATTAAACTGCACTTGCTTCTGGGCTTTTCCTCGGAAGTCTTTATCTTTCTTGGCAGTACCATCTTTGGTGCTAATACCTGTTAAAATCAGAAATTCAGGTCATTAAAAACACCACTAGTAATTTTTCTCCCATTGTGTAATCTTTAAAAAACATGTAGAAAAATATACTTTTCACAACCTGGGAACATTCAAGCTAAATCCATTACTCTTGATCAGTTTTATATTGGGTGTCACACAGAGGTGGAAAAACACTATATTCTCTCTTACAGTCAAGTTTCCATTTCCCCATAATTCAATTACGGGTGTCCAAAAGGGACAACAGACTTTTCTCTTTCCCTTTAGCCCTCTGGGTTCTCGTCTGTTCCAGAACACCTAAATAACATCCTGCCCAAAACCCTAGAAAATATTTATTTCTCTCAGAAAAAATAAAAACGCTCCTGGAAAGTTCAGTCTTTAAAGGGAAAGCTAAGGAAAACACAAAGACACAAAGGAAAATACACTGAATAAAAATGAAAGAAGATGCAAAACCTGAACCATTGCTCTCATTGCCATTGCAATAAGCATTTTAAAAAACTATTATGCTCTTATTTCTGTATCTGCATAATGACAATGTTTAAGTTCAAGTGAAGTTGAAGCTGCAAGTCCATGGGATAAAATTCAAACAACTCAATCTACAGAGGTGGCACAGGCCTTCCAGCCTCAGATTCAGACTGCTCTAGAACAGGTTTTCACAGGCATTTCACTCACAGTTTAAGGCTGTCTGACAGACCCTCATGGAAATGAGACAGCACTTCAGAACTGACTCCAACTCGTGTTTGGCCTTGTTTAAATCCCACAGTACCACTGAAGTCTTAAAGGCTTTTCTCAGGTTTTCAGAAAAAAAACTTAAAACTTTCCCTTCTCTGATTGTTTCTTCCAGCTGCATTATTTAATGTATTGAAACACATGCCCTTCCCTACAAACCTTGCTTTTCCTTCTTTAGGCTTCTGCCTCGTCCTAAGTCATAGCCAATATTTTATATAACCTATAAAACTTCAGCCACTTTTGCACTGCATATGGACCAGAAAGGCCAGTAAGCATCTTGACCAGTATCTTTTATGTTCTTTCCAATTCTGTAATTCCATTTGCAGGATTAAGGTAGTCGGAGGCAAGTTATTCTGGTTTTGCTGAATTTTCAGTCAGCTCAGTTCTGAAACTGACCTTGAATCCATAGGTAGAAAATTTTGTAAACACCCTATCTGAAGGATCAGAAACCACATCAGTATCTCTTATTCAGTATAGTAATTAATTTAAACCATACATCCTTAACTATGTATCTAATTTATCTCTTCCATTCGTTTTCTTTCTTTAAAAGAAATATATTATCAAAGTTAGTTCTCTGCTCAAAACAGAGACTTTTAAGTTAGATCCTGTTAGTTAAGGTCTATATCCCCTAAATCTCATGGCAAAATAGGTGTCCCAACTGCATCTCACTACCTGAAACTCAGATTTTTAATCAGAAAAAGCCCTAACCAGAAGCTTGCCAGGCAAATGCTTACGTATCTTTGCAAAAGCAGCTTTAAATTGAGTGTTTTCTCTAAGCAGTGTAAGCTCACCATAGGTTTCAATGCGAAATTGTACAAGGATAATGTTCCCTGGTGCAAATACGTGAGAGGATGGGAACAGATCCAGAAGCTAGAAACAGGTGTGAGTTGCAGAATGTGATAACACAACCTTTTTTTCACCTTTTCACTCCCCAGACACTGCAAACAGTTTTCAACACCTCCTCTATCAGCCTCAGTTGACTGCCAATACTGAGTGAAGAAAATAAGCCTAATGCTTGTAGCTGCTGGTCAGACCAGCTCACAATAGCCTTCCTGGAAAATGATACATGTATACTGTTGTCTTTCCAGTTGCTACAACTATATTTTTTCAATACAGGGAAAAGAAGATCCGGACAGGAACTGTATTCTGTGAAACAAAGAAGTGGGATCAATCAAATCAAAGAAAGAAGGACTGTGTCTTGGGTTTTTTATTCAAAAATTAATTGCAGAGGACAAAAAAAAAACACAAAAGGGAAAATTTCACCATATAACTAAAGAAATCATATACATAGCATAATAAAAGATACACTCTTTAATAAATAAACATATTCATTTGAATACAGTTTGCTTAGCATGAAACAGCAGTAATACAATATAGTTGTATTGATACATTATATCAGCTGGCAGGGCAGTGATTTATAGAAGCAACTGATAAGGTTAGAAGTGAACTTACTTATGAAAGAGGTTTCTCCCAGATAACCTCTCCGTTTAAGAACAACATCAAGATACTTGGAGTCTTCATTTACTAAGTAATACTCCTTTTCTAAGGAGATCCATGCCCAGTTTAGGCGAAAATGTTGATTCTTCAGCTTATTGCCTCCTGCAAAACAAAATTATAAAGATATAATTATAACCTTTCTTTTTTGTTAAAGATTACTTTGTCTTTTAAGGTTACTGCAACCTTGTTTCCTGGGTAAGATGTGTATCTATCTGGATATCACAATCCAAAGGTTTTAAAGATTTAAAACTAAGAAATAACAAGTAAAGAACTCAACCATAATACATTTGCTACACATAGGAGTAAATTTTATCTTAGATGCATACAAACATAGTACCCTAATTTTCTTATTTCTCAAGAGAAAAATATCAAGAATTAATACAAATGTATTTGGGATGCCTTCTGTATATCATCCTAATGGATGTGTTTTTTATTACTCTAGAATCCTCTAAGTTCTATAGCAATAATAAAATAAGCTGTTCAGCCCATGGATGGCAGATGCTTACTCAGCAAATGTCTTCTGGGAACGCTGGCCCTGTGTGGGAGACTGTAGTCTGATTTCCTTCCCACAAGGTGCTGCTACAGAACAAGGTTTGCTCAGGTAACAACTGTCTTTAATGTGCGAGAAATTTCCTTTAGAAATTAACACTTCTGCACACAAGCCAGAGAATAAAGCAATTCCTCTGAACAGCAGAGAGACATATCTAAGTATTTATTAATTAATGGCTTAATTACTGGAGGAAGAGACAAATGAAGGTTGGTTTATCCCTTCCAGTTTCTTCCATTCTTGAAAAATGAGGCAGCTGCTCCATATGCTTTCACTCTGCTTCAAAGATAAGCCTCTATGTTTCTTTATTGACCTGCCTACTAGCAAAACCCAGGAACTACAGTTGTGCAATCTCACATGGAGGCAAAGGTACTCTGTAAATGAAAGGAGGGAAATGGTTACTGGAGTATCTCCCTGCACTCCTCACCCTGCTCCTTTCTGCTCTTTTGATCTCTGTTACTGACAAAGGGAAAGGCTACAAACACACAAATCAAAAACTAATGAGCACCACAGAGAACCAGCAGCTATAGTGTTACAGCAGTAACTACAACAGCACTCACATTAGGTTAGCCATATCTTATGTCTTCCCATTAGTTTCTGGGGACAAACGTAACAGAATACGTCTTGTTCTCTAATCCAGTGAGAAAAGCCATTTCTGTGCCATCTTGAACACACTGCCCAATTTGACCATAATTTAGCAGAAGGATAAAAGTTTCTGAGATATAAAAAGGATGGAAATTCACTGTCTATTAGAAGAGAGAGAACCTACTAGTACCACTATTTATAAGAAATACTGCTGCATGAGCTTACCAGAAATGAGAATGTCAGATATTTGAAACTGTCCAGGTAAAGGAAAATTTTCTAGCAGAGTTTGCATCCTTTTAGACAAAAGATATTTTAACCAGAGGATAGAAAGCAAAAGAAAATCTGGCGTAACTTGTTCTCTTATCCAAAGAACTCACGGTTAAATGTGCTGTGGACAAAGGCACACAGTCTACATCTTACAAACAGGTCTCTTATGAATGAAATTTAGAAAGATAAAAAGCACAAGAAAGCCAATAAAAAAGATTTAATATTGTCTTCATTTCACCTATTTCTTGCTTTCAGCTGTTTCTTTCTATTTTTTTTTCTTAGAATAAAAAAACCCCAACAACCACACAAAAAAGTATTCCAAGGGGGGTTACAGCAAGCCTCCATTTTTACAGACTTACTTCTGTCCCTGAAATATATAATGTTCACCTTTTAGAATGAGCAATATCAAACCCATCAGATTTAAATTTTTAAGAAAAGAATGTAG
The DNA here is from genome assembly GCA_013397815.1 of Aleadryas rufinucha. Lineage (NCBI taxonomy): Eukaryota > Metazoa > Chordata > Aves > Passeriformes > Aleadryas > Aleadryas rufinucha. The sequence continues at coordinate 41,528 of VZTH01018661.1, forward strand.
GTACTTTAGACCTTTCTGTCTTCACTTTGTGCTTTTTTTCCATGTTCAGAAGACATGCTTCCTAATTTATACAAGCCACTTCACAGTCCACTGTCCCAAAGAATAAAACTGCTGTTCTTCTTATTATTAGCTACTACTACAACTATTATTATTATTAATATTATTATTAATGGTAGTAGTAGTAGTAGTACAGACCTCTGACAAAACAGAGCAGGAAGCATATGATACACCTTACCTAATTTCAGGTATTTATTTTGGGGCTAGAAATCCTAAACTTTCTTTATAGTCAAACACAGGAAAGAGGCATTTTGTAAGGCTATGATTTAATTTAGGCATCTATTTCTGAATGAGATTAGCTTTACCTCAAAATATGCAAAAATACGTGCATTTTTCCTCAGCAGCTTTTTTTTTTTTGTCTCCTGTTGTGACACTTTACATTGTGCACACTTTTATTACAGCCATCTAATCCTGGTTAAGATGAATTCCCCCCTGCCTGATCTCGGTGAAACTGCTACAACATAGTAGGGCCAAGCACCACACAAACATAACTTCTGTAAAGAATATTAAAAGTACAGCTTTTAGAAATTATAAAATCTCAGAAATAAAACTGCACATGCCACTTTAATTTGGTTCACTATTAAAATAAGTATCTGCCCTATAATAATATTTCTATCAGCAGATGGATTCTGCACTGGTTCCCCGCACTGCCCTCAGGCACAGTCAGACATTTAGCTTCTGAGCAAATCATTAAGCTACTATACCCAACGACAGTTTTGCTTTTATTCCTCTCCCAGACAAGTGCTGATAATACAAACACACCACAAGCCTGGAGAAGGAAGCCATTACTTTTAAAACTACACAAAAGGAAGGATGGCAGTGTTAGAACAAGGTAGATCCAAAGTGACTTGGTGTCAATGAGATGTGTTTGGCAAGATGCTGCTAAAGTGAGGAATGAAAACTTGTTTCCTGAATCTTGTCAGAGATCAAAGCCCAGCAGTGCTAAATCAGAAGATGCTAGAAAGGATGTGACACAGTGAGATATTCACAAGAAATGAGATGGCAAGAGTTGTGAGACACATTTAAAAACTTTGTAAGGAGATGAAGGTAAGGATCTAGAGTAAGGTGAATCACAAAGTGACTTCATGACTGACTGAGGTTTTAGAGGACAAAACCCTCTGAAAAGGTTTGCCTGCATATGACAAGTCAGACAGAAGAAGTCCTGTCAGTAACCTGTTTACCTGTTAGAAAACAGTGATATATTATTTTTGCATAGGTCATCAAACAAGAAATTCCTAAAAAGATCAAGTCATCTGGAAAAACCAGTTTCAGTTACACAACATGAATAAAAGAGAAGCGGGGAGAGAACTCGGTCTGCTTGACCATCAGAAAAGGAATATCCTGTAAAACTGCCTTAAACTCATATGAAAATTGTAGAAGTGAAATGCCTAAGTAAAGCCCGCACAAAACATATGCCACTAGAAAGCTTTGAATTGACTTTAACAACGCATAAGATAACCTAACGATTTTACCTGATTAGAAAATCTTTAAAATGCTTCACCTTTAGAAGTGTCTTTCAAGTATACTAAAATAGACCAAATCACTAAAACAACTTGCTGAACTCTGAACCCTCCTGCACTCTATCTGCCACTGTAACTCAATATATTTGCAGAACAGCCAAAATGAACGCCCTAAATTAGCCCCTAGTGACTAGGGACTAAAACAATGCTTTCTCTGACTCCTCATGAGAAAACACACACTTCCCAGCATTATGGACTTAGCTTGCCTGGAGTATAATTGCTAGTATCCAATGAACTGCAGACAGTTTCCATCTTTCAGTAGTTTCTGTAACTCTTTTTTTCTTCTGTTTTATGTCTACCCCCAAGAAACAAGTTGGAAGGGCCACATTTGCCAGGGCTCAGAATAAGCAAATGCCTGAAGTCACATAGCAGAAGAAATATCTGAGAAATATCATGTAGCTGCTATCTTACAAAAAGGAAGGGGAAGTGAGAGACAAGACGTGAATGTCAAGGTTAGCTAGTGTGTACTAAATCTGGATCCCTGTAAAATTCAATTAAGCGTCACTAAGGATGTCTCCAAGCGCAGTCTGCAGATTCACGCTGGGTTAATTTAAGGAATTCCCAGTTCAAGTCTATGCCCATTTCTCCTGCAGGAGATTAACCGGATTCTGATTAAGAGATTAACCTGATTTTCATTAACAAAAACTGTGGAAGCAAATATGCACTGGCTTTTCAGCCACTTCATTTCATAGTTTTAAATTAATTTCAGTATAAATCAGCTCTGTACAAATTAGTTCACCAAGAGCCAGGATACTGTCACTCTATTGCCTGTACCAAGAGACTATGAGTTTTCAAAGGAAAGAGCAAAGTGGATAAAGAGCAACCCAATCTGAATCATCAAAAAAGATGCTGGAGCACTGTGGATGTTTGAAAGCCTTTATGGATATTAAGTACTTAGTTTTTAACTGACTTATTATAAGTCAGTTATTATTATAACTTATATATAACTTATTATAACTTATAGAGAATCCAAAATATCCACTTGCTGATTTTGGATTCTGTGCTGTAAGCAAGGGACTATCTCTGCAGGATGACCACTGCTTCCAAGCAGAAAAGAACTCCAAGTCGACAAGTTCAATATTTCCAGTGAATAACCACTCCTGGCAAAACACAGTATGTTTTTGCTTGGGTCCCCGAGCACGGGAACATAACCAAGTGGCTCCTGTTCTACAAAAGGTGAAGACAAGAGATCTGTCTTCGAGATCCTTACAAGAGATCCTCCTTAAAGGTAGGATCATATCATCTAATGTTATCCTATAAAAGGTGTATGTTTCATTTAAGCTAGCTGTCTAGGCACAATGAATGGAAAGAACTATGCCTTCAGGAACTGCAGGTACATCTGATATGAATAGCTGGATCACCCTCGGGAAAGATCTGACCCACTCCATTGAATGTACCGGGAGTATGTTCTACCCACCAGTCCATATGGGTAACTAAAACCCAGTCAAGTTGTCTTCTTGGTAAAGGAGGGTCCTGAGACACAACTGGTCAAAGACATAACTGGTCCTGAACTGTAATATGATAAACTTGTAAATTTAAACACTTTAAAAGTAATCTTTGGAATATTTAAACATAGCAACAAAAGAAATCTATTCAGTTTAGAAGAACTATTTTGTTACTAAAAAGTTATTTCCATGCTGTCATTAAACTAATTAGCACTTTGTGTAGTCACTAACTTTGCATGAGAAAATTAATTTAAATTGCCTTGGGAGTATTAACAGAGAAAATCTAGACATACCACTCAAGCTATCATGTCTATCATTAAACAATGCCCATATTACCTAAAGCACAATACCTTTTTCCTAAAGATCCACACCCTGCACCTCCCTCTGAAGGAAAAAAACACCACCTGGATTAGTTAAGGCTTCATACATGTATGGCCGGCAGCAACAAGTAAATTTATTAGATCTTTGACAACACATTCTTAAAATAAACTTAATAGTTTTCAGGTCTTTGCTTACTAATTTGTTTTGTGGCGCCAGACAACTTCTCTCAAGAGGCTCCAGCTGAATTGAAGCAAGGTTCGTTTCCTTGGCTCACAGAATAACGGCTTTAGCTCAACCTGCTTAGTTCCTGTCACATAGGGGACTTTTATTCTGGTTTATACCTTTACAGTGGTGCTACACATGTATTAGCCCATAGGAAAACTACTTTCATTTAAAGCCTGCTCAGACAGTGTTAAATTTGAGGGTCACGGCACATCCTAAGCATCGGTCAACTTATGAGTAATAACAGAAAAGTGTACTGCAACCTCACAAATGAAAGACATTACAATAGAAAAGAAGCCAGAGGAAATATAATTACAGTCAAATATTATCTCACTTCATATTGTACTATTTTAAGAAATTCCTCTGTTCTGGGAAAAGAATAGACCAATTTCCCTTTCATTAAATTACATTTTCATTTAGAACCCGCTACTGCAAACTCCTACATATGAGCCTGATATTTCAGTGCTTGCAAAATTATTCTCATGCTAAAAACCAGGGTGTATGAGTGGGTATCATCTGAAACTGAGACCTCTAACTTTTCACAATTAATTTTAAATTGTTTTTTTGCTCCAAATTGGCAAGTTTCCCTTGAAGAAGTAACTGAACTTTTCAACTCTAGCTATTGAACACTGTCTTTGCAGAAAATTCCTCTCCATTTCAGATCACAATCCAAACTCATAAATCTTAAATTTTACAGACTTAAGAGGAAAATGTATGCAAGAGGGATTAAAGAGGTTGCTGGTATTTGCAAAACCTACTCTAAACAAGTTGGAGTAGTGTTTCCATTCTATCAGCTGAACTTGCTATAACTCACTGAGCACTGATACAAAAAGCATTCTTTTAACTTTGTGTCAAAGTGATGAAACTGTTTTTTGTTATTAAGAATTTACTTCTAGAGACTTGAATTTTGGTTCCTTTTCTGGAACCAAAAGTTGGCAGTACAACAAATAAAATGCCCGACTGACTGGAGCAGAACAAATGTCAGGCACGTTCATTTAACATTTATTTTTAATTCACTTCAGAGTAATTCTCTGAAGTACCAGGTAATCTCAAATTCTTAACTTTTAATATTATTTGACCAGAGAAGCTCCTTTGTGGTGCCTTTCATACCTTTTTAAGCTATGTCGAACCTGTAACCTTTTGCAGATGATTTAGTCCTGCTCAGCAAGGGCAGATTAAAAAACAGAAAACATACAAAATTGTTGACATAAACAAGAACAAAAAGGGATTCCTTTTGAAGTCACTAACTTTACTTAAGCCTTGCAAAGTAGTCAAAGATATTAGTTCTGCTGAGGAATAAAATATTTTTGCATTAATATTTAATTTTTTTATATCATGACCAATTTTTAGTGTTACTTGAGGTCTATCCTAAGGGGCAGAACTGTATATTCCTACGGCTGTAATTATAATATATTCCTGTATTATCTTATCTGAAATTCCCATGCTGCAGTCACAATGTATATTGCAAGAGGGGAAAAAAATAAAACTAGAAGAAACCAAAGATTCCTTAAAAGATTCAAGCCAAGATGTCAGAAATTTATTTAAATATTAAAGACACAAAAGTACTTCAGAAATGAAGAGTAGAGTTGAGAGTCCAGAATAATACAAACATTGTGAGTTTTCCATGAGAGAAGCTCAACAGACATAAAGCAGAGGGACAGGGGACAGAAGTGACTGTGAAATTATGACAACTCACTCTTGATAGTATGTTGCTTAAAACACATCATTTCTTTCTCTTCCTCTCTGTATAAAATCTTCACTTATGCTTTGAGATAAGTAGCAATTAAATTAAAATCAGCAGTAGAAAAAACTGCATCTTTAAAATCAAATTTGTTTTTATTATACAACAGATTTTAACAACTTATTTATGTACAGTTCACATTTTACTCAGCTTGAAAAGAGATTACTGTTTTAGCTATTTAAGTTGATATGGCATTGCTCAAGCTTCAGAAAAATCCTTGATGAAGATTTCCACCACTGCTCTCCCACATGTATTGAGAAATTAAAATCCTTCATCTTTTTCCCAAGGGCCAGGGAGGAAATGTTTTTCTTAAGTCAGGTCCATTTTCCACCAAATTTGCTGGCTACCACATACAGGCAGGTGAAGGCCTGGGTATCTCTGATCTTAAGTTTACATTTTTTGCCTTAGTGTTCATACTAAGAAACGTGGAGAGGTGAGACCACAGCAGTTTGAACTTGCCAGCCAGCACAAATGTTTATCAGGTTTTAAAGAAAGCTGTCTCCCACCCTTTCTCCAAAGGGAGCTGCATAGTGCTCACCTGTTGGGACGTGACCTCAGCCTCCCACGTGTCACCTGCTGTAGCCGCTGAGGTTGCTGAGACACAAACCAGGGCAGTTCCCCAGGCTGCAGTGCCATGGGGGGCACTTGGGAAGTCGCTGGAAAAACTCTTGCCTGCAGCAATCTGAATGATGTTGATGACACAGTGCTGAGCTGTCATCACCTATCTCCTCCTTTTGGCTGGGGGTGTTAAACTTGTTATTTTAAACTGATTTCATGGCTGTTCAAAATACTTATTTTCTTCCACTAAACCTGACAGTGCCCTTGCTACCTGGTAGGATTTCTGCTTCTTGTAGGATGCAGCAACATGCTGGAGACAGGTCCCTGGGCGCAGGAAGCCCATTCCAGGAATGCCACAGAAGCCCCACGGACCATAGGGCCATGAACAATAGAGGATACAGCAGAGATTGGAGCACAGGGCAGAGGTGAGAAGATGACAAAGCTCACTGCTGGCTCAGTGAGATTAACAGGACATCTCAGATAGAACCACCCTGGGCAGCCCCCCAGATGCTTAAGTACAGATGGTTACAGAAACCCTTCTAGTTACTGACTGCCATAGAGTTACCTGTGAAAACCTCTGCCCTGGATGTCTTTTAAAGATACTTCTTTCTCTTCTTTCCCTAATTCTAGAAGAAAATAGATGCCTTAATTAGCAGGATTGATTAATGAGAGGTGCATAAGAGGTGCATAACTTACACTCACAGGATTTCTTTCTCTGTTCTATAGGATCAAACAGGTGTGGATATGAATTGAGTTAACAGCAGAAAATGGGATAGCAAAGGTATTAATCTTCATTCAGATAACTGTACAATATAGAAATTGTCACTGATTGCTGGGCCTCTGTTTGACACCTCTCGAAAGATGTACATTTCAGCCCATCTAGGAAAGCTGAATGACCAGTTGGTCAGTTTGAAAGCAATACACTGCTGATCCTCCTGTGCAAAACAATCTATGCCACACATTCTAATGAAAAATATGGCAGGGACTCCTTAATTAGAGATAGAGCTAAAAAATTATGTGATCCATAATAAAATCTCAATCACTCTAACATCTGCACATATAGCTTTACTCATACAAATGCCCACACCCTTGCTAAGTCAGATCCTTGACTTCCTACCTGCTATAGGTTTCTCCGTGCTAGAGAAATTTTCCTGGTTTAACTCTACTGGTTAGTCTTGTCACTTGGAAGGGTGGGCTCTAGCCTTAAGCCTTCAAAAGAAGTGCCTACTACATTGCCTATTTAAAAAAATTACTTGTCTATCTAGGACAGTCTCCTGCCTTTTTAAAGAGGGTAAATATTACTAATGTTATTTGTAAGGCTGCATTGGATGTGGCTGAGATGGAGTTCATTTTCCCCAGCAGCCCTCACAGTGCTGTGCTTCGCATTGCTGTTGATAACCAGTGTTTTGGCCCTGCTGAGCAGTGCTGGCACAGCATCAGCACTCTCTCTCCAAAACTCTGCCATCCTTCAGTAGGCTGGGGGTGGCAAGATCTTGGCAGGGGACACAAATAGGACAGCTAATCCAAACTCACCAAAGGGATATTCTCACTAATCTCCACCTACAGAGAGCAGGGGCTTCTTGCCCTTGTCTCCATCTCCTATGGTGGAACACTTCAAAAATTGTTGAACAGATGAAACCACATGGTTTTTGACTAAATGGAAAAAAATGTTTGAAATTAGATGAAATTTTAGGTCCTTTCAAATCCAAAACCATTCTATGATTCTAAAACTGGGTGCTGTATTCCAAAAGAGGTCTCACAATAAGTTGTCTTACACACTTTAACTCAAATATCTCAAGAGAACATATTGTGACCTTGCAACATCTTTGTCCAAACATATTTCTAATCTTTTGAACATGATTCTTACCTCATGTTAACAAATTAATATAACTTTTAGATTTCTTAGCTGCTGAGACATAAGCAATACCTCTGTTCTTCACCTCTTCACATAATCACTGAGTAAGTTCTTGGGAGGATAATGAGGCTAATACAGTCTAACATAACCATGGGAAAGCACTTTCTTTTCACTTTCTAGTTAATGAGCAACTTTCAGGATAGGTTTGATAAAGGTCCTTATGTTAAAGAACACTGGAGGGAAAAGTAAAACGAAATGTGTGTGTACTGTCTCAAAAACTACCTGTTCAATGCCAACACATTTGCTCCAGTATGTGCTTACATTAAAAGGCCTACGCTCTAGTTCTTTTATTGAACAGGTATTTCAATCTATAATCACCAAGATAACGTGCTTCTGCACATGAACATGGGGGCAAGACACAGTATGTGCATCCTGTTAGAGCCACACAGACAAGCTCCAGTTGAGCAGGTACCTCTTCATGGCACAAAGGATAATGCCACATGACTCAGCCCTGCCAGAGGCAAAGCTTTACCAGTCTGGTGCTCTGCTGAGCCTCCTAAACCCTGCTGATTCCTGAGATAGTTCATTAAGCTCTGTCATGAGCAGCTCAATAAGGGCAGAAAAGGTTTAGTTTTGGGTAGAGGGAAATAAACGAGGGTAGATTTGATATTGGGTTCTCTTAGTGCTTTTTGACAGTGCACTCTACAGGTTTTTGGACACACTTCTCTGTCTCTTTCCTACTCATGTGTGGCCACAGAAACGATTTTCTCCCCCGTCTGTCATCATATGCCCTTCTCGGGGTAAATACAGTAGCTGCTTACACAGACATACAATAAAGGCCAAGTCTTCCAACCTCTCTTTTAAGGTTTCCTTTAACATTATTCAATAGCTAGAGACGTGTCAGCCATGTGTGTCAGACAAATTTCACAGCCAGTTTTCACACCAGTGTCCTCAAAGTGCACTGCTTTCTCTGAGTCACATTTTGATAACCAGAAGTTATTTAAATCTACTGGAGAACAGGCTGGCAAAACTCGTGGCATTAAAGTGGGCTTGGACTTTCATTCAGACTATGGTTAAACTTTTTCTTCCTAAGAGATCTTGAGAATGAGATTTGGACTGTACACTCTATGGGAAAACTATAACCTTTTAGGTTAACTCTTTGCTCCCTTACCAAGTACGCAACAAGATCTGAATAAGAGAAATGTTATGCAGAAGCACATGGAAGTTTGACATAAAAACATATTGGTTTGTACTACATGTACTCAAGTGTACTTACTCACATATATATATTTAATGATGAAAAATTCCAGATTAACAGTTGAAATTTGAGCATATCCCATTATGGCTATACTATATTTAAAGTAAATGTGGTCTCTTCTTATATCGTATCGTGCTGAGTGAAGTTGGCTTTATAAAATCTAAATTTCTGCTTACACCAATCTAATTTGATGATAAAATATGCCCTGTCACTTAGTGTTCTTGCATACCCACTGACTGCAAAACAAAAAAAAACCAAAACCACAAATCCATATTAATAGAAATAGTGCAAAACTTAATGTGAATTATTCCTGTGAATTTCTAAATGCTCTCTGCAACTTACTATTGAATAGTTTGTACAATTATTTTGTCTATGGTTGACACACAAGTGAAACCCATAAATATACATAAAGTCAGCAGTAACCAAGTATTCTGCAGAATTTTGTAAAATGTTTCAAAGAATCATAATGTAGCATGATGGAAAGAGGACTAAATCTGACATGATGCAGCAGATTGCTGCAGATCTTCTTGTGACAGGAAGGCTCTGCAGAGGGATTTGGATAGGCTGAATCAATGGGATGAGGCCAACTGTGTGAAGTTCAACAAGGTCAAGTTACACGTTTTGCACGTGGGTCATGACAACCCCATGTAGCACTACAGGCTGGGGGCAGAGTGGCTGCAAAGTGCCCCAGCAGCAAAGGACCCGGGGGTGCTGGTCAACAGCAGCTGAACATGATCCAGCAGTGTGCCCGGGTGGTCAAGAAGGCCAATGGCATCCTGGCCTGTATCAGCAATAGTGTGGCCAGCAGGACCAGGGCACTGATTGTGCCCCTGTACTCAGCACTGGTGAGGCCACACCTCAAATCCCATGTCCAGTTCTGGGCCCCTCACTACAGGAAGGACATTTAGGTGCTGTAGTGAGTCCAGAGAAGGGCAATGGAGATGGGGAAGGGTCTAGAGAGTAAATCATGTAAGGAGAGGTTGAGAGAGCTGGGGGTGTTTAGTCTGAAAAGGAGGAGGCTTAAGGGTGACCTTATCACACTCTACAACTTCCTGAAAGGAGGCTGTAGCAAGGTGGGGGTAGGCCTTTTCTTTCAAGCAGTAGTGACAGGACAAGAGGAGATGGCCTCAAACTGTACCAAGGGAGGTTCAGGCATGACATCAGGAAAAAATTTTTTTCAGTGAAAGGGTATCAGGTATAGGTTTCCTGAGGTGCTGGTGGAATCACCATCCCTGGAAGTGTTCAAGAAATGACTGGACATGGCACTTAGTAGACATGGTGATGTTCAGTCGAAAGTTGGATTCTATAATCTTGGAGGTCTTTTCCAACCTTAATGATTCTACGATTGTACAATTCTATATTTGAGTCAATACACAAAATATTCTGATACTTAATAGTCAAAAAATCTGCATTATTTGGGTCAATAATAGAACACTGAAAACTTTCATTATTTTCCTATGAAAACTAAATAGTGTGTCAAGCAAATAGTTAGAGTGCTTAGAGTTCTTTCAGAGACATACTCAACAAGGTATAAATCTCTTGACTGTAGTAAGTATAATATTTATATGTTCTAACCTATGCCAGAATATTATTATTAATACAGGAGAAGAAAAATGATAAACATGCATGTTTAAGAGAATATTATTTCTACAATTCCCTCCATTCCTAGCATTTCAGCACTATACTGAAAACACCAACAGTGAACTCAAAGCCAGCATTCATTTCTATGGTTTGAATCTGCCCAATAGCCAGTGTGAAGTGCAATCATCAGCGAACAACGCTTAAAATATTAATTTATAAGTTAACATGAGTTAACGGTATGAGTTAACACTGATGGATTAAGGGTAATTTGTGTGGAATATGGAGAATATAATCAACGCTAAAGAATTTTGCACCTGATATGCTCAAATGATTGACACCACATTTTTCAACCATAGAGATTTACATTTTTCATATAAGTTTTGGGAAGAATCCGAATTTCTTCCCAGCAGCTATGTATCCTATATTTTTAAGAAGCCATGTGCATTTCACCTGATGAACTTAAGCCAGCTTTCTTTGTACATAGATTAATAAAGAGAATTGAGACATACTACTTTCATGGAATACTCTTTAATATGTTCTTACACTGCAAGTCTCTTTCCCTCTCTTTCTCTCTGTATGTATCTTAAGCAAAAAAATTATATATGTATGCAGAAGTCCCTATAGATACATACACGCAGACTTATGTAAGAATGCACACAGCCTGAACACTCAGTTGAACTGCATTGAGTACAGTGCCTTCACTCTGTATTCAAAATCAGTCTCATTCTGCAGCTCTGTTCAAGCAAATGAAGCAACAACTGCTCATGAAGGTAAAGACACGGTCCACAGTTTTTGTGCTTCTCTGCCATCACAGAATCTGTAGTAGTTGCTTACCAGTGATATTCATTTCATATCACCAACATAAATGGGAATGAATGTGCTCACAGCACCATACCCATACAAATTTACCTTTTTTTAATGTTGAAGTTATGCATTGGGATTTATTTTTCATCTTACAGAGAATTCAATCTTCATTCAGGGCTGGAAGAACCTATGTAACAGGCTGAGGATTAATTCTCTTTGGCTGGTTAAAATAAATCAGTAACATGAAAAATAATATTACAATTATGGATAGTAATAGTATTTTGCTGGATGAAGAGAAGTGAAATATACTGCAGATCTCCAGAGTAATTTTATATGTATTAATGGTTCCATTCTACCTGACTCACACTCCAATCCCCGTAAGAAGCCATTCCAAGAGCAATTCTTCATGAACCTTGTCCAGGACTGCAGCAGACGCATGCAAGAGAAATCAGTCCATACATTTTCCTAAGACGCATAATTAAAACTTCACATTCTGTCAGTAAACCAAGACTAAGCAGCCTGTTTGGGAGTGAAAAATATATTCTGTGAAAACAACACAGTAATGTTAGGCATTCTCTCCTACCTTCAATACTGCTGTTTAAGTTAGTATAACTCACTGACCTTTCTTCTCCCATTAGCCAGACTTTTAACATCAAGCCTTTGGCCTGGACACCACACTGACCGTGGACACTGCTGGTTCCACACAGCCTGACTCGCTAGAAATACCCCAATAAGTAAAAAGACTGTAAGAGAGCAATGTTCTGGCAAAAAAAAAAAAAAAAGGTGACGGCTATCCTGAGCAGAAAACTCTTTTAGATGTCTGTCTAATTCCTTTATCTATTCTCTCCACTGAACTTCTATACTCATGCCACCCTTTACTGGAATAACAAAACTTACACCTCCCTGAGTAGGATTATAACTCTGAGCTATAAGTAGCTCATAGTTATAAACACAATGCAAATCTTTGCCCTTTTAGGAGTGACCCAGGCTGTAGAGCTGCTGGTTCTAGTAAATTCAGCTCCTTCACTGTTCTTGCCAGCAGCAGCTGGAAGCCTTTGTCTACTTTCTCTCCAGAACTCTCTATGTAGGGAGACATTACTGTATTAAATTACACTCATGCTATGTTAGACAAGTTTTTTTGAAAAGCATTTATTGAGATTTGTTTCACCTAACTTTGGATGAGGTAGATGTCTGCATCCTAAGATAGTTATCCTAAGCATCCATTATATCCAGGGAAGACTAGTCAGTGGATTTGTATCCTAATGTCTAAAGATAGGTATTCAGAGTCATTTGAGATCCTTTAAGGTATCTGAGACATCTGAAGACAGCTGGCAAATATAACACATGATTAACAGGAAACCCATGCCTTTCAGCAGGGTTGGACAGAGGTCAGGCAGGTTGGCAGGAGCCCTCACAGTACACTTGGTCCTATGCTGAGGGAACTGAAACATGCCCAACAGTCCAGAGAGCTATTCAGCTCATCGTAAAGAAGTCACTTGCATTGGCTGAATAGTTTTGTCATTCCAAACTGTACCATCTAGTTTTTCACGGACCACAATGGGATCTTTGACAACTAGACACATTCAGAAACCTGCGTTTAGTCACCTAACTTCATCTGTCTTCAAACTACATGCAAAACTTCCCTCAGAGAAGGGAGTATGCAGACTGAAAAACAAACATGTTACATGGCATCTGACTCTATTGCTAAAAGGGAAATTTGCAAGCCCTACCTCTTGGCACCATATCTTTGAGATGAATGTGTGGATGTTTGCCTGCATCAAACAAGCAGCCTGAAGCAATAAGCAAACAGGGTGAGAAGAACACATCTCAGAACAGGACATGTTCTGAAGGAGGCAGTATCCCTTTAAATGCTGGTCTCAGATTGGATTAAACTGACTGAAAATGCATCCCCGAGCCACAGCTTCCTGTATGCATCCAGCACATACAGGCTCAGTGCTGCCAAAGAAATCAAGGACTCCCTGTTCCCCCACAGGCTCTCAGTCCCAGCTCCTGCTCTGTCCCCTCCCTAGAGCTGGCACAAGTGGTTGTACGACCATTTATGGAACCGCTCTAGGGAAATGATCTCTCCTAGAACTAAATCCGGAGAGAAACATTTTAATTTTAATCTGGGTGTTTCCCCTGACCCAGAGTTCATGGCACAGCAGTGACAGTGCTTGTGCCAGTGTAAGGGAGGCATCAGCACAGTGATAAATACCAGAGGTGGAGAGAAAGTGGGACTGCTGTGCTTGGCAGCAACGCTGTCTCTTGACACTGGCAGCAAGCCCTCATGCTGACATTCCTTCCACATAAATCAGTGTGTTAGAATGTAAATCTGGCCCTTAACCTGAAAAGCGAGTTTTCCATGTTATTTCCACTAAGAAACAACTTCATCCCTATGTCTGATACCTAATATAGAGTGAAACCAAGGAACACACACTTTGATGGTGACACAAATCACATAATTTTTAACAACAAAAAAAAAGATTCCTGATACAAGCCAGGAGTTGTTGTGGCAACCATTTAAAGAGGTCATAAAGGTTCCTTCCTTACAATGCTTCCCAAGGTTATTCCTACAGATAACCAGGCTTTCTGTTAAGGTCCATTTCCATCAGACCCACAGGCCAGGACACCAATGTGTCTGAAGGACAGAGCTTTTTGAAACAGTGCAACTTGCTCCTTTAGATCATTTTTGAGGCACTACTTTGCATCTAACTGCCCACCAGCCACCCCCTTTAAAGATAAGCAGTCACTCCACAAAACGAAGATGTGATGTCCTAAAAGGAAAAGCACACATAAAAAATCTAACCCTCTACAAAAATTAATTCTCTTAAACTCGTGCTTTATATACACACTGACAGATACCTACCTAAAAATACACAAACATAGCTTATAAAGCACCCACAAGAAAGAATTCTAAACAGAATGCATAATTTTAAAAAGAAACTAAATGGACAGAAGCCTGGTTTGTTTGATTTCACTTGTACCAATATGTTAAACATGAAAATCTAGATAAGTATTAGGAAATTAAAAATATACTTTGTTTTCACAGACTTCTTTGTCTTGAGAAATGTGTTAAGGGAGTCACTTCTGAATGTATCCATAATTGTATCCTATCTTCTAAACCATTTAATATCTTGACCCCACAAAAGAATAAAGGACAAGGAATACAGGTCTCATCTGAAAATCAAGATCTGTGTATTACTTCTCCTTTCTGCAATGCTTCGGTTGAGTACCCCTTCCATACGTACTATACATATATGAAAACTGGAGAGGGAGTTTTTACAAGGACATGTAGTGATAGACAAGGGGGAATGGCTTTAAAATGTAAAACAGTGCGCTTAGATTTGACATCAGGAAGAAATTCTTTACTCTGGGGGTGGTGAGACTGGCACAGGTTGCCCAGAGAAGCTGTGGATGCTCCACCCCTGGAAGTGTTCAAGGCCAGGCTGGATGGAGCTCTAAACAACCTGGTCTAGTAGAAGTCCCTGCCCATGGCAGAGGGCGTTGGAACTCGGTCATCTTTAAGGTCCCTTCCAACCCAAACCATTCTACAATTCTGTGATTCTATGACACTAGCCCTGCAAATACACCAGTGACCTTTTCCAGTATAGTACTCCTATGCATATTAAAGTATTTGTATAGATAAGTTATGTGAATGATTGACTCAGAAACAGATATTTGCTGGAAAATCCCTTTTTCATTATTTACTTTCATATTAGAGAATAAACAGATCTGCCTGACTGTGACAGACACAAGGGCAAACACAGGGAAGAAAACGCACTGAGAGTAAGATGAATCTGAACAATGTGTTCTTTAGTTTTCTTTGTTCTTCTGATCGTGTTACAATAAATGTAACTAAGACGCACACACAAAATAAATTTCACATTAACCTCTGGCACCAATTAAACTCTCTCATAATTTCATGTTTGTTCAAGTTAGTTTTAAATGGAGAGATGTTTCAACAGTACCTGAGAGTGCATGCAAGAGAATCACCATATTCTCTAGCACCATGATCATGGAGAGTATGGAAAGAATTTCATATCTCATTCAAAGCCATGATCAATGAGTAGAAGGAAATCTCATGTCTTCTTTTTCAACATCAGTCAAGCCTCAAAATTTGGCCCTTTGCAGTAATAAATGAAAGTTGACATCAGAACTGTGAAACCATAAATAAGAATCTCCTCATCTGATTCAGAGTTAAAAAATCTCTACACTAAGCACCTTCCCTTTGGAGACAGGTATATATAGTATGTGATACAACATACCAGTCTTAAACCTTCCTCTTAATTGGGTGATAGTTTATCATGCTGAAGGAATGGAAGAGAGCAAACTTATAAGCAAACAGATGGAAGGAAGCACTGTTTGCAGATATCATTGCATGAGAGGTGGCATCTCTAAAGAAAACGTAAGGAAGCACATATTGGATTGAACATTTGAGAGCAAGTGTTTTTACCATAGAGCTGTATTGTGCCTGAAAGCTTTACATCAGGTTTTGTGGTAGGCCAGGACTGAAACTAAATTTCATAGTGTCCAAGATACTAACTTTGAAAAATGAATATGTATTTGGCCTATTTCTGATTTTGATGATGAAAACTCAGGCTTAATTTTGGTTGTAATAATGTATCAAGAATAGGTTTTTTCAGAAACAACTCAGATTATTTTATGTTTGAAGGCAAAAAGAAGGATTATGTCATGGGGCAAGGCTTTGCTTTTATCATTAATAACAAAATAAAAGGACTATACTTGTTTTTATCACTCTTCTCATGGTCACAGTGATGCGATACATCTTTAACATGTGTCCTTCAGTCAACAGAGAATGCTAAATGATAACCAAACACTCCCATTCATCTGACCAACAGAGACTTTAAAGGGTGTGACAAGTCTTTTTGTTAAGGAGTTTTTCATGACTTCAGATTGAACTTTGACTTACGTTTAAACCAAAAAAACATTCTTTCAAGGGGTTCATTATTCTGGGCTGAGCATATTTAAAACACTGCTTAAAGCTCCAGTTCAACTGGCTAGTCAATACTCCTCAGGCATAATAGATTTTTTTTTTCTCCTGAAGGTAAAGCCTGTCTGTGCAGGAAACACAGCTTGCTTGGGAGCTGGTCTGAGTTTGTGAAATGAACTCCCCCAGGAATAAACAACCATCACAAATCTTCTAATTTGAGTCAGAGTACACACCTTTGATTTCTCTTTAACAAACATATAATAATGTAACAAATACATTAAAAAAAAAAAGTGCTAGGTTACACTGCACACACAATTCTGCCCCAAGGAAAGGATGAAAGAAAGAACATTTTGTGACAGATGTTAATCATGTTTGCTCATGCACTACTGAAAGGTGTTTGGGTACTATAGTAAGGGGGAGGGGGGAGCGCAGTAAGAACTAACACAGAAGAGAATAGCCACACCATCAGTCATGTCCCAACACGTTCTGTAGGGCTGCTTCCCTGCCCCAGTGCAATGCTCTGTGCTTTATCAGGAACACATTCTCTTTGCCATGTCCACGGGCTCACATCTTAAATGAAACTGACAGTTTATCCATCAAGCCAGATTCCTAAACCTAAAAACATTACAATAAATCCCATAAATGTTAACTTGATTATCAACAAACAAAAAATTGGAATGTAAAGTAATACTGACAGTACAAAGAGCTATCAATAATCTCAGTCACTAACAGGAAGTTCCACAAATTTCTGCACATGCTATTAAGCAAATATGGTTTTCAAGCTCTGTTTCCCAGTCCCCAAAACATTTCTGAAGTTTTTTAGTTTATCCATTCTTCTTTCAAGACAGCTGAATACCATATTGGACATCTGTTCAGCTGTAAATCCTTTTAATTCCCTTTCGATGGGTTTTCAAAACCATGTAATTTGTAAAACTTTCAGATTCATTTCTATTTAATAGTAGGCTATTAATCCTCTGCCAGAAAACTGCTGCTAAAATGCAGTCTCCATTCTCCACTCTAACTTTCCTTGTGCTTACAGTTGCATGATTTTACCCCAAGCAACATCTGTGTACTCCTTATCCAACTGCAGGCATAGCATAGGGGAAGGAAAGAGACCAGTTAACTTTATTTGATGGATAAATTAAACTAAAGACAGCACGCAAATACTGTGTATCCTGCAAAATGGTCATGAAGCAGTTTTACAAATTGAACAAACCAACAATAAAACTTTATGCTGGATGATTTATTGTGTCACATGTTTTCATTTAACAAAGCCTCTGTCATGACTGACCTTGTAATCTTATCATATTTCTTGAAGTGACAGTTTCAACAGCAGTAACCTACATATTAAAGAGTTTTGTTGGTGTTATTTGTACATTTAGGACTAAAGTCTTTACCAAACAGTCAATTCAGGCACCGAAGTAAATGTGAAATTGGCAAAACTTCAAAATGTCAAAATTGGTCTCTAGTCATAAAAATGAAGTTCCTGCAAAAAATAACAGAGACACTATAACACCAGATACTTCATTTTATACAAGAATTATCACGAGTAGGTTATTATCAGGCAGCCTAAAACATTTGGAAGAAAGAGCACCATGCAAGCAATTTATGGCAAGTAACCAGTAAGTTTGTTTTATTGTAGCATTTGTATAAGCAGTACTCTCTACTACTATAACAAGTTCCCCTTTGGAGCTGATGCTTTCCTCCTACCAGGATATTTTGCTTCCTTTTGCTAAGTCATCCTTAGTGCAACACTAGTATTCGCTTGTTCTCAGATTGCCTCACATAACAAAAGCAGCACACAAGCAGTCATCTCACTGCTGTGGACTGGATACCCTTAAAGACATTGTCCTCTCATGAAGGGAAGGACTGGCACTACGGAATAGAGGAATACAAAGTGAAGATGGGGGGAAGGTGCTTCCCACCTGTCCTCCTCAGTACTGGCAAAGCTGGCCAGACAGGCATTCATGGCAGAAAACTCTCAGAGGGGCTTCTCTCTTTCTCTGAGCCAGAATGTCCCTGGCAGCTCTCCATGGGCCCTGCTGCTTTCTAGGGGACTTTTCATGGACAAATTGCAGAAAACAAAATGCTGTACACTCCAAGGAAAACTGAACTTAGATGCTATAGGCAGATCATGAATAAATACAGACAGGTGGAAATTCCACAGTGGACGCAGCTATGTGTCCAAAGTCTAAAAGGATTCTTGAGTTCAAGTAAACTCTTGTGAGAATCAATACAATTCCTGTTTTATAAGGCTATGATGCAAAATGCAGAGTATTTAATATCGCATCTTCATTTCTGGTTTCAGGGCACTAAAGTCACACTTCAGTATACATGTATTTATTGGACAGGGGCAGCTGGGAATCCTGAGAGATGAGCAAATGGCAAGCCAGAGATTTTGGTGTCCAGTTAGTCTTCGATAGGGGAAATACTGTAAAACACTGCAGTGAGTGAGCATATGAAGAAGATTAGCTATATCACTGCAGCTGTTTAAATTGTTATATTTAGTTTTAGGCTGTAGCCAGACATTCATTAAAGAAATGAATGAGATGGTATTAGAAGCTGATATACCTTGGCTACTTGTTTCTGCTCCTTTGTTGAAGGATTCCTCTAGCAATATAAATAAACAGATCTTGTGAACCTCTCTCATCTACTCCAGCACAAATTAACCAGCTTAACTTAAAGCCTCTTCATCAACAAGTTAAGGTAACTCAGGTAGCATTATGCTGAACCGGAGAAAGACAGAGTTCTGTTGTCTTCTCTCATCCTGTGTGAGGATGCAGCCTTCAGCAGAGGTTTAGTCCTGAACAGCTGAAGGACAAGGACATCTTAAACCACCACAGCTGCTTCTGTGATGGTAGTCTGAGAGGGCCTCAGTGTTAACTTACTGAGATGCATACATAGGGCAGGTCATACATATGCTAACTGCTACAGCATGCTTACAGATTTCAGAAGAAAAAGAATACTGTATTGATGTGATTTAGATGCCAAAGTGCTGACAACTAGTGCAATTTAAGATGGTTATGGAAACCAGACATCAATGCAGGCTGGCTTTGGGACCCATGGAAAACCTGGATTGTAGTGAAGGGACAGCTTCACTAGAGAGCTGAAGGCTATTTCTTAGTTCTACTCTACTTGGATTGTATATTTAGGCAATTCATTCTTAAAAGAATTTGCTTGATTATGAAGACTGGGAATGCATTTTTAAAATTAAAATTCAGGAAAGGATTTTTTTTTTAAAACTCTTCATTTTCTCTCATAATATCAATGGTAAATTTCCTATTATTATTCAGCAACGACAGAATAAGATTTACACTGGACACTTTTTCAGATCATACCTTTCCATTCTGGAACACAGTACACAGGCAAGATTCTGCAGCTGTAGGTGTAAATATATCCATGGTCTTATCTATAAGACACTAGTGAGCCCTTATGTTAGTGAGTTTACTGTCAGTGCTATTTCCTAATTCCCACAGGCATCACTGTTACCTTTCTCCGCTGAAAAAAAGGTCTTTAAATTTCCCACACACTACCAGCAGAGCTCAAGGAGAATCAGTTTGTTGGAAAGGTGTCTCAGCAAGTGGCACGTCCTCTGTAGATGACTTAATACTTTGAACCACTTTGTTAGCCAACATGTGCTGCCAGCCAGAAAATGCACACTCAAATGCTGCAACAAGGTTTCTGCCAGTCATGAGCTGGCAAGTGTGTGCAGGATTAGGGAAGGGTGCTGCACAGCTCCTGGACAAGGACACTCAGTCTTGTGATGACATCTACTGGCTAACCTCAAAGGCACTAACTCACCTGTAGGGAAGCTCATTCCAACATTTTCCATTCTTGAACATTTTAAGTACATGATCTAACCTCAGAAAGGGCAGGTTAAAACCGAAAAGAAAATAAGGGTCCATCGAGAAACTCTATCTCTGCTGTTGAGCCCTATTCTGACTGCGTATCTTCCCTTCTCCCATAGAAGAGAAATGCAGAATAGACATGTGATGATATGTATTTGGAATGTCTTGTAGGTACAAATTTTCCCTTACTGTTCAGCTTTGCTTTTTCTCAGTCCTACCTTTTTCCCTTCTGTAAGCATGAACTTTCTGAAGTGTCTGTGGTTTGCCCCTTTTTTAGGTGCAAAAAGGACTGTCGTGGTTTAACCCCAGCCAGCAGTCAAGCCCCACACAGCTGCTCCCTCACTCCCCCACCAGTGGGATCAGGGAGAAAATCAGAAAGGTAAGATCTGGAGAACTCATGGGTTGAGATAAAGATTGTTTAATAGGGAAAGCAAAAGCCACAAGCAAAGTACACAAGCAAAACAAGGAATTAATTGACTGCTTCCCATGGGCAGGCAGGTGTTCAGCCATCCCCAGGAGGGCAGGGCCCCATCACATGTAACAGTGACTGGGGAAGACAAATATCATAATTCCAAATGCCCTCCCCCCCCTTCCTCCTTCTTCCCCTCTTCACATACTAAGTATAATTTCACACGGTCTGGAATATCCCTGTAGACAGTTTGGGTCACCTGTCCTGGCTGTGTCTCCTCCCAGCCCTCAATTTCTTTGCCAGCCTGGCAGTCCAAAAGGCAGAAAAGGCCTTGGCTCTGCGTAAGCCCTGCTCAGCAGTAACAAAAACAAATCTATATTATCAACCCTGTATTCAGCACCAACACAAAACATGGTCCCGTACCAGCCACTGTGAAGAAAATTGACTTTACCCCAGCCCAAACCAGCACACCAATCAAGGTATGTGAAGCATAAAATGCAAACAAATTACATAAAAGAAAAAAACTAGATTTTTCAAATGCTCTCATTTCTACTTATCCTGGAGTTTATTAACTTCAGAAGAGCAGAAGAAAAATGTCAAAGAATCAATCAAACTTCCTTTTAAAGTACACACACTAAACCTTCCAAAAAGCATAATTCCTTACAGTTGTAACATTATTTTCTCCTTTGACATAGCATTCACATTGTAATTGCAATCACTCCATTCAAGTCAGCTTAGGCTAATGAAAATGGACAAAACTGAAGGCACTCCAGAATGATTCTCCAGGACAAAGGCATTGTGCCAGTATTTGAGGAGATACACTAAAGGGAGTTAGAATGGACTGCCTCACCCTGGCAGCCAGTTCAAGGCAAAAGCATTAAACTGACAGATTTAGCAGATTTTGTACACAGGCACGACTCTGTCTAAAGATAACTCTGAAGTCCTAACTTGCAGAAAAAGTATTTAAGTAATTTAACTAAAGAGCAATGTTTGCTATTAGCAGTCTGGTATACCTGTAGATAATAAAGTTCAGAAAATTAAATCTCTCACACACACATTTTCATTTATTGAAAGTCCTGTAACATTTTTTAATCACAACATAAACACTAAAATTAAAAATTCAGCCCACTAACTAATCAATATTCCTGATTTTCAAGAATGACCTTTTAAAAGCTTAAGGTAGAAGATACCCCTGGGTAACATGAAAGGTATTTCAAACTATGTCACATGAACAGGAGCATTGCCAGAAGCCAGCTATTACTCTGGAAGCACCCTTCAGTGGTCATTCAGTCGGTTTGTGTAGTTTCTTTTTTCTTTTCTTCCCCCTAGGTAGGACCAATTATTGGACACAGATCTGAGAGCACACAGGCAGCTCTCTCTGAGGTCAGGAAACAACTACTTAATGTATCTTGCTTTCAACTCTGCTAAGGAATGGGTAACTCCTAGGTTAAAAATTATCTTCCAAGGTTTATGTACTTTATGCTAGAAAGGGCAGGGGAAAAAAAAAGGATGAATTGAACCCCTGCTTGTTGTATGTTTAACCTACGTATATGAAATGAAATAGCAGTAATCACAAAATATCTGCCAGTTTGCTAACAAATACTTTTGATGTGCATGCTAATGCCACCACCTAGGAAAAAAAGACTATTAATGTTAATATAGCTCCTGAGGATTTAAGCATAACTTTTTCTGAAAAGGCAAAAGCTTTCATGCAATTTCTGTTTCAATACTTTACAACATTTATTCCATATTTCTAACTCAGAGAAATAAAAATGGTGGCAATGCTCAGTTATTTTAAAATCAGGTGATTATCTCCTTCATTTTACACAGTTGCCTAAAAATCTGCCCCAAATACACTAAACATCCCATATTTGATTCTGAAGACAGCACAGTGCCCTAAGCTGAAGTTCCCTTTTCCAGTGGCCAGAGATAAACACACCAAACAAAATAAAATATGGGGAGAGGGAGAGACAATAAAAAAGTGTTAATGTGCCAGATCTGCGGTAAAACCAACGCAATGTCTCATAATGCAGCCTCAGTTCAGGAGGCTGTTAGGAGCTTCTTAGCTATTTACAGAGGGGTTGGTTAATTGTCAGCACAGAACTCATTAAGTGAGCAGGAAATAAAACACAGATACGCCCCATTTCATGATGCCCACAGCTGAGCCTGTACCTTGAACACCTGCAGAACCATACACTGGCTCTTTTTCTGCTTCACAACACCCACGTCCCAGAATTTGGCTTATTTTGTCAGAGAAGGAGAGAGGTTGTTATGTTACATAGCCACAAGGATACAATGTACAAGTGATCCACGATCAACAGAGTCCTGCTAAAATGTACATTCTCCAGCAACAGCTCAGTGTCACAGCCCAGCTTTTATCGTAGGGCTTGGCATGTCCCATCAAGTGACATGACACAGCCATTTGCAAACAGTGTATTAGGCTGTGAGCAGGCACCTTGAGCACTTCACATACCTTGGAGCTCTGCAGATACTAACTCTCTGCCAGTTCCCCAAACCACTCCTGGATTCCAAATAAAATGAGAATTCCTTTGCGAGGCCTGCCAATAGTAAACAGCAGAAACGTGTTCATCACAGCCCTTAAGGGTTCCACCAACATATCAAATGCGTATTTCCAACACATTTCCTTGGGGCAGTCCTGTGTAGGAGTACAAAGGTGAGGTTTCCCTGGCTCTCAACCATGTGTGCTCCAGTAAAACCACTGTTCTGTAGATTTCCTACACGCTGCTCACCCCATCTAGTCCATCTTCTCTGAACCCCACCGTGTAGCTCATTTCTTTGTAGAGGCCACTGCTGTTTCTCCTGCTAGCTAACAAATTGAAGCAAATTTGCAGCCCGCAGCCCATCATAACAGATCTCATCTGGTTTTATTTCTATAGCTCATATCCATATTTGCAACTCCATACTTGTTATGTATACAAATTTTTAACAAAATTCCATGACACTGAAGATGTAGTACAGCAGTCTAGTCAGTATAAACATCACACTTCAGTTCCTTCAAGGTGTGTCTTTGTCAAGAGAGACAAAAGGAGGGTATCATCTCATCTCATCTCATCTCAAAACATATATCTAAACTAAATCTAAGTTAGATGAAATAAATCCCCTCCTTGAAAGACAGTTTAAAGATGTTGTAGGCTAAATAAGGACAACGAAAAGGAGATTTCCTACCAATGGGAACTGCAACAGAGGGACTAAGGGTTCTATGCAACATTACCAGCCAGGTGAAACATGACTGAAAAACTCAACAGAGATTTCAATCTCAGTCTGCTGCCTTTCCCCAACCCCGTATTTTCTCCTCAAGCACAATAGATAAAGATCTTCTTAAGTGAAGACAGAGGGAGATGGGAAGGTAGGTGTAGAAAAAGATAATTGTATATGTGTCTCTGTGATCACACTGAAGGGACTAAGTTTGAGTTATTTTTGTTTCAGTTATTTCAAGTAGGATAAGTTTTCTATTAAAATGAAAAATGCATTTTTAAAAGCCTCCTTAATCAGGTCACTGAAAAAATCCGATCACACAAAGGACACATGTAACTGTATACACTCTTGTGACAAAAGACCAGTCTGCTGACATTTCTCTCACCGCAAGAAAAATCAGACGGCGTAAAGTTTTAAGACTCAGAATTGGGTATAACTAACATTCTATTCTTTCTTGTACATTTTCAAATGCTGTTCCAGTAATACAGAATTACACTTAACTCTGTCTTATTCAAGGTTAAGGTTAAGGGGCCTGGGAAAACCCAGAAAATGGAAAAAATAATAACAAGGGAATTATGAGACATGCTGGGGAGGATGATGTGCAGATAGACAAGCAACTCTGTAGGGCATCAGGTCAAGTTTAGCCCAGGGTGGAAGCAATTAGTTGAGCTCACAAATAACTGTGAGTTTGCTTATATAATTAATCCTGAATTCCTCTCTGAAGTTCTACTTCACCAGACAAAATTTTCAAAAACATCTGAGCGACTTAGGAGCCACTAACTTTTGGTGAAACTGCACATTCATCTCCTAGTAAATGCGCCAAGTAAAGTGCACCAAGATGAATGTGACTAGTAAAACAGCACCAAGATCTCCAGCTGTATAGCAAGGTGTCAATTCCACTTCATGAGGCTCAGAGCTGAAAACCCCAGCATATCTGACTGCTTCAGCTGCAGAATTCAAGCGGCATGAAGACAATAAAAGAATTTATCTTTCTAGGATAAAGAAGAATTCTACGTGTCTTGCAAGGGGTTGCACTATTCTCAGGGTTTAGGTCTGCTTTCACTTTTTTTTTTTTTTACATTTAACTTTCCCCCTGCTTGATTTAATAATTTCTAATTTTAACACTTTATTTGCTAGCAAAACTTGTTGAGTTACATTTTTCCTTGAATTGTTCTCCATATGAACACGGCAAAGGAAACAAGAAGATTTAATTCTAAATTTTCATGAATTATCAATTTTTCTCATAAAACCAAAAGCACCTAAATGACCAAGTGTTTAACAGCATCACAAATTTCCATTGCAATGGCTTCCCTTCCTCCTGCCATGTAGGGATGTGAAAGCACAAACCATCCCTTATTTTGGTTGCTTGCTTGGAAGCAGTCCATGTGATGACAACAGTACTTTCCTAACCCTCTGTAATGGCCATAGAAAACAGTATGAAATTGCCTTGCAAGTACCTAAGAAAAGCTCTAGGCCTCATGCTCAGTGCTGGCAGCATATGCCAAAGAACATGACAGCCAAAAGAGAAAACACCTTCTAAGGCTCCCACTCCACACAGAACATCTCTGTTTTACCTGGTGATAACAATCTGATCAGCCTCAGACACAGCTCTTGGCAGCCTAATGCAAACTAGCATTCATGGCAGATTCTCAAAAAGCTTCAGTGAGCTCTGCGTCCATATGTACAATTTCTAATTATCATGCTTCATTTGTTCCAGGGAAGCCTAAAACTGCAATCATTTGATAGAACACAAACAAAAGGACAGTCTGGGGGAACTGCTCTGGTTAAGTAGTCATCCATCTGATTACTTATAAAGTTTAAATCTCTTCAGAAAGAGGCATGTGACTGAACAAGAATAGTCATGAACAGATGCAGTGTGAGATTGGTCAGAATACTAATATTGCAATTTGCACTAGGAGCTCAGCTCCCCACGCAGAGAACCTGCAGCCATTACTTCATCCAGTGTGTGTCTCCACTTTGCCACATCTGCACCCAAACTATGTGATCATCTTGCTAAAACTTTCACGACTTATGAAAAAAAGACGTCCCAGAGCAGCTCAGTTTAGTGAGGCTGTAAGAACCCATTCTTGTGCTTCAGCAAGCTCAGCACTGGGAAGTCTTGGCAAGCATGGCTACATGCTGTGAGTTGACTCCAGCCCTGCAACATGAACATTCACAAGCAGATCTGGATCACTTGCAGGCTGAGATCCTCTAGGACCCAAGTCACAGTGCACAGAAATAGACCTTCAGGGAGTTCTAATGGCCAGTCTGCACTCAGGTGAATCTTCCAGTCTACTTCATGGAAACCCCACCAGCTTCATCTAATAAAGGACTTGTTGATTAAACACACACATAATCCTAGATTCTTGTAATATGTCTTACAAAGTGTGACACATTTCTGATGATGAAAGTAGAAGGCAAAGAATATTCTCAGTCACACATTAGATAGATCTGCTTCTAAGACCCCAAAGAAAGACCTTTTCCCTGTTAAAGTAAAACTGTCAAGAACACACGGGTGGGTGAAGAACACATTGCCTGGGGTGGTAGGTCTCTCATTGAAACGCATAAAGGAGAAATAAAAGACATAAAAAGTAACCAAATTGTAAAGAGTGACATTTAACTTTGATATTCCAAACTAAGCCCCTATTTTTTAAAAAAAGAGAATGCCCAGTTTAGCTTACATTGTAAGTTATGTATGTATAGCTTAAAGCTCCAGCTGGCAAAGAAAAGGCAGCACAAAAAGAAAAATTACATAGAAATCACGTTTTGATTACTGTAATTCTGTAGGCTCCATAAATCATTACCTTTTTCTCCTGCAGTACCACAGAAAGCACTGCAATTTCATATTACTCAAGGGAAAATTCCTTCTATTACTTAAATTAATTTTGTAACACATTAAACCTCCATTTTTTTTCTAAGTTCTTTCTGGATGTATAGCACCTGTTTTCAGATGCTCTTTATTTCTCTATTAATATCCTTGTCTTTGTTCTTTCCCTACAGCTTTTCTAATCTTAAAGTCAAACTTTATCTCATGTAGCTGCATCTACACCAACACATTTGCCCATTTCCTCCAAATCATAATTTTCTTACTTTTATTCTTATTTTTCTTATTTTATGCTGCATGTTACTCCCTATTGTACTCACCCTTCATATTCACTATTCTTCTAGGCAATCACTAAGTCCAAACTTCAATTCCCTCTCAAGAAAGCATTCCACCATTAAGCACGTTAGCATATGAGATATAAATACATTTTAATATAGCCTTCGTTTGATATGACAGATACAGGTAATACAAATATGTCTGTAGTAAAAAGAATTGCTGGCACTGTAATGCTCATGATATTATCCTATTTCTTTAAATATTAAGCACTATTTATAAGCACTATTTCTTTAAGGTGCGAAAGTTTGACTGCATGTATGTCAAGCCCAGAGACCAAAGAAGGCTGACTTGAAAATATCCCTTCATGGGTGAACCTGAACTTATTTTACATTGCTAAAACTAAATATCTTTAAATCAAATTTAAAAATTGAATTTGTCTGTCTATGCTCATTAAAAGACAGGACTGCTTTTCATAACATGTTATTTATGTCCTGTATCATACCAATCTGCAAATGTCCATAACTGCAACAAAAAATACTGAAACAGTATAATTAAGAGGGTGGTGGATTCAATGATAACTAGACTGTGGTGTTTTAAATCTCTGTGCAGTCAGGAGAGGCTCCTAGGCAGCTTTTACTAACTTGGACAGGCCAGACAAACCAACATTCACTTCAAATGAGTGGTGAATAAAAGCTATTAATGAATTGCATGATACTGTACATTCTGATGTGAATCTTGATCTCATGACCATATTGGACAGGAAAGCCCTGGCAAATTTTGCCACAGCATCTCTAAGACATTACCCTCCACAGCTGTTCACCCCCTCCTATATTACTGGCAGATGCCTAGCAGTGTTAGTGAAGCAGTGTGTGTCCCTGTCCTAAAACACACCCATAGTTCAGCATCTTAATCTTGCACTGCTACAGAGCTGGACTAACTCTGGAGTTACTGATGTCTGCATACCACTCTGCTGACTCTGTAAAAAGGCAGCTACCTCTGGCAAAAGGGGATTTAGTAACATATTAAACCACCACACCTGTTTCCTCAGTAAATGACAGTCAGAACTTTGTTTTTCAAATATGGTCACTACTATATTACTACTAGCTTCAAGAAGAGCTTAGGGCCAAAACTTGTGACAAGCAGAGTCAGCAAGCTTAGATATGTTTTTTTAAAGGAAAAAATGTCATGCCTTTTCACCGGAAAAGAGGGTATGTTCAGACCCTTGCCCTCACGCAGGCTCCTTTGCCTTGCCAATGTCCCAGTCAGCACACTGGAGCAGAACGCATCCATGCTGTGGAGGAACAGCAGTGTCTACATCACACCCTACCCTCAGCACAGAGAAAGTGAGGGTAGCTCTAACCATCAACAGTTCCCAGTTCTTGGTACTACACATTGGCACTGTCCATCCAAATAATCAATTGCAGCCCATACAGATACAAAGCACTTAGCTTTAAACTAGTTAGTTAAAAAACTTATCTGGCAGTGGCAATGCAGAATTCAGTACGAGCATCTGCAGAGTGTTTTTGCAGATCAAGCTTAATCCCAAGCTGTTGTGGTTACAGTGTTATTGTTACCTCATCCAGCTGGTAAAGTCAGCTCAGGTACCTCTCTACAGTCATTATTCCATCTTAGAATTAGTCTGCTGTGATTAACACACAGCATCCATCAAGAATAGAGGATTTTGGTGTGCTCTGACCAGAATCATTATGAATATTCAAAATAGTTTTAGAAGTCATCTTACCATATCATCTTCTATAAAAGTACAGAAGATTACATTTTCTTTTCATGCAAAACCAACCTGGTTACCTGCAACACTGACACAATATTTTCAGATACTCTGTTCAACAAACAATCTCTATTAAGCCGTCAAATAGCTTATAATTATGTGATATGGAAAATTTGAAACACCTCATCAGGGTTGCATATGAAAATATAAAGTACAGTGATTTGCTGTACAGCATGACATTATGTTAGATTAAAAAAAAATGCGACACCAAGCACAAACACAAAAAGGAAATTTGGCATGCACGTGCATGCACTGTCTAAACAGAGATGTCTCCAGAAAGAAATCTCCGGAGGCAACACCGCCTTTGTTACGCAAAGGGGATAGCTGGCATCTCTACAGACACTGCATGTCTGAACAAACATGCTGCAATTTCTTGTTTTATTATAGCAATATCTCTGGCTATTGTCTGGACCTGCCTCCCTAACTCCCCCTAAAACCCTTGCAAGGAGAGAAAGGCCTCTTCAGTGCAAACTCAAGGCAGAAGCTGAGTACTCTCAGCTGATTTCTGAAGAAGCCCTTCTCTCCTGGGTATATGCCTGCAAGCATGGGCTCCTGCCTTCACCCCCAGCACCTGAAAGCCACTGACTCACTGCAAGGTGGGAGATTACCTTGTCTTGATGTGCAAACCACCAATAACTACTTACACAAAACAATAGAGAACATGTACAAATTCTGGAAATCACATGGCCTCTTCCCTTAAAATTAAGAGGATGCACTTTGTGGGGGTTTTGTTTGTTTGCTTGATTTCTTTTTTAAAAAGAAACAAAAACAACCTACATTTGAAAAATCCTGATGTGCTGTGGTTCTCCATTAGCTTTTACTCAGTTCTGGGTGATAGTGTTTAGTGGTTTAGGGGTTTCAGTGGTACTGCTGGGTTGATGGGTGAACTTAATGATCTTAAAATGATCTCTTCCAACCTTGATGGCTCTACGATTCTATGAAACACTAAAGCATTTGCCTAAAGATTTGGTTCACTACTCCTTGCATGCTTTGCCATCTCAAAAGATTGTTTTGATGATGTATTAATCACATGAATGCCACATTTAACTTGTTAATCAAATATTTGCCATCAAATGGCATTCATTATGGTAGAAAATGAAATGTAGCCAGCTGGATCTCTCTACAAGTTTTATAGGATTATAACCCCAATACATATAGGTGCACATGATTTCAATGATCTAACTGCACGCCTCCTACAATGCATAAACCACCATCTTGTATAATGTATTTGAAATGTTTAACCCACTTTTGATCTAGTGATAATTAACTTGCAGCACAATGTGCCTTCCACAAGAGCAATTAAGCTATGTTTTCATCACTTGTTACCTCAATTCCAAGCTAATTCCATCACCAACATTGGTGCAGCATTCTCAATGAAATAGGAGAACTTCCCTTATTGAACAATTAAAATTATTTAAACATTTAATAAAAGTTATTAGAATATTGTTAATTAGAAGACATAAAACTTCCTCTATTTTATGTGTGTAATGCTATACTTATGGGTTTTTTTCTCATGTACAGATTTAGATTTTCGCCTAAATAGCACAGATATGTATATAATTTTTCACCTTATTTTTTTATTCATGATTTTCTTCTTTTTAATGTTTAGATGATTATTACAAAATATACAGTCTCTTTCAGCATATTCAAACCTCCAAGAAAAATTTGCCAAAGTTGCTAATGGAGATGACATGCTGGAATGCCATTGTAAAAATTAAATTGACTCATTTTATATCTTTATGGCACTAGTCAGCAAAATATGTGTTATTATTTTTAAAACAGAGCTGTTTGTTCATTCATTGATTAAATCTTCTTAGCCTGAGGAGCCCAAGAAGGAGGTTCTAAGATGGTTTTAGGGTGATTAATTATGGGATGCTGTAGATAGGGGGAAGCCATGCTTTTGCATGTGGCTGCACCCTCACTTCAGCTCGCAGAGGGAGAACTGGTTCAGCCAGATGAAATGAGGAGGTGGGACTTCCCCTGTGGCAGGCAGCACAGTTTCCTGTGGCCTCAAGCAGCCTGAGAAGCCCTATCTGAACTGACTGGGAAGAAGCATAGCTGGACAACTGAGCTGAACCAATACTGCACCTCAAGCCCTCAACCGGGGAGACTCCATGTCTCTCTCATCTCTGGTCCCCGCATTCCCAGATGTGTGGTCTCCCTGCTGCTCATCCCTGCCTGCCTAGTAAACCAGTTCAGCACCCTACCACTCACTCGGCCTAAAACCCCACTGGCTTTCTGCCAGGACAGTTAGTTGAATCAACTTAGCATGCTATAAACTGGTGAGATAGGAAAGGATGAGGGAGGGAGAGGGGGGATCTTGCTGCTTGGCAGCAGCAAATCATCAAGTCAAATTTGACTGTATCATTGAACCACATTTTAAGGGAGGAACCCAACCACTGTAAACGCTGTAAACAGATGATGGAGAGAATTAAGTAACTCCAGAGGGCTATTTGGCCTGCATAAGACCTAAAATGTCCTCTAGAGGCACCTGTATTTCCTCAATAAAGCTCTGGAGGCATCACGTACAGTGTTAAGAACCAGGTGGTAAGGATTTTGGATTCCCTCTCCCCTCCTACTACTCTCACCCAAACAGCATCTCATTCACTAATCTAAATTAAAAATTAGGGATGGAATTAATTCCAGCTATAAAGCAATACACTTTTATCATAGTTCAGGCACTTTCAGAATATCCTTTCATACCTCCTTCTTACATGATTCTTTTACAGTCCCCCAATTTTAGATAGTTAAATTGAAAGAAAAATTAACACTTTTGAGTTTGCCTCCCAACTTTGACTCTTCTAATTTTACCAGCCATTGTGGATATGAATGCCTATGTTCCAGCCTATAATACTTGTGCAGAGAAGGAAGAGAGAAAACAACAGCTTGAAGCTGTTTTGCCATGAGCCAAGGTAATAAATGGTAATAGATCCTTCAAGCTGCTGACAAAGCCTTTTATGTGATTTCCCCAGAATCCTACTACAAAATGGACTTACAGCTCTACTTACAATTGGTAGTTTCTAACCATGCTCCATTTTCACGTGGAACATGGAAAACGGTCTCTAGCCCTATCTCAGCTACCAGTGATCCACACTAATTTGGAAATGCTCCTTGCATATAAAATTTGTAAGCCACTCACATTCGTGGTAGTTTGTACGCTTGAATACTAGAGTTTTGCTTCTCCACAGATGAATGAAGTAACAGGGAATAGATTTTTTTCTTACTGGCACAACACAAACCCTGGACTTATCTAGCTTGATATGTGATAGTATGAACATAATCAGCATTCTGGGCTCCATTAGGGTGACTTGCCAGCAGGTTGAAGTATGTGATCCTTCCTTTCTACTCATGAAGAGACACACATGCAGTGTTGGGCCCAGCACTGAGACCAACACATGAGGGACATGGACATATTGGAGCAAGAAAGGCCACAAAGGTGATTAAGGACCTGGAGCACCTAACTTGCAAGGAGAGGTTGAGAGAGTTGTTATTGTTCAGCCTGGGGAAGAGAAGGCTCAGTGGGAAACTTAACAATGCATATAAGTACCTGATGGGAAGGTGTAATGGGAGGGAGTCAGGCTCTTCTCAGAGGTGCCCAGAGACAGGACAAGAAACAATGGGAACAAATTGAATTACAGGATGCATTCAAACATGACAATAACACTTCTTTATTGTAAGGGTGTCCAAGCTTTGTATCACATTGTTCAGAGAGGGTGTGGAAATTTCCAGCCCTGGAGATACCTACAACCTGACTGGACTCATTCCTGGACAATCTGCTCTAATTGATTCTGCTCTGTACAGGGGTATCAGACTAAACAGTCTCCAGAGATTGGGTCCAAACCTTTCTTATTCCATGATTCTATAGCTTGCATGAAGTCACATATCCAGTGTGAAAAATTAGGAATAAAATCTATTTTAGCAACTTCATTTCAAAGCCATCTTTTCTCCACTTAGAGACACAAACGGAACTGAAAAGTACCAGACTCTTTTCTACTCATATTATTTATTATGCTCCTAAAAGCTGACAATATTCAGAATATTCAATATGTCTTTCTTTAACTTCACAGCTTCTATTTTCATTGCATTCTTTGTATGCATATGCATATAAAAATACACGATCAGGACACTATGCTCACAGAAGTATTTAGAAAAATGTAGATAAACATTCATAAAGAAGCATTTGCAGTATTTTGCTTACAATTTTGTAGTCCAGTGCTCAACTCCCTATTTGTTCTAATCATTCCATGCATTAAAGGATTATATATATAAGATAAAAATTTTTCTTGCACTTCTAAGCATTTTTTTTTATCTGAATCACAACTTCTTGGTATTTCATTTCATCAAAAATTATCTCTGTATTATTTCCCAACTATTTAGATA
This sequence comes from Aleadryas rufinucha, assembly GCA_013397815.1. Lineage (NCBI taxonomy): Eukaryota > Metazoa > Chordata > Aves > Passeriformes > Aleadryas > Aleadryas rufinucha. The sequence goes on from VZTH01018661.1 coordinate 74,580, forward strand.
AAAGGAATGGCCACTGCAAATGAAAGGGGCTTGCCAAATTTACAGTGAAGAAAAAGATAACACAATCTTACTTGTATTAATTTTCTTAACTCATTAAAACTGTTCTCAGGATCTACTGCATATTTTGCAGTAATTAAGTTTATAAAGAAATAAAGTAAAACCATGAACCATCTCCAGGCTCCAAGAAAGGCGAAATACAGAACTTGAATTTACATTTTCTGAGCAATACATAGGTGAACATTAAACAAATGCGCTGAAATTACTGCATAAACTTTTTTTAATATGATTCACAACTACATTTTTCCACAACATTAATTTCAGCAAATAAAACTATATGTGGGAGTTACAGAACTATGCAACATTTTTTTCCAATTTCCACTAATAGCCAAGATGTACCACGACATAAATGGACAAATGACCACCTCAGGAGAGCAATTCAGCTAATCTATTAGCTTGTTTCTTAGAATGGGAGGAATCACCCTTATTTAACCAGCTTAACAACTCCATTAACTATAAAGGGATCCCAAAATTACCATTAGATTTGCAACCATACATTTGGACATCTTTGTTAAAACATATGACTCCCATCCTTTTTATTTTCCTTCTGAATTTGTAAGAGCAACATTTGTCTGTACATTAAGAATATTTTTTTTGTTAAAATGTAACAAATGAACAGACTACAAAAACATACAGCTCTTTAGAGCTTGCATTTAAAAACCCAAAACCGAAAAGTGCCCAGGGAAGTATGCTACCAGCTCCCTCCAAATTTGGTTAAATCTTGAGAAAAATTAAGAAACTAGTAAGAGTACAGTGTACCTGTGCTAGTTTGATCTAGCTAGTACCCAAACATTAGCAATTAAGGGACTGAAATGTGGGTTTTAGCAATGCTTGTTATTTATTTAGCATGTACAGCCAGAATGCACAGAAAGTTTGTGCCTGGATGAACATATGTTAGAATTCATGCCGTGGCTTCTGCTACTCTAAGATACGCAGCTAGCTTGAAGTAAAACAAATATGCTAGCACAGGCAATTAATCATGCCTTTGTTCCTCCTGTGTATCCTATTCTATGCCATTTAGCACACGACCTTGTATTTTGGAATGAAGCTGAACAACACTGCCCAAAGGGGAATTCTCAGAGGAAATGTATTTATGGAGGGGAAAAGAAATTTTTTTTTTTTACCTTAGCAAGAAATAAGGCAAGGACTACTAAACTGCATAAGTAAGTGAAAGATTTTAAAAGAAGCCCAGAGAAAGAGATACTTAAAAAAAAAAAAAAAAAAAAAAAGGAGGGAAATCTGCATTTACTCATGGATACCACTTTGCACTGAAAGCCCACTCTATATACTTTATTTTACTCTTAATCATTAAGCTTGTGTTTATCAGCTTCTTGACAATCTCTTATCAGTTCTACACTGGAAAGGTGGGTTGGGCCTGAGAGCTGTAGTTTCAAATACTGTGATCAGTGAGAACTAAAAGTTGACCTAAAAAGCGTTCTGTAGAAGTATGAAAATATCTCTTGATCACCTTTCTCCTCCAAATAATTATTTTTCATCAAAAATCGGAGTCTTTCTGATGCAGAAGAAATGTGTCTTTTTTATATATTTTAAAACTGACTGCTGATTGAAACAGTGTGCTCTGTCTCCCCTCAGTGTAGCTGACTGGATAACAGTGTTTACAAGCAATGGTCAGGGTAAAGAACTATTTATGCACAGCTAAGCACTGAAGGAGGAATACCTGCTTTTTTTCAGGTGGAAAGCCAGTTCAGGCATGTCAAGAATCCAAAAGTCAAGACTTAACCGTGAGCCATGCTACTCACCAAAGCAACCCCAGCATTATATGGGAAAAAAACCAGGAGTGATGCAGGAAAGAAAGACCTCCCATAATCAGAGCAGAAAGTCATCCATATCCCCACATTTGGTGTCATGTGACAGCACCTCCACAGAGAAGGCAGCAGTGTGATGAACATGACATCTCTCTCTGATCTGCTGAACTCTTCCAAGCAAGACACTAATCAGGCAGGACACATGTTGGATAACCTCTGTGGGAATAATTTTCTTGAGAGGGGGGTAGAAATCTGGCTAGTCTGGTTCTGCTTTAATTTACATAAGGATGGAGTTATTTCACTTGATTATGTCAGAATAACCCTGATCTAGCTAAGAACAACAGGATAAACAATGGAATTCTATAAAAATATTGTCACCTACATTTACATGAAATATTATTTTAGTTAGTATCTGGCACATTATGGGGTTTTGAACATAAAAAATAAATAAAATTTGGCAAATTTAAGGGGTTTTTAACTGTTAAATACAAAAAGTTTTAAAAATCGATTTGGTCAAATTTGTTAGGTTTCTGTGTTCTTTATGCTTGTTTTTTTTCCCAAGAGTTGCTTACTTACAGAATTCTTTGTAAAAACTTCCCTGAGGTGAAAAATGTTAAGATAACATTAAGATTAGAAAGATATACTTTACAAGAATGTGTGTAGGTGGGAGAGGGATAAGATTGTATGTTGAAATACTAAACAAATAATAACTAGTGACTATATGAAAAGCTATAACAATCCCCAGGTTTTGAGTTCTGTACCATTCAGGTTTCATTTTATCTTCTTTGAATTCTTGGCTTCTCAGCTATGTGATTTAAAGGTCCTTCTATGACTTCAATAATAGCACTTCTTAATTTCCTTAAGGATCTTGGAGGAGGGTCAGGGAGGAGTAAGGATTGTTTCTTAAAAATACAGTTTGGAAGAATAGCACTGATAAGAATTTTCTGCAAATGATATATTCTCTTTTCAGTTTTTTCTCACTAAGTTTCCAGGAGAGCTTTGCTGCTGTCTCTAATTTCATGCAAAATAAATAACAGTTAAGAGTTTCTACAAATTCCTGCTCCATAGATTTCAAGGCCAAAAGAGGCATTTGTAATGATTTAGCTTGATCTTCTGTATTAAGAGAACATAGGATTCCATTCAGTAACTTTGTGTTGGATGTAGTTTCACAGGGGGGTGAGGGGGGTTAGTAAAATATCTTTTCTTGAAGACATCAGAATTCACCACTTGCCTTGAAAATCCGTTACCAGTTAAGACCATCCGCTCTTAAAAACTACATTCCCATCTCTAAGCTGAATTGTTCTGCATTCAAATTCCAACCACTGATCCTTGTCATGCCACTTCCTAACATGGGTGAAATATAGAAACTAAGCATCCAAAAATTGCCAGTAGATCAGAAGCATCTTAGACTTTTCGTTTAGCAAAATCACCATTACTGTTAAGTTTCATGAAACACGGCCTCTCAGGAAATTACACTTCCCAGCTTTTGTGAAGCTTGACAAGTTCCACAATCCTTCAAACAAAACATTACAAACTGTCCAAACTGTCAATTTTATGAAACTCAGAGTTTGCTACATGTTTAAGATAATTGTGTAATGCATTGCTATGTCAACTACTGTGAAAAAAGAGCCTATATTTACTCTTTATAGTTATCTTCATACCTAATACTCAATCCTACCATATCTATACAAGGAGAAGTGGAATTAAACTGGAAGTATTTGCAACTTATATCACTGAATCTGATGAACTAAGCTACATGGACAACATCATGTAAAATCCTCACAAGTCAAAATTAATACTTTGAAGAAAAAACTAAACTAAAATTATTATGCTTCAAAAGTACTCAAAAGGTATGAAAACAACAAGATTTAAACAAAGAATATACAGATGTTTTACAACATATTTTTGCACCAATGTGCATATATTCCATGCAAAGAACAAAACTGAAGAACTGCGAGAAAAAACAGTATAGAAGCTATTTTTTTACCTAAATAATACATTGTCTATCGATGAGTGGCTAATCAAACAAAGCCATGAGTGGTCAAATCAGGGTACATCTGCATTTGCAAAAGTATATCCTGGCTAGGAAAAGCAGCTCCCTCCCAAAGACTTTGCAGACAGTCTTACTAAAAATGTAAGTCCACAGAAGATCTAGATTTATTCTCTTTCAATTGTGGAAGCGAAGGGAAGGCTGTTCAAGAGTGAGCAAATTCATCACACATAAGAGCAATCTCTGAGGGGCACCAGCTGAGTGAAGTTCCCCTAGAAGCAGAGAGCTTCAGAAGGTAAGGCAGGCCCTTGACATCTCAATAATTCAGTAACCAGATATTGATCCAGGGCTGGCTCCTCCTCACAGGTTTAGATGAATCTGGGACCTCAAAACAATGAATAAGGCCTGGTTTACATATGTAATTAAGAAAGTGTAAAGAACTGTGAAAAATTAGAAGTTGAAATCCCTCAGATTTATTTGCTTTAATAGGTGGTAACAGTAGCAATCAAGGGAAGGAAATGATTTTATCATATGATTTCAAGCAGAGTTCCTATGACTGATGATTATCAAACTACTTTAAATAATAGCAGTAACTACATAGAGGCTAATAGTCTGAAACTACGTTTGCTTATTACTCAATATGTTGAAGTTACTACAACTTTAAGACTAACATTTGATCAATGGGTTCCTATTTCTCAATTGCAGATTCTTTTGAGGCTTCTTTCAATTTTCAAGCACACTAAGAGTAGCAAAGAGCATTTTCTCAGAAACAGCTCTCTTGGATGACAGAAAAAGGGAATTAGTTAGATCCAGGATATTTTGGGGGTTGCAGTGAGGAGACTCAATAAAGAGAAAAAAGACTGACCTCATAAAAAATATTTATCTTTCCTTTCTCATCCTCTTTCCTAAAGTTTTAGTAAACATTTACAAGTCATTAAGTGGAACATGGTGCAGACATATTTTCATGAGCTGATCAAAATAAATCATATCATCTCGAATTTACTTGTGCTATGAACCTAACAATTCAGAAAAGGAGTTCAAATAGCAGCATAATTCAGGGCAGTGGAGACATGACACAGGAGTCACTGCAAGCTCACTACCTTGGTGTAGAGATATGGGTTGGTGAGTTGTGTGTGCTGCATGGGGAACGGGTACACATAAAATAAGATTCTTTACATGTTGGAAGTGCATTAGTACTTTTTTTTTTTAAGAGTTATTTTCCCTTAAACAAACAAATGACTGAATAAAACATTTTTCTGTTGTGATCTCTTACTCCATTCTTCATAATCTGAAACCCAAAAATTATGCATTATATGATTCAGGGCAGAACAACGCTGGTGAAAATTGTCCTGCTTTTTTGAATCCAGCTCAGTTGTAATCCTTCAGCAGGTCTGAAGTAGTACATTTTAAAATAAGAACCAGGCATATAGTAACTGTGCAGCTTAAAATGACACACAGGACTCTGCTATGCTATTGCTACCACACCTGCAGGGCATACTACTAAATGACCTTCTGCTTGTCTTTAAGTGGGGGGCAGGAAATGAGAGCTATATGAAAATATTTGAGCTCATGGACTGGCTGATGAATCCCAATGCAATCCCTAATTTTCAGGCTCCTTCAACCACTGCAATAATAAAACTTCAGTTTAGTGCATAAAGTCTGCCTATTCCAGCTACTCTTTCCTCTTCTTGCCTGTGTTTTTTTCAGTGGTGGCAAAACACTAACAAAAGCAATGCTTTGCTTTGTCTCATTCCCACTTGCCACTGATGTACAAACAACAGGATTCTGCAGGAGCACAGGGTAACTCACATTTCCTACAGCCTAAACGTAACAGCAGTTTTGTGGGAAGTATCTATTTAAGATTCCTCAGGCAGCACAGAAAATTGAGCACAGGTCTCAAGTATCTGCAACAAATCCAGTGATTTAATAAGTAAAAGTGAGACACTGGCAATCTCATGTCCTTTCCTATGTTTAGTGTAATGCCCAAATCAGCCAACAAGCTTGAAAATGTCCACTTCACAACTAAAATGTACACCTTACCAGTGCAGAACACTGCTTTGTTTAATACTTACATGATTTATGCAATTCTAAATACACATGAAAAGGAAACTATGGGCAAAATTGGATTAGAATTCAGAGCAATTGTTACTATGTCACACCTAAATCTGCTCATCCTCAAGGTTATGAATGAAACCTAAATTTATTATGGCTATTAAACCAGCACTTTAAGGACCTCCACTTGATTAGGACGAATCCAGGACAAAATCCCAGCCAAAATGCCCACTAGAGAAGTTCTGCCATTTGGATCTTAAATGTACAACACTGCATCACCTATTCCTAAAGAGGAAGCTGAGTGTGATGCACTTTGTATCTGTCAGAAAAAAAAAAAAGAAGGTATTGACTAGTTTCTTTTTCACTAGGATCTTATATCTCTGTGCAAAACACTCTCAGTGCAATTCTCTCAGGAGGAATGTACTTGAGCATACACTACTACAAATCCTCTAGGGTCACGATGAACCAGTTTGAAGGGCATTACTGAGATTAAACAGCATAGACATTGACTGAATTCAGCACAAAGCCCAGGAAAAATCTTGAAATAATATACAGAGTACTTCAGTGGGTTTTTTTAACTGGCTACAGTGTCTCAGGCTCTTGAGCTCACAAGTTCTGCCTAAAAAGCAGACATCAGAATAAGAAATCAAATACTTTGAAGGCCCTAAAATAAAAACTTCTAAAGTGAAATAGTTTTAAGGACACTGAATAACAGCATTCTTTCAGTTATGAGAATCTTATCTTGCACAACCTGCTCTTGAACACCACAGTAGTGAGTGAAAAAAATATTCTCACAGATTGCAGTAATGGAGGATCAAACCACAAACCTTCAGACACAAAGATCCTCACTGGAGGCACTGGGCTTTGAATTAGGCTTCAAATGTTTCTTTAAAGGTATCCTTACAACTCCCTCTCTAATTATTATGTTACTCCCTAACTACAAAGCTTTAAAGAGGCAGCAAGGTGTGTGGTAACAGCATTCCTACAGTCTTGAAGAAAATGTGCATTGTACAGCAGTGACAGAAGTGCTATGCTGGTACTTAAGAGTTACTGAGATTGGAATCCTGGCAAACATTCAGGGCAATGGTGTATCAAGCTGACTGAATTAATGTTTTACTAATGACTTGAACTTAAACAAGCCAAAATCCTTCTCCACGAAGGGGAAATTTTTTTTTGGCTTTTCAAAGAGCTTCCTAAAGGCCTACTGCTACATGAAATCCTTTCTAGAAATAAAACCAAAAACTAATTAGTTAAATCTGTTAAAAGAAAAAATAACTGAAGGGAACCCTAGAGAGAACGAGCCACAATACACCAATCAAAGATACTCTAATCTAGACCAAACCCAAACAATAATCAACACCAGTCAAATTAATTCATCTAGTCTAACAGGATTTTCATTCTGCTTGGACCACTCCTGGCTTTTAATTTCATAGAATCATACAATCATCTAGGTTGGAAAAGACCTTTAAGATCATTGAGTCCAACCACTAACCCAGCACTGCCAAGTCACCACTAAATCATGACATCCATATGTCTTTTAAATACCTCCAGGAATGGGGATTGAACCACTTTACTAGGCAGCCCATTCCAATGCTTGATGAGACTTTCCATGAAGAAACTTTTTCTAATATCCAATCCAAACCTTCCCTCGTGCAACTTGAGTCCATTTCCCCTTGTCCTGTCACTTGTCACCTGGGAGAAGAGGCTGACCCCCACCTCACTACACGCTCCTTTCAGGCAGTTGTAGAGAGCAGTGGAGTCTCCCCTGAGCCTCCTTTTCTCCAGGGTAAAAACCCCCAACTCCCTCAGATGCTCCTCACAGGACTTGTGCTCCAGACCCTTCCCCAGCTCCACTGCCCTTCTCTGGACACTCCAGCATCTCAGTGTCCTTCTTGTAGTGAGGGGCCCAGAACTGAAGACAGGGTTTAAGGTGTGGCCTCACCAGTGCTGAGTACAGGGTGACGGTCACTGCCCTGGTCCTGCTGGCCACACTATTGCTGATACAGGCCAGGATGCCATTGGCCTTCTTGGCCACCTGGGCACACTACTGGCTCATGTCCAGCTGCTGTCAACCACCAGGTCCTTTTCCCCCAGCCTGTAGCGCTGCATGGGATTGTTTTGACCCAAGAATGGGAGTCAGCACTTTGCCTTGTTCAACTTCTTCCAGTTGGCCTTGGCCCATCAATCCAACCTGTCCAGATCCCTCTGCAGAGCCTTCCTGCACTCAAGAAGATCAATACTCCCACCCAACGTGGTGTCATCAGCAAATTTACAGAGGGTGGTGAACTTGGTCCCTCATCCTTTGTTATTATTTTTCTCCCCACATCCAGTGCAGGATAGAGATTCTCCTTAGTTCTTTTTTTTCTCGCTAACGTATTTATAGAAACCTTATTTATTGTCTTTCATGGCAGTAGTTAGATTAAGCTCTACTTGGGCTTTGGCCCTTCTAATTTTCTCCCTGCATAACTTCATGTTATTCTTGTAGTCCTCCTGAGTTGCCTGCCCCTTTTACCAAAGGTGATAAACTCTTTTGTTCCCCAAGTTCCAGCCAAAGCTCTCTGTTCAGGCAGGCTGGTCATCTTCCCTACCAACTCATCTTTTGGCACATGGGGACATCCTGATTCTGCACTTGATTTCCTTCTTGAAGAATGTGGGGCTTTCCTGGCCCCCTCTGCCTTTCTGGACTGTCTCCCAAGAGACTCTGTCAACCAGGCTCCTAAACAGGCCAAAGTCTGCCCTTCAGAAGTCCAAGGTGGCAGTTCTGCTGAACCTGTTTCTTGTCCCTCTGAGAATCTACAACTCATTAATTTTGTGATAGCTGGGCCCAAAACAGCCTCCAACCACCACATCTCCCATCAGTTCTTCCCTCTTCATGAACAACAGGTCCAGCTGGGCACCTCCCCTGGTTGACTCACTGACCAGCTGTGTCAGGAAGTTGTCTTCCATACCTTCCAGGAACCTCCTTAGACTGCCACCTCTCTGCTGTAGTGGATCTACAGCAGACATGCTGCAAGCTGAAGTCCCCCAGGAGAACAAGGGCTGGTGAGTGTGAGACTTCTCACAGCTGCTTATAGAATATTTCATCTGCCTTTTCATCCTGGCTGGGTGCTCTGTAACAGACTCTCACCAGGATATCTACCTTGTTGGCCTTGATTCCCACCCCTAAACACTCTACCTTACTGCCACCATCATTAAGCTCTAGTCAACCAAAACAATCCCTAACATACTTCAATGCCAATGATAAGGAACAGGTAATATAATTTCAGGGAAAATTTGAACAGTATGCAAGCAAAATTTGGGCTTATGAAACAAAAATAATTGTCTTCATTTTTCCAGAAAAAATACAGAGGTTGACGAGGCAAGAATTGTCCTTATAATATCTAGCAAGGCAAACAGAAACTTGCAACAGTGAGAATGTTGTAAATTAAGATGTACAAATTGCACAACTTTGATAACAACATATGGCATCATTATATTTTCTCCATTTTTAATTTAACTTGATTCTTAGCATATTTCCACAGATTAATACTCACTAACTTTTCTTGTTGGAATACTGTTTTTCATGTATCTGTTGTTTGTTTCAGAGATATTTATCATTCTTTGTATAAATATCAACGTAATTTTTAAAGAAATCCAGAAACTTCTTCCTGCACACATTTTTTTACTGCTCAGATGAACCTTTACAGGAACTCTAGGGGACTCTACACAGTTAACTGGCCATTGAAGTGAGAAAAACTAAACTTATCCTGAGGGCTGCTTAGAATCCCTTGATTAAAACAAGTTGGGAAATTAAACAAGCTGTGCTGCTGTGAGTAGGGTTTCTTGACAGCAGCCAGTGCCCCTTCTCTAGAGCTCTTCAGAATATCCAAATAAAAAAAAAAATTTCCAATTGACTACCAAGATAGTTTCACAAGCTTATTATAGTTCACTTTAGGAATTAGCATCTTTCTGCAGGTTCTCATGTCACTGGCAATCAGTGTTACTGCTGAGAGTTCTCAATTCTTCTACTTAAGCCTAGAGTGTCTCCTTAATCCCTTTAATTCTTGCATTTTGACCTAATTTTACTGCTCATTGTCATGCTTCTTTTGCTGCTATCTGGGCCTTATTCTATATCACAAGAATATAAAAGCTAAGTTGTGGATTATTTTTAAGTAAAAAGCCTGTTAAGTACTTATAGGGTTACCTTATACCTTCCTTGTCTCTCATCTGACCAGGTCAAATGAAATCAATGGCACTATTCAGCTCAGCAAAACAAGCGTGATTGAGCTCCAAGTGCTAAACTGGTAAACTTTGTTGCAACTATATCTGTTCTTTGAAAGTGTGAGTACTCAGCAAGTGATCTCAGTCGGAAACTAGAAAAATACTATCAGGTATTGGTGTTTGAGACATTTCCTTTCTATTCAACGAGCCCAACAGTCCAGGTGCTCATTCTATGTGGAAGACCAGACCAAGACCATTGGCCCTGATTCAAGGAGAACTGGAACGGAATCAGTATCTGTTGGCTCTAAAGCCTGATCTAAACAACCAGACTTAGGGTTATTCTGGGAGGCACTGCTCCTAATTGGCCTGTTTAAGCCATTTTATTCTGTGGAACATGGCAGGTATTAGCAGCAAAGGAGAAATACAGGGGAAAAAGAGAAGAAGAAAAAAATACAAAAAAATGAGACAGAATTTGTTGGCCCCATAGTAACAATACTTAGTTGAAAGTGGAACATCCAAGTGCAGGAAATGTTCCAAAGAGTAATTAGGAATTCATATACTTGGGCAGCAAAAAGAAAATTAATACAAAACAGGCCAGAATGTAAGTGAAGGCACGTTAGTGGGAGTATGGGTTAAAAAGCCTCTCAAACGAAGGAAGGAATTGCATCCGAGATGTCCATGTTTGGACAAAGTGCCCTAAGTTCTCTATAAAAGACAATTAAAACCACGATTGACTCTCCTTTACTAATCCAAGGCAATGTCTAAACCCACCCCTTCAATTACACTGCTTTTCTTTTTTAAAAAAAAGATTAAAAATCCAGGATGGGGAGCAGAGGGAAAGCTTTGGTTTTGGACAAAATCACCATTGAACCCAAATAATTAAAACCAAACAAAAAATTCTCTTGCCAAATCACAGAGCTACCTTTATTCCTCTCAAAAAAAATCTTGTTTCAACTAGACAAAGACAACCTATACTACGTATGTAGTTGGAGAATAAGGTGATATTCAAGTTAGAAATGGAAAATTTAATAATTACCATGATTCAGTCTAAAACGCCAGGACAAGGAAACCAATATAAAAACTAGCATAGAAGACAACGAAAGTCTTTCCACTGAGATTAGTAAGGCTTGTGCCAGTCTTTCTATATGCCCCATATAAGCATCTCTTACTCCTGTATATTTTCACAGATACTTAATTTTGCTGAGACCTTGCAGCCACATTCACAACAACAACCCCATGAACTCATTTTTTATTTACAGTAAAGTTTATTTTGATTATGTATTTTTATATAAACTGTAGTGTCAAACTAACTATTTAAATCCCTTGGTAATACTTACAGTAAGAAGTGTGACATGTGGAAAATTGTTTGGGCACCATCCTAGAGTATATTAAAACAGCAGCAACAAGCCTGGCAATGGACCAGAATCCAATACAGTACTTGGCAAATGGTGGCAAACAAACCGCCGACATGTGATGCCCTCATTTTTAAGCCAAAGATAAACATAGTTGATGTGTCTTGCCAAAACTGGTGTGCCCAAATGCCACAAGTGAGGTCAAGCAAGGACGCTGCAAATAATTCCCAATCATATTTTAACAGTTTGCTACTTAAAGAACTATCAGATATTCAGTCCAAAAGGTCTGATCCAACATTATTATTACAGCCCACCCAGGAAAACACATCAGCATTTTGGCTTTGAAAGACAGCACTGACAACTGTTATAGTTTAATAATTAAAGTTAAGGGTGTAATATTATTCTCTCACAAATTAATAAAGCATACCAGAATGGTGAAGTTCCTAAAAAAAAATTGTTTGTTTAGCAAAACAAAGGATGACAGATTAAATAATTGTATTTCACAAACTTAATGGAGAGTTTTCTCTAGGCAGTGGAACAGTGATTCTTCAGCAGAATTTCTTGCATAAACGTATTTGGGAAAAGTTTATGAAGTTTTATCATAAATTGGGCTTAAAGGCTAACTTCAGGGAATTGTTTTTGAAAGATTCTTGCTTGAGTGGGGATTTAGCCAAATGTTAGTACAGCAAAATGCAGTGCTGTGTTAAGGCATTTAGGGATCTGTAATGAAAAGTTTAAGTAAGATTTAGCTAATGATGTAAATCACCAGTTTTAGTGGGCCTTGGCTTTGCAACGCTTTGGCTTTTAGTCAGAAAAGCTGCCCAAAGAGCCTGAAATAAAACAATTCTTGTTTCCCTAGTGATCCTTACATTCCTAAAACAGCTATGAGAATCTGTCATTACTTCCCCTTTGAAACCATTCTACCCTTGAGGCAAGGTGTTGCAAGATATCACAGCAGTCATAAAGAAGCACTTTGGAGGACTCCACTTTAACACTGAGCAGAGAAAGAAGTTAGGTAAGGGACAAGCAGATTATGGTTCAGATTAAAGTTGAATAGGAAATGGGTTTTCCCCTCACACGATCTGGGGTTTTTCTTCAGAATGCTCCAGACCTAAAAGGACCACATCAGGGTTATCTCATTTTGTTACTCAAAACAGGAAAATGTAATGGGACTGACTGTAACGCAAAATATTATTAGTGTGGGACTAGCCTCTGGCAACAAAAAATACTACGGCTCAACACAGGAATTTCTTCCATGGGTGCTGCAATCCTGGTTGACAGTTTTCCAAGCTTCCAAAGACAGACAGGGGAGGAGGGAGAACAAACACAGCAAACTACTGAGATGAGAGCACTAGTCAAGTAACAAGCAGGCCAAGAACAAGGTCTTCTTTCAAAAATATCTGGGAGCAGACCACTGTTTAAAAGAGATGAACATTCCTTCACCGACTTTACATGACCTGACCTTGAACATTGCGGAGTTATCTACAAAACCTAAAGAGAATAAAGAATTTTTCTTATGTGATTTAAAAAAGAATACAATAGCTGCCCTCTAAGAGGCATTCCACATGCTGCCACAGCAGTACTGCTACCCCAGCCACCTGTTGCTGGGCAGGGGAATGTATTTCACTTTGATACTACCTCTGGAGGCATGGAGGTTGTGCTGGGGTTTGAGGTTAGTGCCAGTTTTGGGGTATGTTTGTTTTACTCTACACAATCAGCAGAATGTGGGACAAAAAATTGCCCTAAACCAGTTCAACCAGTTTCAGATTATTTCAAACAGAACATTTCACGAGAAAATATCTTCTATTCTACAGAATGGATAGGTGGGCATTAAATCCATATTCTTAATCAATTATTATGACTTACTGCAGTGACATTAAGGAATCTCAGACAAGCGAAGAATAAAGAGAAGGTAAACAACAGTTCAGTTTTAACTGCATTTTCCATGCCCGGTTCACGTGAGGAGTAAAAATGCCTCAAACAACTCATAAGGGATGCAGCGTAAAATTGCAGTGTGCAGTTTTCTGAAACAGGCACAAGAGCTCAACACACTGGAGCTAATTTCTGTGTCAACTTTCATTCCATACAGATTAGTGCCATTTTGCACAGCTGAAGCACCAACTCTATGCAGTGCCATACATACATAATTTTCTCAAGCTTGCAGTAATATGAATTTGCTGCAGAAACTGCAGCTTCTCATTAAAATTATCAGCTATAAGTTAGTCTGCAAGTGTGTTTTTCACTTATTAAAAAGCTCAAGCATTTTCAACTGGATCTTTTTTTTTTCAGTCTAGTGAGTCTTTCAATAGTGTTTAAACTTACATACCAGAAATACATACAGGAGTTCAACTATCAGTCTAGATTTGCATTTTACCTCCCCATGAGAAAAAAAAAAAAATCCTGCTTTCCCTGCCTTCTGGTAACATTCATTCCTTTATTAATCATTGAATTAAGAACTTAATAATGTAAACATCAGGATTCACCACTGTCACATGCTTGCACTTGCTAAGAAGAGTTTTTTCTCCACCTTCTCAATGGAATGTAGAGGCCACTCTAGAGGAATGTGATTCAACTGAGACTATTTTGCAACCTTTATGAAAAAGAAAATTCCACACTTTCTTCAAGGTTTTGCAAAAATGGACTCATAACACTTTTTCAGTTTCAAAAGATCTCCACATGATTATTTTAAGATTAGAATCAAAACAAAATGGAAAGTAAATTCTTAATATGAACCACAGTAGTTTCACTCAAAATGTCACACAGCTAACTCAGCAGCATCTAATACACTACAGAGTCTTCTTATTCTAAGTACAACAGAAATGCATGGGCTCACCCACTTTGTAGAAGATTATCTTGAGGCTAAATCTCTATGTAGGAAGAATAGAAACACTTTCTGCCTTTAAAAAAATTAGTATTGATAAATAGGTGAATTGTGTTCAATTTATTTTACTTTTTAATTACTCTTATTAAAAATGCCATTTAAAGCCAGAAAATCTCTACAGCCATACCTTTACAGATAATTGATGCTGACAATAAGACTCTTTTAGAGCTTTAAACCTGAACCAGTTCTTCCTGATGTAACCTCTAATTTTGGTTTGAATGCAGCAGGCCTATGCTCTTGCTTGCTAATTATAGTCCTAAGAGCTTTCTTTCCTTTTAAATGGTCTTCCCTTCTCTTCATACTGAGCCCATTTCTCTTCTCTTTAGTTATAATCGCAGTTTATTATGAGACAGCCATAATCTCCAAGCTACTCTTCATTTCTCTATACTCCAGTTTTCTCCCCTGGCCACTAAGCAAACAACCTTGTTCCAGTACCATATTTCATGCTTTCAGATCCCAGGTCATGATCTGGTATGCAGCATGGCACTCACCTTACTCCCACTGTGAGAAGCGGAGCAGGCAAGGAACCAGGCACTGGGAGAGGGCTGACTTGGCTCTCTTACCCTCACCTACCCACCTAGTTTGTTGTTGCCCTAACTTGCTTACCATAAATACTACTACATGTGAGAAGATAAACAAAATTCCAAATCCACAACAAAGTTCACACCTGAGCAGCTTGATGACTCCTTGTACTTGGTCTCCAGGCAATTGCATGAAGTAACAGCCTCGGGCCCCAGTCAGACTATCGTCATTTAAGAGGCCGACAAAAGAGCTTCTGCATTTGTTCCCATAAGACATGGTATAATGAGTATGGCACATCAACCACCAAAAGACAGACCTAGAGGAAGTCATGCTCTTCTCCTATTTGGAGGTCAGAGACTATGAACAAATATCACAGGACATGCATAAAAGTATTTTACAGGCAACAGTACAGGTCTGGGGCAAAAATAACTTCCTAATTCACATCACGTGAAAAGAGCAGGAACCACTGTTGCATGTTCCCCTTGCTGAGGCATGAAAGCCTAGAAGATGTAAAATACTTGGGTCACAAGACGTGACTTATTTTAGGGTTTTTAAGTTATTTGAAATAACATTAGCTGAATTATACGAACGCATATTCATTCATTGAATCATGTTTTGAAATGCTTCTTGATATGAACCAGATCACTTATGGACTATCACACAATTCAGTGCAAGTGAAGTCCCACTTATTTAATTTATAGCATTAGGCACTGTAGGGTAGCACAAACCTGTTACTACTGCAAAAATCCTGATACAGGAGATGGAAGTCTGAAGTGTGCTTTTCTACAAAGGATGTTGATCACCTGTGCTCCATCTTTCATTCAGCTCTTGTGTGGAGTCTCTTAATATGATTTGGCTTAAAATCAGAAAAACCTAAACAATAGCCTTGGTACCACTGAAAGTCTGCCAAAATACATCTGAGTTGCAAAACACTGGCTTTGAAGTCTTTCTGAGGAGGGTGGAAATAGAAATAGATTAAATTGCTGGATTTTTCATCTGTTACAAAGCCTAAAGACATTGCTAATAAATTTGAAATATTTCAGACAGACAACTACTACTGTTTTGATCACAACTTCATCAATTTTAAATGCATCTTTACCATCTTCAAAATCCGAAATATTCTGAAATGCAACACAGCTCATTTTACTGTCAACAAATAGCCTCAGGAAAGCAAAGACCATCTTACCATCTAGGTAAGTAGGCTCTAAGACAATAATGTCACAACTTCCAAAGGCTCTAAAAAATCAGCATGCACCTTGTTATCATAAGATTCTTTGTATTATGAAAATTGCGTGCTGTTACAATTGACAGGCTGTTACAACTCTGCCAAATAGAAGCAGATGTGGCAGGTAAGCTTTCCAATGAAAGAAAAATTCACGGTATAAGAGTTGGAATATATTAAGTGCAATTTGCTTTAACTACATATTTGTCACTATGAAGTGTTAAATAGCACGGAGATGAGTCCCACGAATGTTGGACTCTCAAGGGGCAACTCACTTTTAAGAACTGATGTTAAACAGCTCACTGAGAGGAAACTTTCATCAGCTTTAATTACTCCCATCACACAAAACCTTGAAACGATCTCAAGACGGAATATTTGTTCACCTACTAAAGGAATAACTCAAAAATCATAACCATGTCACCTTGTGGTAACACCTGTCATAAAAAAAGTATTACTATGAAAAGACAGCATCCCATGTTCCATTTAAGATACCTTTAAGCTTCTCTAACCTATGTCTCAGTGAAAAGAAAACATTTATGGAAAGTAAGTCAAGTGTTGCAAGCTGTTATCTCACTATCTTGTCTCTAATGTCACAAAGATTTGCAAAGACATTTCCAAAAGTCTTGAAAGGTAGTGTTTCCTCTGTGCTTGTCCAGCACAACAAACAGTAAAACATGCTTTAATATCCCACTCCAGCAATAGTAGATGATAACAAAACTGTCCAGTCTGTGACAAACAGGACAAATCCCTGTTCACTGATCTTAATACCCTTAATTGGCTATGCTTCTTGTGAAGCAGTAACACAAGCTGAGTGCATGAGCTTACAATCAGCTAACTTGAAGCATTCTTTCTAAGAAGTATATTATTAAATCAACTAATAAAATTCATTGCCAATTACTCATAGAGCTATGTATCACATATTTAAAAAGGCATTAAAGTAACATAATCTAGCCACCTGTTACCACACAGAGGAATAGCTACATTTAGGAATATCCATATCAAGTCAGACTTTGGATGGAAAAAAAAAAGCCTGTTGATGCATTTGGTTTACCCTTTAAACTGTTCTTTCTTTGTGCTTTTAAAACAAACAAAAAAAACCTACATATTTTTTCCTCAAATGAGTATATGCCAGTATTCTCAATTTGTTTTTATAATTTTCTTTTGCATCCACTACAATCCCAGAAAATAATATTAGCCAGAAGAATTCACACCAGTCAGCTGACAAAGATCTTTCACAAGACATTGAGGATTCTGTTAAGTAGGTAGAATCAAAACTTAAACTCTATATAACAGGTACTTCAGAGATTATGTGTTGATATGAATAGTCTTAGGACTGGAACCTTTAAAAAGGTAGACAACGATAATCATAAATTAAAATTTTGTCAAGATAAAGACTTAGGAGAATTTATGTGTAAAGAGCCTGGACAGGGAATACAAAGGTAAAACTAGAGAAAGTCCAGGTATCTGAGTAGACATATTACAGAATTTCACTTTCTTGCTAGATTAGGTTGAGGTTTTTTCATTAGGTGCAATTACCATTTCATCGACACCTCTCTTCATAATCATCAGAAATAGCTCACAATATAGGAAAGCCATAAAAAAAATCACATTCCAGGAGATAACACAGACTTCCCTCAATTAAATTCAATGTTCTTCAACTCCCAAAGCATACTTAAATTCTTTGTCTGCAAACAACAAGAAAAACTGAGATTTTAGGAGTACTCACCACCATCTTCAACCAAGAAATGAAAAATGTCACTGGTGGCATTGTCACCCCCTCGTAAAACATAGCATATCTTCATATCATCAATATCAGCTGGAAAGAGTCAGGAAAAATAGATTTTATTTTAAATTATAAAGGTAGGAAACTGTTTTTATAGAAAAACTTCACATGTATTAAATAGTTCAGCTTCAACAAGAGAGAGGTCAAAGTTCTACAGCAGAACTGAGGAATTTCAGTATTAACAGTGTTGAAGTTTTACAGATATCATTCATTCTCCTTCCCTTTACTTCCCCCTCCCCGGTGCTCTTTTTCTTTTAAGCTGCATTTACAAAAAGAACTGAAACAAAATTTAAAAACATGGGCTTGACAGTCAGAACTATTTCATATTTTTAGTGGTCCATTTTCTTAAACAGAGGTGTATCTCCACAAGGATATTGATATTGATTTTGTCATTCTTCAACCTGCAAAGTACTGTAGAGGACAGTTAGAGTGATTGACTGTTTTAAGAACCCAAATAGATGCAATTAAAGTATGCAGACAAGACTTCAGTAAGAAAAAACCCCTGCTATACAATTTTGAACCATCAGTTGCCATAAAGTATGTAAAAGATAAACAAATATTTGTTAATATTGGGGTTTTTTTCTGGTTTCCTTCAGTAGTGATGAGAAACATGTAATACGTAAAAACTAATTTTTGTCACTTTCTTTGAAGGACTGCTGTTGGTAAAAACCCAGGTCTGATACCTTTTTCAAGAAAACGTGTTAGAAATTAAAAGCATTAAAGTGGAGCTCCACTATCACCCAAGTTCTCCTCTGATGTTACGGTGGATGCAGGAGTAAAAAGAAGTCAAAAGCACTTTGTTAGAGCTTCACAAAATCTTCAGTTCCAAAAGTAACCAGACATCTTTGAGCGCAAACAAGTTAAGAGCATTTTTAGCAATTATATGTGACTGAAGAATCTCTTCCATAAATGTTTAAAAGCTAAAGATCAAAAATTCATGGGGCTGTAAAGAGGATGCAAACAAATACTTTTTCATGCCAGTGGAGCAAATAAATCTTTCATCCTGCAAGAACACAAGTAGTCAGTTCTTCTCATGTGGGTAGACTTATCAAAATCCACGGTTCCAGCATACATAAAGATAAGCACTTGCATCAGTGTTTGCAGGACCAGGACCACCTCATAAGAAAAAAAGGCCACTTGTCATCCAAAGACCTTAATTTTGTCAAAATAACTGCAAAGAATGACCTTTTCTCTGTTCCTTAAGAACATGTTCAGAGTCACTTGAGCAAGTCTATGCTTTCCTTACACAGCTGATTAGGTTGTGCTAGTTACACCCAAAACTTGCTTAGTTGTAAGCACAATTCATAACCATGTAACTACAGTGCCTGCTAAAATTAATTTTATATTGGAATTCTCCAATATAATTTTGAAATACATCCAATATAATTTTCTATTTTAAAAGAATATAGTTATCTCCACTAGCGTAAGGCAGAAAGCTGTGTTCTAAACAATTGCTCTGCCCTCTCTTTCAGTTGCAGGCAATCTGAAAAACGAGACTGCTCACGCTGCTTGCACACAATAAATCTTGTTACCCTACTCAAAGTGGTCAGGCTGCCTGTTCATACAACCACAGGCACAAATCCAAGAAATGGGAGTTTGAGGATGGACTTCACTAACTAGCAAGCAGCTTTCAAAATTTTTTTGCATGCCACCTTGAGGAGTCTCATTTGACTTCAAAGTTGTCCCAGTTTTGAGGAGGGATAGGACGAAATGGCCCTCAAGGGGTCCCTTCCAAACTGGAAGACTCGAACCAAGTTTTACAAGCCCATAAGAATCCACACGTTGATGAAACTGGAACTATTCAGCATTTTGAAAGCAGTGGCACATGGCAGGATAAAAGACCTAAAAAGAGAGGAAGATCAAAACATAAAAAAAAAAAGTGTGTAACAGCAGGTCCAATAGTCAATACAGAGGCTTCCCAAAGTCCATTGCAAAATTTGCACTTACACCGGGGTCATAATGAATATGAAAAAAAAGGGTCTTGTTTATTTGTGCCCTGAACATTAGAAAATTATTTGTCTCAGTATAGCATAAGCATGACCTTCTCAAAAGCCAGTATCATTGAAGAAATGTGTATTTCTTAAAAACACTCTTCAATCCAACACAAATTAAGCGTGCTTGTGCTAGTACTGTCAGGGAACCTGTGAAGTTACACCACTTTCTGGGGATCCTCACTAGCTTTAAAACCAATCTTTTCTAAGGGTTGCATGCTTCTTGCACAGACTGGGCAACCCCAGGATATTAAGGTAGCCTTCATGCCACATGGTTGGACTGCCAATTCAAAGCTAAGTAACAACTTCATTTTGGTCATCAGACAAATGTACGCCTGGCCACACGGAACAAGTGAGAATGGAATATGTACCTCTCCCAAGTGCTCCCCATCCTTAAAAAAAATGAGGTATCACCGTGCTATGCAGTAGTCTGCTTTCAAGGAACACCTGTTCAGTAATTCCGCATTCTTCAATGTAAGAGAAAACCCACTAAAATAAGCAATAATCTGTTTATTTGCTCATTCCCGTTCTCTTTTGTTTCTCACTTATTCTGACGACACACTCAATATTACTCGCAGTTCACTACTGAAGCCTTACATTTAAGTAGCTGTGGTGGTTCCCAAAGCTTGGACACGGTTTGATCTCTTCTCATCCTCCTTTTTGCACTAGCACTGCAAAACTTAAGACACTCCAGCCATTGGAAAGTTCATCAGGCCTGTTTGAAAGATTTGGTATATCTAACAAGAACATTGCTACAGCCAAGACTATAACATGGGTATGTACCATTGTGGGCTTTGTGAAATAAACACAGCCAACCTTAAGTGTTCACCTCAAGCCTTTCCACCTATACAGCCCAGCTTAGCTGGGCCCCTTTAAATTTGAGCGCCCATGCTGTTGGTGCTGTCTGCTCATTCCACAGCTGCAGAAGGCTGCAAAAAAACCCTGATTTCATCATTAATTAACTAGCCATTACGTCATTGCAAAGTAACATGGAAAATTCTCAAGATAGCTAACACTCCCATTTCAATTAAAGTTACTTCACAGCCTTGGGTTGAGGCTTTATTTCAGAATATATGACACGTGGTTTTTGCCCTATTTATACCACCAAATATTTTAGCTCCATGTGAAAAGTAAAAAGTAAGTGCCACTGACATAATTTTAAAATGTTTACATTACTTTTTAATTTACCACAAACACTTTGTGGTAAAGATTTGTGTAATTAAGGCAACAAATGCATTCATAATATATTATTTCCCACTGGTGGGGAAATGATTTTGCTTTTACAGTTAGGTGTGCTCAGACTGTACAGCAACTGATACCCTAGCCATGGTATGAGCATTAGTTAATAATAGCTTGGCCACTCCCATAGCATTTTCTAAATAAAACTGGTTAAAGAAAGCACTGTCTCTTAGGATGTACAGCCCAATTCTGTTATCCAAACTTTTATCACTATGACTGATAGAAAGTGCAAATCGCATCAGTTATTTGGACTAAACTCTCCAAAGAAAATAGCTCCTTTATTTGATGTTTTTCCAGCAGACCACATTTCCTGTTGAAAGCTGTCATGGATGTAATAAAAAACAAACAGATGTAAAAAATTATGAAGCCATTATAAATAAGCTCATAGTTGGAAAGTTTCTCCCATCAAGTATTATAGAATTTAGCATGAAAAATAATGTTTCCAGTGATCTAAAGAAAGCATATGAAATATTGTAGTACCTTGGGTGAACTGGCTGATGCTATGGTTGCCTTTCCCCAGGTGAATCAGGAAGCCATGGCGGGGACCCTCTGTGATTCTGATCTTAAGAGTAACATGTAAACTGTCCCTGTCTTCCACTCTGAGTACTTTGTTAGTAATCAGAAACCCGATGTGACCTGTGGCCAGAACACGGAGAGTCTGAGCACCCTTATTTACTACCACTTGAGGTACACTGTTGTCCACAGCCATTATTCGAATCTTCATAGTCTGAGGTTTCCTTGTTTCAAACACAGTGTTGGGGAAGACATAGAAATCAGTATGAGTGCCATCTGTAACAGTGAAAGAGAAACTATCCTCAGCTGATTCTGTGCCATCATGTTTGTAGCTGATTAGATTTTCATTCAGATCTTGTTTAGTGAAGGTTGTGACTGGTTTGGAGTTATTGAACATGATCTGGCCATGAACTGGTACTTGAGTGATGATAAATTTTAGCAGTGCATCAGGTGTATCTCTGTCTTCTGCAGTCAGCTCAAACGGGGTTATCAGTTTGTATTCATTTTCACTCACCACCAGGTTATGGATTGTGACAACAGGTTTCTTATTGTCCACATCACTGATTGAAATTCTGAAAGTACGAAACACAGGGTTATAGCCATCAGTCACCTCAAACTCAAAGCTGTCCATTTTCACCTCGTCTTCTGAAGTATGAATGTAATAGACTTTATTGCCTGCTAACAGGAGTTGAGTGAAAGTGGAGATGGGTACCCCAGGCTGATCTGTGCATTCAAGATGACCACGAACGGGTGGTCTGGTAATAGTGAAAACTAAGTTCTCATCTGGACTATTCAGGTCACTGGTACTAAGCAAATCAGTAGTAAGGGTTACCTTCCCTCCCTCCTTCAGAGAAACTCCTTTGCTGATGACATCTGGGAAGACAATATCAATGCTGCCTATTGTCACATAAAAGTAGCGGTCAATGAGAGGATTTATTCCATCTGTCACATCAAACTTGATAAGATCACGAACTCCTTGTTGGCCAAAATGCACATATCGAATCAAACTTCTATCCACTTCATCTTGGGTGAAGTTCATTCCCAGGGTGATATTTTCAACCCCACCTGAAGGCTTTATTCTCTGCAAGAGGCCTTGTCCTGGCCCGTAACTTATAATGTATGTCAAGGTTTTGTCTTCAGAGTCAAGATCAGTAGCCTTCAATATCCTGTTATTAATAGTTCTAGTTTCTCCTATTTCAATCTCCAAACCATCATTGATGGCCATTCTGGGTGTCTCATCATCTACAGGAATAACCATGATGGGTACCATTTTCCTAACAGTGTGTTTCCCATCTGTGAGTTGCACCTCAAAACTGTCCGCCCTTGTCTCAGAGTCATCATGCTCATAGAGAATGTTGGAGCTCTCTGTTATCTGATCCAAGGTGAAGCTCTCCACCAGGACAGTTCCATTGACCAGCTGGTTCACAATGTGGCCATGCCTGGGAAGCCTGGTGATTGTGAACGTTAACTCATCAGCAGGGACGTCCGCATCAACTGCATTGAGGATAGGGGTATCAATAACCAGGCTCATGCCTTCCATCACAACAAACTCTCGCATGAAGATTTCGGGCTCTTCGTCATTGATCGGCACAATAACAATGGGGAAGAAGTGCCTCTGGGAAAAGTTGATGCCATCAGAACAGCGCAAAGCAAATCTGTCTTCAACAGGCTCTACACCCTTATGTATACTTTGGACATAAAAAATATGCCCTTGACGGAGGTCCTTCAAGGTAAAAGCACTTATAGCTATACCTGCCCTGGATTTTTCAGATCCTGGGGCAGGAGAGATGTTCTCTACATACCCAGATGTGGGCTGAGCAACAATTGTGCATAGTATATCATCACTAGGAGTATCCACATCTTCAGCCCTGAGGTGAGCAAGAGTAATGATCCGTTTGTCACCTTCCATCACTATGAACTGCTCCCCCACAAAAATCTCTGGAGCTTGACTGTCAACAGGAAGAATGGTCACCAAAACTGAAACTCCTTGAACAACATGGCCCCTGACACGCCACTTTTCAGAGAGGTCAGACAAGGTAAGGTTGAAGGCATCCTCCTTGGGCAGAAGGCCTATTTCGCCACCAGTGTGAGCATATACCACAGCACCATCCAGCAGATCTCTCTGGGAAAATCTCTCTGCAGGCACCCCTTGAAGCAGGATGCTCCCATGCTGAGGAGGATCCTCTACAATGAAGGTCAACATTAAGTCATCTGTATCTTCATCCGTGCCCTGAATTACATTAGCAGTGATTTCAGCAGCACCGTTCTCCAGCACATCTAGGTAGGAACCAAGAGTGCCTGGGGGCAATCGTAGTGTAGGAACCTCATCATCAACTGGGTGCACACTCATTTTCAGTGTGATGGGCACAAAATGAACCCCATCACTCACATCAAGCCTACAGGTATCACTGCTGGTCTCAGCTCCACTGTGCACATATACCACTCTCCCTTGCCTGATGTCCTCCAGGCCAAAGATACCTCCTGGAACCAGACTGTACCCAGAAAGCTGCAACTGGCCATACCGAGGAGCCTGGGTCAGGATAAATCTGAGACGGGCAAGTTCAGTGTCCATGTCACTAGCATCCAGCTCAGTTGGAGTAAGGACATGGCTGCCTCCCTCAGGCAAAGCGAAGCCAGTATTAGTGATTTCGGGAGGCTGGTTATCCACAGGCTGGAGGTAGATGGTGAAAGTTCCTTTGGCTGCATTGCCAGCCGCATCTTGCACTTGATACTGAAACTGAATCAAATGAGGGGCCACCCCCAGCTCTTCCTGTGGGGGGCGGTATGAGATCTTGTGATGATTGATCTGGGCTTGGGTGAAGTGCGTAACTTCCACAGAGTGATCCTCAGTCAGCACGAGGGATCCGAGGCGCGCTCCATACGCGTCGGGAGGGTGGTTGGAGTCAGTGTCAGTGGGGGGTTGGATTACTGTGTAGTGAAGTTCACGGTCTCCTGAGTCCTGATCTGTGTAACACAAGTGCTTCCTCCGCAGGGGGGTCACCTGCTGTTCTGCAACTATTAAGTGCAGGCTGCTGCTACTGTGGAGCTCTGGGGCTAACCTGTCTACAGGATGTACCCTGATCACAAAAGTCTGTGGTCCAGAGCGGTTGGGTGGGTCATTGTCATCCTGGACTCTAAAGATGAACTGGTCCAACACAACCCCAGGGCCAGGGCTGTGAGCCCCAAAGTGGTGGTAAAAGACACGCCCTTCCACAATGTCCTGTTGCAGCCACTCCCTCACTGGCTTTTCATAGACGACAGAGCTCCCTGCTACACCTGGCACCCTCCTCCAAGAAAAGCCCTCCTCTTCTTCCTCCTCTTCCCAGCCAGGAGGTGGTTGTGCTTGACGGAGCAAGAGCTGCCCAGCTGTAGGGCCAGATTCCACTGTGAAGAGCAGGATGGCATCCTGCGAGTCAATGTCAGTGGCACTAAGAGCACGGGTGGTGATGGGCACTGTTTCACCCTCAGCCATGGCAAGCCCTGTGTTAGCATTAAGTAGGGGCGGCTGGTCATCAGTGGGCACCAAGGTAATGGGGAAAAGGAACTCAACACGGTGGCGAGAGCCACCATCTTCCAGCCGCAGCACCAGGTTGTCACTGAGTGGAGACTCGCTGCCATCGTGCTGGTAAATGACCCGGCCTGCTGCCAGCTCAGCCACTGTGAAGTGTTTACGAGGGGCAGCAGGGCCTGGGGTGTCCTCCAGGAGAGTGAGGTGGCCATGCCTCAGCCCTGCCACCACACTCACCCGCACCTGCTCAAGGTCATCCTCATCACTGACCACCAGGTTGGGGCTGGGACCTGGGCCTGAGAGAGGCCTTGATTGCCCCTCATAGAGCACGAGACCAGTGTTGCGGGTCACCACAGGTGCCAGGGTGTTCATGGGCTTCACCACAATCACAAAGGCAAAGGGCTCTGAGGCAGCACCCTCTGGGTCCAAAACCTCCAGTTCAAGCTCAAAGAGCCGCTCCCGATCAGAGTCCTCCATGGGTGGCTGATAGGCAATGCGCAGCTCCCGCACATCCTGCTGGCTGAAAGAGGTGACAGGCAAGCTCCGGTCGTCTGTGCTGACCATGTGGCCTTGGCCAGGGCCAAAGGGAGAGGTGATGTTGAAGAGCAGCAGATCGGGTGGTGACTCTGCATCCTCAGCTGACAGCATGTCAGGCGTGAGGGCGGTGAGCACAAACTGGTCCACCTCCATCATCAGCATGGCCAAGAAGCTGGGTTTGGGGGCCACGTTCTCAGTCCCGGCGCGGATCCGCACCAGCACCTGGAAGTACTCGCGCTTCAGCAGTGCCCCGCCGCCCGCCGCCTCCCGCAGCTCGGCCACCAGCGGCACCAGGTCGCGGTTCGGGGAGCCGCCGGCGGCCGTGTGCCGATAGCGCAGCCCCAGGCGCAGGAACTCCTCGCAGTCCCACATCGAGGAAGGCATCGGGCCGCCCCCCGCCGCTTCCCCGCCCCCGCCCGCCGCCGCCGGCGGGTAGTTGAGGATCTCTCCGTAGCGGGGCAGCCCGGCCAGCAGCGGCAGCAGCCCCACCCGGCAGCGCTGCCGGCCCGGCTCGAAGGCGAACTCCAGGCTGCGAGCGTCCAGCGGGTTGCTGGTGCCCCGCAGGCGCTCCACGGTGAGGGGCAGGTTGCGGGTGACGATCTCCAGCTGGGTGAAGAGCACCTCCACCTCCAGCACCAGGGGCAGCACCAGGGCGCGGCTCGGCGAGTCGTAGCGCAGCTGCAGGCGGACGCGGTCCCGGGCGGGGCTGCGGCCGCCCAGGTGCGAGTACTGCACCTCGCGGGCTCCGAAGTCGCAGGGGAAGCGCCGGGGGCTCAGGCGGCCCGGGCGCTGCCACAGCGGGTCCTCGTCCAGCACGGTGAGGTAGCACCGGTCACCCGGCTGCACCTGCAGCACCAGGTCCCGCGCGGGGTCCAGCCAGGCGGAGCGGCCCAGGGGCACCCGCAGCCCGCGGTTGGCCACCACCACGGGGGCCTCCTCCGGCGACCACGGCGAGGAGACCGCGGCGCTGCTGCCTGGCGGCGGCTCCGCCACCCCAACCCAGGCGCAGCCGGCCAGCAGAAGCAGCAAGCCGGCCAGCAGCCGCCGCGGCCCGGCGGGGAGAAGCTGCATCGTCCTTGCCGGCGGAGTAAAGCGTTGGGAACCTCCGGCAGCGGCCAAATCGCGACCCCACTTGTGCCGCCGGCGCGGCGCCGCTCACTCCGCGCACACGCTACGCTCTGAGCCCGCCGCGCTCCGCTCCGGAGGGGAGCCCCGCGGCCCGGCAAGCTCCGCCCCTCGCCTCCGAGTGGCCAATGGGCACCCGCGAGGGGAGAGGCCGCCAGGCACGATTGGACAGAACTGCGTGCCAATCATGCAAGTTACGGGGAGGGACGGAGCTCCCCCTCCATCCCTCCGTCCTTCCCTCCTTCCCGCGGGCGCCCAACAGGTTGCAGAGAAGGTGTCGGGAGAGCGGCGGGATGCACCTTGGCGGTGCGGGAGTGGGGAGGTGGTGGGCATTGGGGGCTCTGCTGGCACCAGCCCACTCGGGAAGGGAGCCCTCGTGTCGGGGGGAGGGTGGTGCTGCTTTCCCGTGGCGGTGGAGCGCACCTCTGCTAGCCCCGGGAGCTGCGGGAGTGCACCGCCGCCCCCTGCACTGAGCTTCCCCTCTCCCGCCTGGCTCTCGAGGGCAAAACTAAAGGTGGGCTGTCCCCGGGTCGCCGCCGGGCAGTGCTCGGGGTTTCCCTTCCCCTCGCGGTGCGGGGCACCAGGTGAGCGCGGGGCGGCGGCGGTGCCGCCCGGGTTCCAGCGGCGGCAGGAGCGGGGCTGCCCGAGAGCCGAGTCCGGATGACGGGGAAAGGGGGGGCGACAAAAGTGCCCAGGGGAGAACGGGACGGGTCACACGAGAGGCTGCGGCGGAGCTGCCTGCCGGCACCGCGGTTCTGTGCGCCTCAAGAAATATTGCATAAGTATCTCCGGTGCAAAACACTTGTGTTGGTACCAGTTGGTGTCCAGTGTCGCTCCTCGGAGGCGGCGAGTCACAGCAGCGGGTGAATGAAAACCTCACGGTGTTTCTGCCACCTTGTGCCTGCAGTTAAAAGCACATTATTGAGAGCCCGAACTTGGGGTTCCTAGCCTTTTAAAATTCCTGATAGCAGGCTCTGAGTTTTGATTCAGCGTGTCCTACAGTTGCTAACTTTCTTTCTTGTTCATGAAATGTGATCAACACTGGTATAAGAAGAGTTTCTAACAAAGCGAAAAATACAACAAAGCGACAGATTCAAAGACAGCACAAGGCTGTTTCAACATTTGTGTAACTTTTTTATTTCTTCTTTTAAACTGATCTTTTACTCTGTCTTTCAGTGGTGGAGCAGAATTATGGCACGTGATCTTGTTTTCTGTATGGCAAAACTCGTGTTTGGAAATTGAATGTTGCAGGTGTGGGCACAGTCAGCTACATTCACATTTAAGTATTCTTTCTAATAAATAATTCAGCTTGGTTTGGGGTGGGGGGACATCGGTAGACATCTACATCCATTTCTACAATACTGGGTTATTGTGATTTGTGAGACATTTTTCTGTTCTCTTACTGACATACCTGTGGAATACTGCTGAAAGCTATTTTATTAAATAAGCCTATGCAATAGACTTACGGACTTGGATGCTGCTGCACGGGGTAGTAGTTCTAGTAGTTGGATATCTAGCAAGTTAAGCAACACTGATACCATTTTTCTACCCTTATGAGTCATTCACTCTGGATTTCAGCCGTGAATGTCTTATTTGTAAGATTCAAAGGAAGATACTTCAGTTGAGTCCCAGGCATCACTGACCAAGGCATTCCAACTGTTAATTTTTTTTGAGATATTTCACTGCTTTGGGAAAAAAAGAAATCAAAAAATAGTAAAGGGGTAGATTTGCCATGTGTCTCATACAGAAATTTCTTATTTTCAGTGAGTGCAAGGTCTGGTTCTTTGACCTCTTTTATCTCCATCACCAAGTAGTAAATCTCCATGTACAAACAGCAGAAGTCCTCTTTATTTTTAAGAGTTGCTGTCTTGTCAAACAAGTCAGTGAGCTCTTGTGCCACAGTCCAAGTACAAAGTACACGACTTGCTTTATTTCTTCTTTTCACAGGACGACATAAACAAAAATGCTCCAGATTATAGAATTGATCAGAGTTTTGAAAGTATTTTCCTTGGTTTGTGCCAACACTTGTGTTCAAATTGTACTTGAAGAAAATTCATCTTGGCTAAGTTCTGATCTAATGACATATATGTAAATCTGAGCTATTTTCCTACCAATTGTCCTTGAAGTTAGCTTGAAAAATCAGAACTAGGCCCAATAACAAATCCATTGATCTTTTAAAATAAATTTTTAGTGAATAAAGGAACTAGTATTTGACCAGGGAAAAAGAAAATATACATGTCTTTGCATGAAAGCTTGTGGTTTTGCTATACTACTAAACTTTATTTCCAAGTCTAAATAGAAACAGAAAGATTTAGGACACAGAAGACCTCCTCATTTAACAGAACATTAATAAATAAATGTGTTCTGGAAATCTTGTGATGAATATTTCCTCTGAAATAAATTACCTGTGAGGTTGAGCAGGGTAAATCTATATTTTAAGACATTTGTTTACTTTAAAAAGTGCAAATATATTCTTATTTTAAATGCAACCCTTCCTGGGAGCATCTGGCTTCTGCTTTTGATGATGAAGCACAGATGTATTTTCCTTATTGAAACCTACACAACTCACTGAACTAGTTTTCTGTGTAAAACAAACAGAAGTTTACTGCTCTCCAAGTCTTCATTCAAATATATAGTTATCAAAGACTGCCCTCTGTTGATATGGCATAATCTTAACTTTTAAAGAGTAGCAATGCCTGATTTTTGCTATTACTTTTTGTAGCTGTTTTGTACTAAACGATGTAAATAATTCTAGATATGGTCTTCAAATAAGTCAGTAAAAATGAAATAATTTTGTTGTTAAATGCTGGTAAAGGAGGCTAAATATGACATACAAATGTCAAGGGTTTTTAACCTTTTCTAACAGTGTCAGTATTTCATAACTTAAAAGGACAAAAATATTTGGCATCTCTTGCCAACGTGTATTTACTATCTTGCCAAGGAAATTAGGAGAGCAGGGGAAGAGGATGGAGGGCAAGTGGAATTCGTGGGAGTATTTGGATGCTTAATTGGTTGTGTAAGTAATTTTGCTATTGCAATTCAACTCTGAAGGCCATGTAGAAGCAAGGTGTACACTATCTACTGTGCCTCAGAGCAAATGTCCATCATTCACAGTATGTCAAGTAATTTGGTGTTCAAAAACCGAAGAACAATTCTATATAAATGGTCTGCTAAAGCAAAGAATTTGAATATTTTGTCAGCCAACTGAGAGAGTGCTTTGGTTGCCTGTGTGTTGCTGTACTTAACCAACAACCTTTCTGTTGCTTCCGTACTCTTTTTGTTCATTATTTCAGTAATGAATTATTACAGAAGTGGCTATTTATAAATTATCATAGGTTTGTTAACATAGGCATAGGTTTTTGCCTGGGTATGTGCAAGAGTATTGCTAAGCTGTAACTTTCAGTCATCCTTTTCCTGCCAGGTATCTCTACAGGCAGATAGCTGCCTCAAGAGTTGTCCCTGAAATGCCTTCTTTACCATCTCACTCTGCAAATGGGTCATTGTCTTGTATCTGTTTTCCATTTCTTTCATGACTTCTGTTTCAGTCCAGGCATCTGTTGCCATGCAGGCAGGGATGTTCATTAAAAGTTCAACACCACTGAATCTGGCATCCATAGTTTATTTCCCATTGCCTTGTAGTGGGAAGAAATGCAACTGGTTTCTGTCAGAATAAAGTTGCATTCCTTGATTAGTGAAACTTACACAGTCTGTTCTCAAAATTGTTTTGGGTTGATGCTGGGATGAATATAGTGCTGGTTTGTACATTTCATGTACCTGCAGTAAATGTGACCACATAACCTAACCAACATTCACTTCAAAACCCAATCCAAAATCACCCTCCATCTTTCTAAAGTTGTTCTGAGATTTTTGTCATATTAGCTTATGAGGTTTATTCTGCTGCTGTCCCAGTAATTGTTTTCACCTGTCTGGCACTGGTGCTCTGCCCACCCTCCATGTTCCTATTTTTACTTCAAACTTGGCTCTTTGAAAACCTACTTTTCAAGTCAACTTTCTTCAAGCTCTTTCCCACTTTAGATCTCATCAGAAGCAATGTGATTTCCTTTATGTTTTTTTTTTCCTCTGCTTTTTGATCACTCTCACTCTTTTTGTTTCAAAGCCAAAATACAACTTCTTGATCTATTAACAAAGGGAAAAGACTTGGTAATTTACTAGACTAAATAAGTTGTTCCATCAAGCTTCTTTACCTATGGTTTATGTCTTCTGTTTCGACTCTGACTTTTTTTACTGTGATTATGGAATTTATAACATTATTTTTAAATGTATACTGACACACACGTGCATGTTCTTTGATGTGTGATGAAGGCAACAAAAAAGACACTATAAGCAGTGTAGCTATTTCCAAAAAATATTTAAAGACCGTACTGTACTAAGTACTCACATCATGTTAAGGTGGTTCATTTGAAGAGTCAATCCATTTTTCCGTAGAGGAGTGATCTCAGTGGTTGTGAGGCTTTTATAACATAAACATGATATGTTATCAAAACAATTGCAGCAATATCTAGATGAATGTTCCTATCTTTCACATATATTTTGGATGTCTGCTTTTTTTTATGGAAGGAGGTATATTTGTCTGTGAGTGAGTTAATTGATGAAAATAGTACAGTAATTCTGCAGCTGACAGAGGATTATATTTAGTAAAAATATTTAGAATTATTTTAATTTATCTAAGCCAAGATGTTGATTTTTGCCTATTAATAGAACTCTTTTCTATCAGCTAAACATTTTTTATACACACCTGTACTACAAACATGACATACTGCACATTTTATATAGTAGGCAGTCATGTTCCATGACAAAGACTGTTAAACTAGGTCCAGAACTTCAGTCAAACAAGCTGTCAGGTATCCCCAAACTGAATGCTTTTAATAATTCAGGATACAGTGGTATTCGTTATAAAATGTAACAAAACTCTTTTGAAGAATGATCCTGCCATCTCTGCGTTGACCTTGGATAACTATTAAAATTGCATATCAAAGGCTGAAGAAATTGCAGTTTAATCATTTAAGATTCCATTCACTGTAATTTTTTCTGTCCTGCTTTATAAAAGAAATTTTACCTAATCTTTGTAGGTTTGGTTGTCATAACAAAACCACCCCACACATGCAGTTTCATCGTATTATAATTCAAACAGTATCACTGCCATATATACATTTTCCTGTTACTATAAACTGCTACCCTTTATGTTAGACAGCCACAGACTGGAAAGTAAATGAGAACTAAGCCTTAAGATTGTGAGGAGGACAAGAACCAGCATCCTCCCTCCCTCTTCATATCCAGGCAGTGGTATCTACTACTTACTATGTTTCCTTTCCCATAGAGATTTCCCTAAGTTAGCCAATGTTAACTTTACTCCCATTTTCCACCCAACTGGAATAAATATACAGACATCTTAACCTTTTGGGTCTGATACTGTGACTTCCTTCCAAATAAACCTCATATTCAGTGAGTTTTGCCAAGGTAAGAATCACAGTAAGTTTAAAATATGATAGATGAGGATTTTAGTAATATGCAAGTCATATGGATGTAGGTGTCTGTTCACCTGGATAGATATTAAAATTAGTAATTTTTATAATGTTGTGAGTTGATTTCCAGACTTTTCTGTAAAATTGTTTCAAACCAGTTCTCCAGAACTTTCAAATAGACCATAAATTAGTGTCAACATATAGTATGAAATAGGACCTATTCTGGATCAACAGCTGTTGAACCAGTAGATCAAACTGATTTTGCCTTGCTAGGATTGCAGGTGTTCATCACAGAAAAACCACAGTGGTTAGCAAGTAAGAATCCCAATTTCAGGTTACATTGCATTTTAGAGGAAAGATTTTTGAAGGCGTGGATAAGTACTTAGTGCCTAACTTCA
Source organism: Aleadryas rufinucha (assembly GCA_013397815.1). Taxonomy (NCBI): domain Eukaryota; kingdom Metazoa; phylum Chordata; class Aves; order Passeriformes; genus Aleadryas; species Aleadryas rufinucha. Next base: position 107,199 of record VZTH01018661.1, read on the forward strand.
TCTTTCAAGCGACATAGACATTAACTGGAAGCCAAAGAACAGCTGAGATTTGTGTTTGGAGTAAGATATTTGCAGCACCACTGAGGTACAGATCTCTGAGAGAAAGTGCTCACCACAGAGCTGGGAACATGCAGCTGGCTGCCCTTAAACAGAACCCTAAAACCACCAAAACTTGGGCATGACAGTTTCAGATTTCCCGTCTCAGTTATGTATGTGTTGAGTGTGAGAGGCAGAATATGGCTGCCTGAGCTGAATGATCCTGTGGTACATTCCCCTTTTAAAATTTAAATTTTATAGTTAAATGAGTTTATAGCATTTTTGTAAGACAGTCTTTCAAATATACATTCAATAAGCACATATGAGATGTGTCATTCCTCACCCCTTTGGACATAGACTGCGTTCCGGCCATTTTTGGTGTCTGACTTAGACCTTGCACCTTACTTCCTCCACTGATAAAATGTTAAACCAGGGTCTATCAGCCCCGATAGGAAGACATTTGAATCACTTTTTGCTGCCTTGATATTAGAAATTAAGAAATTTTGGCAGCTGTCAGACAGACACCGCTCTTCCTATGATAAGTGAGGGGAGGTGGGGGTTAGAGGCATCTCATCCTGTGAAAGGTATTTGAAAAGTGCTCATGTCTTTCCATCCCTGCTATGGGAAAGCTTACATTCTTGGCTTAGACTAGGTGCTTAAATCCTAAACTTGCAAAATTATGAGAGATTCAAAAAAATTATGAGAGATTGCACTCCACATTATAAGAGATTCAAAAGCTCTAAGCCTGTTGCCTCCAGGACTTCTATTTTAAAATTATTTTTAGAAAAATAATTTTGGATACATTTCCAGCAGTTCTGCCACTTCATATGTACTCACTGCAGAAGCCAAATCTAAGGTATCCTCAGGCTTGCTTGTGATACAGCTGTCTTTAGTGCTCTGATATGGGACAGAATCCAAAACTCAAGTGTTTTAGCATGTTCAAAGGCTGGTGCTGTGACCTTTGACATTTCTGAGTGATTTGTTTACAAGAAAGCAAAAATAGTTAACTATCAGTTTCAAAACATTGCCCGCCATTCTGATGTCTCTGTATAACACAACTTGGTAAACCAAATTAATCCCTGACAAGTCCAATGGGAACATATTTAGCCGAATGGCACAAAATAGAGAGAGCAAGTAGTATTTTGCAGTAAGAGTTTCTGGACATGCTTACTGACTGAACACTCAACATGTGCAGCTACCTTCCCCAGTTTTAAAAGCAGTTAGCTATAAATCTTATTTTCTTTTAAAAAAAGCTCAATTAGCAAACATACACTCACCAAATAATGAGGGTCAGAAGCCACCAGTATCTGACCCACCATAAACTTTACTCTTGCTGTAGCATGTAAACCTGCAGCTGAGCAGGTGAACCAAGGTCTCCAGCAGGGGCTACGCAACAGCGTTGCCAATTGCCTTAGATAGCTAAATAAGTGTTTGCAGTGTTTAGGCTATTTCCAACTATTTTCAGGGAAGTAAAATTGGCAGCTTTACTTGAAAAACTCTCAGCCAGAAGGTGAGGTGTATGTGGTTGGTGTACATTCTAGATCCACTGTTCACAGAATTTTTTGACCTGCATCACCATCAGGCCTTCTATGCTCTACTGCTCACTTCTATGCTCATTCTATAAACAGTGCTGGGACTTTATGGGAGATTTGTGCTTGACATACAGCCTGTGACTGTCCTGCACCCAAAAAAGCACCTTTGTATCTTTGCACCATTTCCAGACATGGCAGTTTTCCCTATTACTGTTTAAGCCCAAGGTCTTTTGTGTTGTGCATGTAGGCTTTAGGAAACTACTTTTTTTTTTTCCATCTGTTCTGTGCCCATTATGGATTAAATCCCACACTGAAAGTCCAAATCAGCACTAAACCCATCATATATATCCATAGAAGAATTCTCCCTCCCCAGGGTTTCTCATCTACGAAAGCATTTGAATTAACTAAAATTCTCACAAAGCAAGTCCTCATTTCTCTGTGCAGTATTCCAGGCCATTCATTTATGTATAAAAAAATTAATACCCTTATATCCTTCATAAAATGTCTAGGTTTAGATTTGCTTTTCTGCCCCTTACTGTAGACTGGTAAGAGGTCAGTAATGAATACAACACAGTGCTGCCCTGAGCAGTCATTCCTAGCTCAGAACCCATTTAAGTGCCCCTGAAAGTTTACACTGTTTTGTCTAATAAAATATTTTGGACTTGTGGAAGTTAAGTTTCTTCTGTCACTTTCACTTACATTTCTCAAGTGTGAAACTGAGAAATTTCTTATCTGTTTTTCCATAACTACACCAGGACTTCTCAGTGATGAAGCTTTCATCTGAGACGCAAATGTTTCTTTCTCAGATCTGAAACCAGGCAGTCCAGAATATTGTAAAGCAATGGAAGCAATAACACAAATAAATGGTCTGAAAGCAAATAAAGAAAAAACGTGTGTATATCTACTGAAAAAATTCCCAAAATATATACACAAACAACTGAATCCCTACAGATCTCTCTACAAAATAAAATGTCAGTGATCACAGATCATCCACTGTGATTTCACTGTTGTTACAGGGTTTGTATAAAATGTCCAAATAAGATAGTGAGTGATTTGCCATGAAGATTTTGGATCTTTATGGTCTGTTTGTTTTAAGGAAGAGGTAAACCAGTTGGTATGACAAATAAACTAGTAATAGGGCTCCTTCTCAGGAAATACTGGAGGCTGATTTTAGACTTTTGACTGTCAAAGAGGACTTAAAATGTTCCTCCCAATTACCCGAACTGCCAGCTATGGAACAGTTTTGAGATGCCTTCTGTCCTTCCCAGTAAAGCTAGACTGGCAGAGAAAAGAAAGGAAGGGCCGGTTACTGTTCAGTCTAATGGCTGAAGACTCCAGTCCCTTCACCTCAGCCCTGAAAATTAGACACTACACAGGAAAGAAAGAAGAAATATTCTTTGAAGCTTTTCTTGCTGTGTACTTCACAAAAACCATCAACCCTTCAAGTAAGTGCACTCCCTTAGGGTAGCTGGGAATTCGGATGAATGGAAACATCTCATTATGCCTGACTGCAGATGCCTACAGTGAAGGTACTTCTGTGCTCGTCACTTCAGGCTCCTTTTGTTATCAGTGGAAAGAAAAGCTGCTTTAATTTGCAATTCATCTGACCTACCTTGGGTATCTACTTTAGAATAAGATGAATAATGCACTGAAAGCATCTCTGTCTCAATTACTACAAGAAAAGCCTGGGTGAGTAGCTCAGGTGCAGTACAGGGATGAAAATAGACAGACACTTCTAAAAGAGCATCCTTTCTGTCCTGAAAATGGGAATGTTGGAGACATGGGATGAATTGCCCTTTATCAGTGCTGAGCAATATACAACAGGGAACCTGAAAACATTGCTTATATCAGAGGCTTAATGTTTACATGTCTGTGGTTATTAATGTTTTTTCCTATATGCTAAGAAGTGGCAATAATAGCGCTTAATCTTTGAAGAGGACAGTATGTTAGGTATTCTGAAATGCCCTGAAATTACAGTAGTCAAAGTGCAGATTTCTAAAGAGAAGCAAAAATATTTTTTTTTGACAGTAGCTGATGAAATACAGTGAAAATGCCTTTCATGTTGTTGTTCCTAATTTTGGGTTTTTTGCAGTACACATGATTAGGCACTCCATCATATCTGTATTTTTGCCCATTATGCACCACAACAGCACAATCTCCTATAAACTATGTTTGATATGGAATGGGATAGTCTACTGTACCAACACAGATCTTGTAATAAATACTTTTCCAAGACATGTATACATATGAATATTATGTGCATATATACTTTGAATTAAGTGGAAGCCTTGTTATATTTTGTAGGAATATTTCACAGGATAAAATGCTCAAAGGTAGACAGCCATGTGCACTTAAAGTGTTTCATTTATTTGTAAATATGCAGTAAAATTGCACTGTACCTTTTCTGAATACTTGAAATAAAATTTCTAATGTAGAGAATTTCAACAGTTTAAATATTACATAGAACATTTACATGAATCTCTAAAGGGTCAGATCTTTTTAATTAAAAAAAAAACTTTTTTTTTTTTTTAATTTAATTTTATAGCTTCTTTAGTAAGGATTTTATTTACAAAGCAACGAAGCTTAGAACTTGTGACGTAAATCTCTTCCCATGCCAGGTGACTGTGGATGTGAGTTGACCTTGGGAGCACCCTGTTCAAGGTCTGGCAGCAGTCCAAAGTATGCTTAATTCATTGTTACAATGGTGTTCAATCTGACATCAGTCCTTCAGGAAACTTTCCCTATTTATTAATCAACAGCTAAGGAAACCCACTGGGTTGTAACTCCTTTAATAGTATTCTGTAGAAATATCATCATACAGGTAGCTTGCTGCCAGACATAACTCTGCTGGGTAGATTATCATGTACACCTGAAAATGAAGCTGTAATATTCAGAGTTCAAAGCCTGCAGGTGCTGTTCAGGAAAGCTTGTCTATTTCTGCACAATTTATGGTCCAGCCTTACCTCAGATAATTGAGTTTTCTGCATCCATTTGCAAGTTATGACATGTCTTTTTTTAATATTATTGGTTTTTTATTCAGGATGCAGTGATAGTTTTGGGCTTGGTCTGTGGTCTACAGCAGTCTTTAGGATCTCAGTTTCCATAGAAATAAATGAAGCTTAAGCTTGTATATACCTTCATGGATTCAGCCTTTTGTCCCCATACTTTTCCAGTGCCTAACCTTGTGAAGAGCCCAGCAGCCTACTTATCAGGAAAGAATCAGAAAATTGTAGGAAAAAATAGGACTAAAAAGGATGTCAGGTGGTCAAGTAGTCCACCTTCCTGCCCTAGGGTGGGATTAACTCAACCTAGACCAAATACTTATTTGTCTAATCCAACAAAGCAGGTTGCCTGGGGAGGCCATGCAATCTCTGCTAGTCAATCATAAATAGAGACAGTGCAGATGAAAACCCCTTGCTCTGCCTTGGAGCAACCATGCAGACATGGTGCACTCAAGGAAGGACAAGCTAAATCCCAGAAGATCTTTAATGATGCAGTCTAAAGGCTGAGATGTCAGTTAAACTCTTTGATGGGAACAGATCCACCTGCCGTGGCATGGGAGAGGCTGCAGCAATTCAGAAGGTTGCCTGTGCCAAAACATGTTTTTCTACTATATAGTCGTATTCTACCGTATAGAACATTTCTGTACATAAAAGAAACAAAACCAAGACCAAAAATAATGTTCTTTTCCAATAATCACTTTTAAAATAGTCAATCCATCTAAAAAAAGGAGTGTTAATGGAACATGTGCTGCTTTGGGAGTGGCTGCTTCTGTAACGTTCTGGCTTTGTATGCATCCATGAAAGATCAATGTTGCTCTCTGAGACGTTGTGTTAATAGCTCTGTTATGACTTGTTTAAAGAGAATGCAATCTTATTATTGTATTTTGCAGAAATTACAACATTCTGCTCAAAAGTGTCTCAGTTTGCCTCTGTTTTAAATATTTTGGCAACGGTGCTCAAGGGCCTCTAATTGGAATAATGAGAATACCTCTGTGTCACCACTAACTGAACTTTTTTGCTGTCTTTATTTAATTGCTGTTTCCAGTTATTGGTATGTTTTCCCAGTTGCTACATTTCACACCCACTCCCATTGCTTTCCAAACAGGACTAACAGGAATCTGTTTCTGTTCAGAAGTGTACTCCTTGGGTGGTTCTAAGCAGATCTCTTGTATTAAAAAAAAAGATCTTTTGCACAGAAAAAAACCCAAACCAGTGGTAAAATACAGACTCAAAAATTAAAAAGGAATAGAACGCACAAGAAATGAAGCCTGTTTTATAAGAAACATTTCTTTTATAAGCAGTAGAGATACAGGACTCACTACACACATGGAGTTAGATTCATTGGCAAGCAGAGTTTTTGTATTTTTTTCTTCAAATTCTAAATATATTTATCTACATCAGTGTCTCCCACTATAAAAACAACCCTAGAGATGGAAGAGTAAACAAAGGTTTCCTAATCTTGCTAAGATTCAGTGCAAATACGTGGTTCAAGCTGTATTCCAGAAGTGCTGTCTAAGGCTCTTAGATGCATATCTGAGCACTCATGCTAAACTCTTAGATTGCAGGCCACCTAAACAATGTCATCCTGTTTTCTGGCTGGAGGGGTCATAGACTTGTCCTGCAGTCCTTCCAGGGCTGTACTGCCTGAGTTTCCTTTAAAGCATCTGAAATGTACCCAATATGTGTTCAAAAGGCCATATATGTTCCTAGAAGATTCTCATAAGCCAGAGCCAGCATGAGACTACAGGGCTCAGGAGAGAATGGCTTAAACCCTATTCCACCCAAAAACACACACATAGAAACATCCCCCACTCCAATTTGATCTACTTTCATTTAAAGCAATTAATTCTGCCCTAACAAGCAGTCAGAGAAAATTGGTGATACCCATTGGTGATCAGAACACCCTCAGATATCTCTCAGGGAGTGGTCTATCTGTTGGATGTTCATAGTACTTGTGTAGCATGTCATGCTGATAGCATATGAACTCTCAGTAAATGTCGATATAAAATCTACTTTGCTTAAAAAAAAAAAAAGTAATAATAAAGTAATAATGCTGGGAAATTTAGCTACTTAGGTCTTCATGTCTTCACTCCATGTCCCCTCTCCCCCAGATTTTTTGGTTAGATACCTTGAGAGGTATTCAAATGCCTAAGCATGGGTGTCTAGTGCTCTCTGAGGTGCTACGCAGTACCTGAGACATCAAACTGGGCTAGTAAATATGTTACAGGACCTATGGAAAAGCAGCTACAGTCTTATGAAGCACAGAAGCAAGAGAAAAACCAAAAAGGCATGCTTAGGGACCTGAATCCCACCCTTCATATGTCTCAGATCCTCCTTTCCTGTATCAAGTTGTCTGTTAGCAGCTGCCTCCTAAACACGCACAGGCCAGAATTCTCAGGTGGTGAACAGTCATTAGCAAAGCTCAGGCCAGGGACTCAACTCTGCTTCTTCACTGCTGTCAGATTCAGGAGTCAGCAACATCACCTGCCGTTTGCCTGATCTCTCCTGCCTCAGTTTGTTAAAAAACACCCAAGAAACACTCTATGGACTCCCCTCTTTGCTGTTAAAGCAAAAATGCAGCTCAGCTGCCACCTCACCCTGCAGCTCCTTCTCCTTTCCCTGACTCACGACAAGTACTTGCTGCTCTCACAGTCTTAACCTGTCTGTTCTTCACTCTAACACCATGAAGGGCTGCAGCTACTCTGCTGTGCTTCTAGCACAGCGAAATAAGAGCTACAGGCATTGCCAACTGAGAGAAGCAGAGAAGGGAGCAGCACAGACATTCCCCCCTTGGTCCAGCTCGAGTGTGTTCCTTGGGATTAGACACCCGAACTCATGCCAGAAGGACACAAAGGAGTCCTTCTCACCTGGAAAGCAGTCCTAGTGGTATCATGTGGAATTAATTTTGCATTTTTAGGACAAGGCTGCTTGTGCCTGCTTGTGCCTGATGAAAATCAGAGAAATAGTATTGTAGGTAATTTCAGTAGAATTTATGATTTAGTAATACCAGGAAAGACTAAATATGCTTGACACTTTATTAGCAACAGCTGGAGAGAGTTGAAATGACTCATTTAGATTTGACTGGATCATGATCTCTTGGTAAATCACACAGCTCTACAATCAGTGGAGATGTATGGGGCTTATGTAGGTGGCCAAACAAGGACTGTAAAACATGGATCTGAGCATTGTCTGAACAAAGTAATCTCTTCAGAGCTGCAACAAAGCAAGCGTGAGGTGAGGAGAGGCTACACAGTAGGGATGAGCATGTCCTACCTCCTGCTACTGCTCTCAAGGAGTGAGGGCCTCAGGTCTGCATGAGCAGAGATGATGGGAGGAGGGGGAGGGATAAACAACAGCACAGGTGGATGAAGGAAAGTCAGGATTGGGCACCGCAGATGTTAACAGCTCACAGTACTCTTATTCTTGTTTGTGAAATATTGGAAGTTCTTTAAATTGGGCGGGAGAGAGAGGTGGGGGAAAAAACCCCAAAAGTGGCTAAGAATGGACAAGGAAACTTATAGAAGATGAGGCAGTATGAGATAACAATTTGAATCATTAGTGACCGTTTGTATACTCTTGTTTCTACCACATTTTCTTGCATTAAGTTAAAAATATCTATTTTGCTAGCAGAGGTCTCAAAAGTAGCAGTTGCAATGAAAAATTACGTTGTGCCTGTTCTGAGTGGGATATTTTGTTTGTGGTCTTAAATGCAAGGATGACTACAGCTATCATAGTTTGTCATTAAAGCTGAAAGCTTGTGCTTGCTTTTATTATGTGCAGGCCAAGCAAAGATTACAGAGCTTAACTCTGACAGGTAATTTGACAGAATGAGCATTAGTAGTGTGGCTTAGTGCTTTATACCAATTCAGCAAAAGGGTTTGGCTGTTGCTGCCCACAGCTATTCCTGACTTTTCTTCTCAGAAATTCTTAAATTGCTGGGAATGTACAGTAACTAAAATTTATGGTCTATTTATAGGTAGAAGAACAAGTGGAAGGCCTGATAACCTTAGCAGTGCCTTTACAGTAGAGTGGAGCTCTGTTCTTTCTCATATGCACACACCCAGCAGCCAACCCTAAATATATTGATGTTTTCACTTGCATGCACATAAGTATCCAGTGACAGTAACAGCAGTGAACCAAGATAGACTTTCAGAGTTTTTCCATTTGGAGAGGGGATGACCTTCAGAAGGCCATCTAATCGTGATCCTGGTAGACATTACAAGCCTTTTTATAAACTCTAAAATACTTCAGTTATTAATCTCGGGAAATATAGCTTCAGTGCTCGAGAAGCTTGTTATTTTAGATAAATAAATTCATCTTTTGTAACTTCCACATCTTTTCATGTTGGTAATGTGTTTGTAACTTCTTTGCATGTTAGTTATATTACAAGACTCTGAAGTATTAATCCTGGAGCAATGTGATTTACATGCATTTCATTTATCATAAGACATACTTATGATGGGTCCATTCAGGAGACAGGCACAAGGTACATCCATGAGAGAAGGCATGAGACAGGCACACCAACACTGCTGTGGAGTTCCTACAGCAGCAGGTTCAGGGATGCAGGTCCCACATGAGGCTGAACAGAGAGAGTCAGACCTTTTGGTGCCCTCAAGCCCCTGACAGAAGCTGAGAGAGAATTTTTCTGAAGCTTGCCTGAAGAAGAATTGAACTTGTATTGTCCAGTGTGAGGCATGATGGTAAGAGGTGGAGGAATTTGTCTGGAAGGCCATCAGCTGAGCCAGGCTTGCTCTACAAATCATCATCTGGCTGCTAATGGCCCCTGTGGCACCAGACACATGAAGAGATTGTTTTTGTTTTGTTCTTAGCTGAAAAAGAAGCATTAAAGTGACTAAAGCAGAAAGCAGCATGGACTGAGAGATGAGCGAGTATTGCCTGAAGGTGATAAAATAAAATGGTAATGTGGAAAGAGAAGAGATTTTCTCCTGTTTGAACATGGGAGGAAACGGACCAAAATTTGGATGTGGTCAGAAGGGTCTCTAGCAAATGGAGCCTGGAAGTGATTCAGGATTCCTGAGCCTCCTCTATTGTCAGCTTTAAACACTGCTGGCAAAATGTGTATCTTCTCCTTGATTTATGCAGAAGTTGACAAATGTGCAACTATTAACTAAAAAAGAATCCAAAGAGCAAAATTGTGATGATGAACCTCATGGGTCACTGTAATGCTACATAATGGATTTTCTGAGGGGGTCAGTTTCTTATTTTAAAAAACCCAAGATTTTCCATTAACATTCCCTCTCTCCTCCCTTTACTCCTTCTCCTGCTAGATTAATAGATGAATAAATCTGCAAAGTCAAACATTCACAAATATGTAAATGCAAAGATGAATGTTACTTTTGCAGGAGAAGAAACCTCTGCTGGTGTTGCCACCTGCCCGTGTACTCAAAGGCAGATGGCTTATTTTTTCCCCTAATCATTGCAAAAGAGTTGTGGCCAGCCCTTTGTGATCCTTGTTGAATAGCTGCCCTTACTCACAGAGAACATCCTCATGTACAGGTTAATCATGAATTCATTCAAGAAAACAAGGGCAGATAAATAAAATATTTACAGCTCAAGTGATCTCTCAGCTTCAGCTCTTTTTCTTCTTTCCTTCCATTTACGTCAGAATTATCCATGGATGAATCCAGTAACTCCAAAGGGTACTGCTATGCTCTTTGATAGATGTGTTTCAATACTTAAAATACACTGGTCAAACCCTCCCAAGTCACTTTCTGAAAGTGATGGCAAACAAAACCCCTTCTCTTTTAATTTCTTTATGTCTGATTTCTGGTAGATCATGTTAAGCATGTTTTGGCATCAGGTTATGTATTTCTGAAAAGAGCAGAGCTAAAATGCATCATAAGATGGATGGCATCCATAGCTATGTGTGAGAGGGAACCTTTTTGTGCCTTTGTGAATATACCAACTGGCTTTATAAGTGTATGCTACAAATCTTGTCAAGCAGGACTGCAGGCTCAAATAAACTTTCTGGTCTCTGATCTCAAATGGAATGTTTTAGTGTAGCACCACGTGTTGTTAATTCATGACTAAATATTTAACAACGGCATAAATTGTGGGGCCCTATTTCCTGGGCAGAAGGACATTGCTCCTATCTAAAGTTTCCAAATCATTGAAGCAAATTTGATTTAGTAGTTTGGTATAACTGCTCTGTGGGTAGCTTGATGCTTTCAGTCTAGACTACAAGCATTTAAGTTAAATGTCTTCTGGGAAAGATTCAGCACATGCAATCCTCACTGAAGAGAGTGGGAAGTGATGAGCCCCTTAGAAGTGGGAATTAACGTTTTGAGGGACTGTATCTTTATTATTCAATAAAGATATAAATTATTTTTACTGACTAGTTTTGTGGATTTCCTTATTTTAATCCCAAAATGAAACCATCTGCTCCCAGACGTTTTTTTTCCTGTTCTCACCAACAAATTATTAAATCACCTGGAAATCTGAAAAAAAGCTAATCAGTACTTAGAAATGACGTGTTTTTATGATATAGCAAATGCTGTTCTCAATTGTATACATTCTTACAAGTAGCAAAAGAGAATGCATTAACACATGAAGTGTTTGATTTGTCCTGTTCAAATGTGGATTTCCGCAGCTCAGCTAGGCACATCCAAATCAGTTATGCAAGTTCCTTTGATGGCAAGACATTAAGCCAGTTTGTGAAGCTGAGCATGAGATCCATCTTGTCTTAAAGCAGAAGCCTACATTTGGTGAAATGAACCTCGTTTCAGTGGTTAGACCTCCACTGATTGTGGTAGGAACTTAAATGTATGAGATACTGATATCAATAATCAGTTAAATGGGTCTCATTCATGCTGCATTTAAATAATTGTCCTGCAAAAGCAGTGGGATCCCAGCACTTTCCCTTCTTATTTTTGCATAATAGAATCAACAAAATAGTTCTGCAGTCCTGCAGAAAGCATGTAGAGAACAAAGATTTTCCTTCAATTTTTGTGATGTGAACTTGTATCATTACATGACTGCTTTTATTTCCTCTGTCCTAAATGCTCAGTTATTAGTCTTCAAAGCTAGAAAGGTCTTTTCAGTTGACTGTACAAATCAAGAAAAATGATATTTCTTTATGTAAGCCTTAGAATGAAATGGAAAATTCTAATTTTGGTAAAGAAATAAAAGAAACCTTACCTCATTTTCAGCCTTTATTTTGTTTAAACTATTTTGTGTTAACTGTAGACCTCTATTTTATTTGGGAATAATGTTGACATCCTTAAATAGTTTGACAATACAAATGTAGATAAGCTGGCTTGTCTTGTAGAATGATTTATCTGTCCTAAACACAACTTTTCAGATTTAAAAATTCATACACTAATGCAATTCATACTAGCTAGATGAATTTGAGTCTATCAGTATTAGTACTCTTTCTTCTCAGGGCCAGGGAAAGCTCTAAGAAATCCTGTCCAGGAATGCATCTATTTAGATGGCATAATCATGCATTCTGAGCACAACTGCTGTTTCTCTCTTACTGATAAATTCACCCTTTTCAATGCAGGAACCTCCCCTCCCTACTACTGGGGTTCCTTTTATTCTAGAAAAAAATTAGAAATAACTCAAAGCCTATTTGTTGTTCATAAGTACACTGACTAACTCTCTATACTCACCTGTATATGCTTCTATTGGCACAGTCCCACAATGACTAGATTCTAATTTATGGCCGTGCCTATCAACTTTCTTTCCCCCTCATTTTATATTTACATTTTGTTTTCTTAACTGTGTTCCATTTTCTCCATGAGGATAGAAGTTGTGTGGGGGGTTTTTTTGTCATGTGAGGGTTTCTTTATCTCATTTTTAAGAATAGGATTTTGTTTTTCTTGTTTTTCCAAATCTTATTTTAAGAAAAATAAATAGTAAAAGGTAAGTCTTTTTTTCCAAGTAGTATTTTTTCTCATGCCTGCACCCTTCATTCATTCACTTCACAATGATTCTTAGCTTTGTGAGTAGTATTAATCATTGTGACTTTCTTGTTTTCAGAGCTGAAAATAACCCAGTAGTGCTCACTCTCGCTGTCTGACTGTTAACTCAGTGACTTCTTATCATTTGTGAAGAGCTCTCATTCAGTGTTTGCCCTTCTCAGGTACAGGACTTTAGAATTAGGAGAGTGTTGTCTCAACAGTTGGAAAATTCCAAGGCTATTTAGCAGCAAAAGGACCTTCAAACATTTCCTTTCAGTTTGAGGTCCCTCACAGTGCCATGATGGATGCTAAAAACCCTGAAGGAAATAAGCAGACAAAAAACCCCAACACACAAGAAACAAACAACAAAAAAATTAGTTGGATTGTTCTGTCTGACTTACATGCATGTGATGGGACTACAGACATTTGCACATTTGTTAGGACTGCAGTCCCTAAAGATGCGGTGTATCTTTGTTCTCAGTTATCTTTACCTCAGGAAAGGTGGTTCTACTTTTTTCATGATGTGCTACCTCTGTTCCCACATTTTAATTACTGGATCTTTTCCTGAACGGATCTTGGACACTGATTCAGAACACTGAATGTAACCTTCTATTTAACAGAAAGGCTTGTCATGGCCTAGTATTACTAAAAAGATTTTTTTTTTTCTAAAACTTGGCTGCTTGAGTTCTTCTTTTTCATCACCAGGATTCCCCAGCAAGCAGGAAAAGGGAATCCCTTTTTTTTTCAATTATTACTACTTTTATTTATTTTTATCTTAATAATTATTCCAGTATTAGAAACTATCAATATATCTTATGAGGAAAAAATATAGTTGCCCTCTGAATCTTGGCAAGGTTCTATGGTCTCTGCTGTCACAACAGCACAACGACATCTGCCTATGCCACCCCTTCCCCAGTGAGACCTGTCAGGACACTTAATCACCTTTTTGCTTGTACACTTTAGTGAAGCAGTGGGATTCTCTGTGTAAGTACAGCACTGTGTAGCATCTGAATATAGCTAGTTTCTAGGCATTTGCTTGCTTGGGGCAAGAATAGTTAGGCCTAAATTTAAATTCTCCCTCTGCATGCCAACTCTTACCTTGGATATGTTTTCATGATATGCCCCCACTGAACTCCGCAGAAGAGTGAAGATGCTATCTGGGAAAGGAATAGTGAGCCAGCTGCCCAAATGGTCTCAGCTTAATAGAGAAGCTGATGAGTGTTTTTTTGTCATATGCTATTTTGAGAATTACAATTTAGAGTAAATGAAAAGATAAATACAAGAAGCGTGACAGTGCTGCCAGGAATGTCAGTCCTGACGGGATGTGTCCCTAAGGTCTGTCAGTATTGTTATCAACCTCTGTGAAGCTCAATAGCAGTAAAACTATAATTTACCATTTTCAAAAGAAATTTCTAATCAACTGGGAAAAAACCCCATTCAGGTGCTTGCCAGTTGCTAATATTATTTTTGTTTTAGTGATAGAAATGTTAAGATCCTTCAGCCAAAACTTATGGAAAGCTTAATCTGTGAGGATGAGCACTTCAAGAATGGTCAGTTGAAATATTTGATTTTCCCTGATTAGGAACAGTATGGCTGTCTGCAAAGCACACAGGATCTCGGAAGGGAAGGGAAGGGAAGGGAAGGGAAGGGAAGGGAAGGGAAGGGGTATGCTGTTCCTCCTGCCATTCTGATGCTGAGAGTATGAGCCTGTGACCCACAGAGGATATCTGTAGCTGTTCCATGAGCCATAGCACACTTTAATTAGGAGTTTGATGATAAGCATATGCTACACTCTCTGAAATCTTCTGAAGGTTATCGGTGTCTGAGATTCACAATTCCCTAGAAACGGAATATTTCTGGAGACAGGAGAACACACAGGTCGTACCTACATTTGTGCAGTGTAGCTTTGGACTTTGCCTAGTATTTGACTGTCTGTTGGTATCACATGGATGATGACACACACTCCACTTCTGAAGTGGAAATTAAGAAAAAAAATTAACAGGAAGAACTATAAGGAATATCTTAAACACTGGGATCTGGGGATGAAAAGAGATGTATGTGTAGGAACTGCTTGTGGAAGTGAGTCATCCTCTGAATCCCACATTTTAGCAAGACTTTTGGGGCATTTGATTGTCACACCAAGAAATCATACACATGCATTTTGTTTTCCAGGAATTCTTTACAGATTTTGGAAAGCTTGCAAAAGGAGATGTAGTTTTCTAAAGAAATAGCTACACATGATATGAGAAACCACACGGATTCCCTAAAATATAAACAAACTGAATAACGTATTTGAAATTATCTGTGCAGTGTAGTCAGAGAAAAAAAACCCAAATCCTGACTGAGACCAACTACTAACTTTTTGTTTCCTGTTGAGATATTGCTGAGACAGAATTAACCAGTGGACTACTTTGAAGCTGTTAAAACACTTCATTTTTAACCTTTATCAATGTGGCTATCTCAAGCAATGCCTTTGATATATCCTAGGTTTTGAGAAAAGTCCTTCTCTAGCATAAATTCACACACAAAACTGTAGATGAACTGAATGTTCACACCTAATTTTGCAGGCACCAAAAGGTCTGATAATGACAAGAATAACATGTTTCATTAAAGGAAGACCACATGTTCTATGATATGTAATCCGTGCCTC
Organism: Aleadryas rufinucha; assembly: GCA_013397815.1. Lineage (NCBI taxonomy): Eukaryota > Metazoa > Chordata > Aves > Passeriformes > Aleadryas > Aleadryas rufinucha. The sequence continues at coordinate 122,341 of VZTH01018661.1, forward strand.
ATTCTCAAAGGAAAATATTCAAACTTATTTAAACATATCTAGCACACAACTGCACAGAAAATAAAACTTTCTAAGATGCTTTCTTCTTTTTCTACCCTCCTTTTCCAGTCCCTTCTGCTTCCCTCCTCTCTAACTGTAAAATCTAGATTTAGCCAAACCAGGTCTATATCAGATCTTTGTTTCCAGAATGTAATTTGAGAATAATTTCTCATGATCTATCTTGAAAGTGAAACATGACACAATCCATCCAATTCCTTTTCACAGGAGTGACCTGCATGGGTTCATCCCTCATGGAAGAAAGATCCTGATTCTAACTCTGTCTGGGCAATCAGCATGGGTTATTATTGAAATAGTCACTGTCTGTGTGGTTTTTTCCCATTAATGCATCTTGTCATAGAGTGTGCAAACTGATATAATTTCTACAAGGGATTCTGCATTCCTACACCCCTTAGGATGCCCAGGCTCCTGGTGAAAATAGTGGGAGAAAGCCATATGGCTCCTCCATGAACTAATCATCTGTCCAGGCATTCTCTTAAGGCCGGCTATAGGTTTTAGCAGACATTCAACACTTGGGAAGAGGAGCATGTTTCCCACAGATGATGGAGCCTTCACATTAAATTAAGGTCTAACCCAAGCTCTGCTCCACTAAGATCCTACGAATTTGTCCTCCACACTGCCAGGGTAGACAGAAACAAAGATGTCTTAGAGAAGTTTGTTTAGTCTGGGAAGAGAAGACTACAGGAACCATTTTCAAACATATAACAGAGTATCACAAAAAAATGAAGGAGTAAATAATTTTCCCTATCCAATTGGAAGATAACAGCTAATGGGCCTATATTGCAGCTATGGAGAAATAGATATAAAGGGGGAAAAAACTAATTGCTAGCACATGGAAGCACAAAAATAGATTACTAAAGGAAAAAGGAGTTCCTATCATGGTTTTAAAAGTACAGTAGATAAATTTATGTCAGAAATGACACAGGCATGCTCCTTTGGGCTGGGACTGCAATGCCTTTCAGCATGTCTTCTGGATCAGCTGTCTACAAGTCTACAAATAACTAAAAATAAGCAATAAATAGTCTGGAAAATAAGGTCTCTTACCACATTTCACACCTGAATCACGCAAAGACAATGGAACATTTTTAAAGACAGTGAAAAATTTTTTCTTAGCAAGGTGAGCATAGAGAGATTCCACACTACCTAATTTGGTCTTTCTTATGTCCATTGTGTAAACAATGTTACTGTGAATTTAAAATTAGAAAGTGAACTTTTGGACCAAATTCCCTGCTTGTACAAATTGGCCTGGCTCCAGTTACACTCATGGATTCATGCTGGGTTTTATTTACCATACCAGGGTCTGGCCACTTGACTCAGACTCTCCCCTTGACTTCCCCCGCCTTTGCATCAAGTCCTTGAGCAAGACTGACTCTTAACTCATAACATGCCAGATCCACACAGACAAGTCAAAGTGCTCCAAGATGGCTTGAACTGTGGGAGCATTCATGGCTGTGTCTAATTAAGCAAATACAGGGAGCCAGAAAAAAATGGGCAAGAGCAGTTAAATGCAGGAAGAGGTCAACCTCATTGGTAATTAGCAGGACAATGGATCAAAGAACTCCACTTAGCACAGGAAATATTGAGCACCTTGTCTTTATAGCTGAATCTGATAAAACTTGGGTTATACATTTTCTACTAAATGAACCGGAGGCAGCTACAAACAGGAGGCTATTGTTTAACCTCTGTGGGAATTTCAGTTGGGTTATTGCATGCTTGATGGGCTACAGAAGAGCAGCCCTTATGCCACATACTGATGTAGGTCTAATGATCTCTTATCTTCACATCCATAGTGGTTGCTCCAAAAGCAAAGAAAATGAAAGCCTTTCAAATAGCTTTTCTTCTATAAAACTTCTGCCTCGGGGTTTTTGTGTGTTTAGTGGATTTTTTTGCGTTGTCTTTCTCTTCAGCTTACAAATAAATATACCCAGTGCTTTATTTTAACAGGTTTCTTGTTCCAAAGGAGAAATTCACTGGTTTTATATTACACCCTTCAAAAACTTAATCAGACAACTCTGTTAGACATAAAAGGTCAGAAGTAAAAGTGAAAAGAGGAAAGGTCTTCAAGACCATTGTTACATTAATCTCTAAAAATTACCTTTTAGCAAATACTGCACTACTCCAGGCCTGTCCCTAGTGACACTACAATTTCAGTTCTTTCCAACAGCTTAATTAATGGAATAGCACACACGTCGTACCTGCTGGAGTCAGTCTGAACTGTTACCCTTTGAATTTATGCATTGAAGCAATAAAGAGAGAACAAAACGACAACCAAAAGTTCAGTGCTCAAAGAAGAAAAATATCCTTTTCTTTGCAGATATCTACAACATTATGTATTCCTCACTGCCGACTGCAGATGAAAAAATCTGCTTTTTGATTTCTCTCCGGAGATGCTGCTAGGTTAATCTTTACTGGTGGCTGGAACATAAACTCTCCACACTCATTTCAGAGTCAGAGAACAGGGATAGTTCTTTCCTGGGTAAGTGCAAATACTCCTCATTACGCTCCTCCTCTGACCTTTTCTGAGGTGAGACTATCTCTGTCCCTAGAATATAAAGAATAATGTTTTCTTTTTCTTTTCAGACATAAATTATCATCTTTCAGACTTTCATTATCGTCTCCAGCATGTGTCTGGGATCAGAAGCCATCTGAAGTGGATCAGTCACATTCAGAACAGAAATTGCCTCCATCAGTATCAAATTTACTGTAGAAGATCTGATTTTCTCTTGCTGCTCCCATATCCTTATAGGACATGTACCACCATTGAAAGCTGCCTTCCTGGGTTTATGGTATACTGTGTTCTGGACACTTAAAAAGGGTGCAGGGTTCCAGTCTCACTCTCGGATGACTTCATGGAGTGTTTCCATTGCCTTGAATGAAGTTGGGCCTGCCCTTGCAGGGTCAGAGCAATGGTAATGCTGCAGCAGTGCTCTGACCATATGTAGCATATTCACAAACCCTTGTACTGCCCTGAAGTTCTGATTTTTCACTGCAAAATTACAACTTCCTTTATTTCATGGGCATTAAAGTGGAGTGGTGCACAGTTCCTAATCAACAATTACAAAAAAGGGAAGGGAGAAAAGGAAGGATCACAAAAGTCAATTACCAGCAAAAGCCTCCATGGCAACTAAACTTACTACTTCTTTTCTTTCTAAGTCTCCTTGTACATGCCGTAGCACAAAGCATCCAAGCCTCCCTACAGTTCATTGGTGCCAAGTGGATTAGGCTGGCAGAGGCTGTGCTGGTTTAATCCCCTTTAATGCCTTGCACCTTCAGTCTGATGAGCAGCCAGACCCTTTTGCTCCAGCTGCACACTGAGCTCATCAGCAATAATGGCTTATCATTACCATCAGCAATAGGAAACTGCTTTTCCCTGTGCTCCAGGCCTTCATGCCCCTTAAAAGAGTTGAAGAAAAATACAAGCTTTCACTGAAGTTTTCCTCCTTCTTACAGCTGCAAGTTGCCTAGTGAAGGGTGGTAGCATTTATGCACATTGCCCCTGAAAAGTGTAAATGAAAACTTGGCAGTAAAAGGCCAATTCCTGGCAAGCCCGTGAAGAATACTTTTCACACCACAGAGAGATGGCATTCACTCACATCTGAAGTGTATCTGACCGGAATACAACACCAAGTAGTATTTCACAGGCTTTTCTATACTCAGGGTAGAATGGGCAAGATCACACTTGTGTTCTCAGAAGTACTGGGAAAGAAAGGGTATATTCAGGCTAGGGAGGGTGGGGGCCCTTGGGCTCACCCACAGAGCATGACCTGGCCATACATTGCAAAACACACTTTAATGGGACTTTTAATTCCTGTTACTGAGACAGAAGCAGAAATGGCAAATCATAGGAAGGGCAGAAGAAATACTGGTAAATCTGGACACCTTTCCTCCGCCCAGAGAGGCAGAGAGTGCAGAAGTGTAACACTAAGCCTGTTCTGGGGAAAGGGACAAACTCAGTTTAATAGACAGCTGGACTCCTGCAAACCACCATTTCAAAAGCATTTCAGTGTATAATTTGTTGTTCTTCTGTGTGCCTTGATATGTATTGGTGTGTTGGAGGACAACATCCATTGCAATGTGTGGTAACCATGCTCCCTCCTGCTAGCCGTCCAGTCTTTCATGTTCAGCTAACTCTGTGTTTTGGTATAAGGACTGATGCCCCAAGAGAACATTTCATGCTCCACACATGGCGGCAACTGTAAAATAAATTCCACATATGAAGCATCAGGACCCCTTTATGCCGAGCTCTGTCTCATAGCACTTCTCTGAGGAAGCCCAGCCTGTGGTTGTTCTCCTAGTATTATTATCGGCTATGGAGGGAAAGGCATGAAAGTAAAAGTGCAAAGCAGACAGAGATATCCAAGAGAAACCTGTCTGCATAGAACAGGAATGTGATGATTTTGGCTTCTTGGTTTAAGTTGTCCTATTATTAACGTTTAGTGAAGCTGTCTCTAACAAGATCCATACAAAAGAACTATGGATAGCTTAAAAAAACACCTATGGATGGCTCAGAACACAAAAAGAAATATTTGTACATTTCATGAAAAAGACTGACTTAAACAGATGAAACCTTCCTCAAGTAATTTTAAGACATTTGAATGTCTTAATTCCTTTGCCCTTATTTTTCATTGTCACTTGTGTAATGTCAGCCTTTACACAGGCAGCTATGTAAAGGAAGTTTACTAAGGGTCCCATTATGCTATGAAAATACCTTTCTTTGAGGTTTTTTGTTATACATAATTTGATATTAATTATAAAGGGAAATAATTAGATTTTTTTATTAGCATAGGAGAGACTGAGAACCTCTCCAATATGTGTAAAATTTAGCAAGCCAAAGTCCTGTTTGCTTTTGCAACAGTAGCTTCGTCACTGTGACGGAGAGAGTTTGAGCACCATGTTTTTAAACAGCATTGGCACAAGAGGGATATCGAGCAAATGAATATAAGGACTGGTTTCTTTACTTGCTTTAAAAAGTCACTTACTGTATTTAAAAATCCTCAAAATGACCTTGAGAGCAAGCATATCGTTCATGCCTAACATTCACCTGCTGGATATTTCTGTAGTGCTGGCAGTGAATTATATCCCAGGCAATTCTTTGCTATCAGAAATATTACCATGTTGTTTATATATTCCATAAACTCTTTGCTACATTATTTACTGATGAAGTCAAATATAATCCAAAAGATATTTCTTGCCTTTATTTCTTGTAGATCACATCTCCAAAATTTGCCTAAAGTGGCAGAAATATCACAACATAACGATGTAGTGAATCAGTTGTATTATTTTACAGTATGCAGCAGAGGAGAAGAAAGTTTCACTGTTATAGTACATGATTTTTTTTTTCTGTTTTACATGATAAAGAGTCCACATAAATATCACAGATAAATCAGTGATAAAAAATGTGTGCCTGTAACTGGGTTTCTGGATGCCCAAGGGCTGCCATCTTTTCCTGGGTGATCCCTGCTCATGTGTGCAGTACTTGGCTGACAGCACTAATCTCAGCTGCTGCTGAAAGCTGTGTGGAAGAAGCAGCCTGGCAGGGTACAAGAGGGAGGCAATGGAGACCAGGCTCTTTCAAAGTGAGAAAATGTTAGAAGTGCCATGCTGGGCTTTGGGTGGGGCAATTCAGCAGCTGTCCTGCATAACAGCTGGGCTCATGCCAGAGCATTTTGTATGGCCCTATCCCTTCACTGACTGTAGGGGACAGAGCCATAGTAAGCTTGGCTTCACATGAGCTGACAAGGTGACAGCTGGCAGTGGAAATTATGCTGGTAATAGAACAGCCCCATTGAGTTACTGGGCTGTTGTCCATAAGACAAAATTTTCTTAGTTCTACATGCTTCCCAGCATCTAGTTTTTAGAAGTTCCACAAATATTTGGGGTAGGAGTCAGTTCAACCAACTGTTGCTTTTAAGAAATCGGTTGTCTAGGCTAAACCATGCTTCTGTTTCCTTTTAAACCACTAGTTACACTGATTATAAAGTACCGTGTATAGAGTACACCTGGTTTGGTTTGGTTCAGTTTGGTTTTTGAATAGCCTGCTTTTAAGAAAAAAATGAATTAATCTCAAGAGGAACTTCTCTATTTACTAGATGAAAAGACAAGGAGAACATATAAATTCACCCTGGAGTAGTGACTACTCAGCTGAATCTCTGTCCAGGATGCACTGATGATAACAACTGTGTCTCCTGTACCTACAAGGGGAGTGTGCAAACATTAACCTCTGCAGACACTTAACATATCTTATTCCGTGGGCTCATTAGCACCACAGAAGCTGTCACTTTCAGATGGCCAAAGTCATGTACATGAATCCCATCTCAGACACTTGTACTGCACTAATAAAAACATATGAAGAAAAATATCGTGTTTCTATTGCCTCATGTAAGTTCATTGACTTGAGTGAGGTTGCTCTGATTCACTCGAGTGGAATCTGTGAATTATTAAGTTGTGCTGTCACTACATGTTTGGGAGTGAGGGACGCTTGTCTGGTCACTGGATGGTGTCCTTACTTCTCAGAATGAGAAATGGCAAGGCCAGTCAAGTTCTCCCAGCCTCTAATAAATTTCCCTCATGGCGACTCGGTGTCTTCTATAACATGGCCTAAGTAAACATCCAGCAGAAAAGAAATCCTATTAACTTCAAACAACTGTGGATGAGATTCCCAGTTTGTGTGTGTGACCTATGGCAAACCAAAGTGTTTGTTGCCTCAGCAACTCAGATAAGTTTCTAAGAGAGGACCGAAGGAGTGTGTCTGTCTGAAGGACAAATTATCTTGCATCAGCTTTACTTTTCCGGATGAAAAATTCCTGCCCCACAGGACCTTTGGCCATAAAAACACAAGAAGGACATTAAACATGAAATGGATTTCTTTCTGTCTTTATTCAAACGTGATGACTTCGTTAACAAATCTCTCCTTTGAATGGGAGCTAAGACAAGCTGTGTGGTCTGTAATTATCATGATTAGCCAGTTTCCAATCTTCCACAAAGCTCAGGGTTTATCTGTGGGGGCATTTTTACTGATATTTCTGTGGATAGTTTGAAGGAAAAACTCAGCAGTGTAGGGTATGCCTGTAACGGTATTTTTTTCATCTCTGTCTTTGGTCATTTGACTCTCAGCCTGCATAACATAATTCCCAACACTTTCCTCAGTTCAGAGTGGAAATAAAATTGTGTTATGTCTTCTTTTCAAATCATATACTTCTCTGCTTCATGGTTTGTTTCCCAAGAAAAGCTCTACTATTGTAGGAGAAGATATGTTCTTACTGGAAAAAAAAAGTGACAATTTGAAGTCAGTGTAAACTCCCTAAAATTGCTGAGAGCTAAAATAAATGTGTATTTTGTGTCTCTAAACTGTTTTAGGATGTTTGCCAAAATTGCATTTTCTTTAGCATTGTATGGATTGTATTAATGTGTTTCCATACATTTATGGGTTCCCAATGATCTGAGCAGTCAGATCATGGGAATGAGACATGGAACTCCTTCTTCCTGAGGAGTAGGCAAGCATGGTTACATGCCAGAAAACACAGGGCACTTTTCTTCATTTGAGTAGACATATCAGCAAATAAAGATAAAATAGGTCACTTAGCTGCTGTGAAACAAGATGTGACCAGAGGAAGGCACAGATCTCTCACAAAGGCCTTCCAGTCACATCCATTCTGCACACACGATCGCCCCTGGGGGCTGTGGCTGGGCGCTGTTTTTGAGGAGCAGGAAGCCCTTAACTGATGGGATCCTCTGGGCACGGGGCTAAGCAATGCCTCAGAGCTGCTGGCTCCAGGACAGCACAGAACAGCTATTCCCCTTCTCCATACTCACCCTGTCAGGCAGGGCTGTGGGTGAGCCAGGTGACCTGCCACAGAGCCGCCACTGCAGCCTGGGGCACCAGGCAGTGTGGGGGCTTTCAGCCAATGCACAAACAGAAGGGATGGCCAGGCTGTGGGGGAGGTGGAAACGGGAATTAATTGTGAATCTTGAGCTCAGTGTGCATGCATGAATGCTCAGACCTGAATGACTTCCACAACTGCACTTCAGAACTTGTCAAGTGAGAAAGAGAAGACTTTTCCTCCCCATTTTTCAATATACTTTAATGTTTTTATTGTCATCTGACAGCCCAGTTACAGTTTGCCATTGAAAAGCTTTGCATTGCATGCATTACAGAGAGCTGGCACCTAAATGTAATAATTATCCTTATTCAGTGAAATACCTACATTCCACAGAATCACAGACAAGTCACAAACAAAACCTATCAGTAGTTTTAATCACATAATTCATGTGTCTGGGCTTTACAGATAAATCTCCTGAGAAGATTCTTCTGCAAGGAAAGAGCATGTTTAAAGTGGAGAGAATAAATGAGAAGACATGTGTTGAAGCAGGGTCTCTCATTAATTTCTTTATTGCCACATTTTTCCATGATTTTTCCTCAAATAAAATATTTCAGAAAGTGTTTCATAAAAGGAAGTGTTTCAGGGAAAAAAAGGACAGTTAAGAAATGTTACTTTTCCATCACCCACAGAGAAAGCAAGAAAAATCTCCTTGGCTCCAAAAATCCATTTCCACAATTTTTCCTTTGTCCATCCAAGTGCTACTTTTGGTAAAGTTTTATATTTGTTTATGACTTCACACAGAAACAGAGGTGAGGAAGGTGGCAAGCACTATTCTTTAGGTCTATTTCAGACACTTCATGTAAAGATTACATTTTAGATAAATGGGTTTTCTGCTCCCCAAACTGCTATTTATTAGGATATTTTTTGAACAGAGCTCTCTGAACTGTGTTAAATACTTATTATTTGGAAAAAAAAAAAAAAAAAAAAGAAGCTCCTACCTACCTACCTAGGCTGTGCACTGAGCTATGGGATGTGGGATGGCATATGGGACCATGCTTGTAGGGACAGCAGTAAGGAATTGTATATAAAAGGTATTAACTATGTGTCTCACATACTGGCTGGTCATTTCTAGTGGAACTTGAGCAAACTAAATTTAATACTTTTACATAAAAGGTAAAAAATCCCAGAAAACCACTGTATTTTCACACAGGTCCTGCCCACATCTTCTTCTACCTCCCTCAAGCAAACACAGTAGAAAACAGAAGTTGAGACAGAGAGAAAAATATGGATTCCTGGAAATTTATGGAAAACCTGTTTTATGGAAAAAATTAGCTTAAGGCAATTGTAGGTTTATGGACCTTGGCTTAAAGCCTCATTGATTATGTGGTGTGAAGAGAGAGAGAAGGTTTCATTTGTATGCCAGACTTCCCTAGGCAGGGTTTGAGGGTAGGACAAATGCACTGCTTTCTCTCAAATCTGACAGTTAGCTCAGCATGGCTGTATAGCTATTCAACATTTGCTCTCCTTTCCCTTTTCTTCCCTTTCACCTGTCTATTCTAGATGAGACCAAGAGTGTCCATGCTTTAAGGCTAAAAATATTATCAGTTTCCATGTGCTGATACTCCCCAAGGTCTGTTCCCTAATGCCATGGTTTTCAGCAGAGCATAAAACTCAGGGCCCAGCCTCCTACATACATGGAACTTCTAGAAACCAAAGCAAAACAATGCCTTAGGTTGCCTAAATAACCTATGAATCAGACATAGAGAGACAAATTCTCTTGTTGATGATAGTGGAACTTGTGCCAATCCATACACTTTTGCAACACCAAATTAGATTCTGACCTCAACCATTTCGTAGTGGCTATGCAATTAATTAGCAGGCTGAGAGTAACTGTATCCTCTATTGGCAACTCTGAGCAGTAGAAAAAGGCTTCAAGGAGACCCTCAAATGAAAAATACAGTTAATACTCAACAGCTTTTTATTAAAACATTTAAAATTTGTATTATCTTTTTACTGTTTATGAGGCCTTTAGGGTGTTCTCTCTCACACTGTTGAAATTTATTACCTTTTTTTTAAACTTGGCTGTTGAATTGTAAAATGAAAAGTTCTGAAACAATAAAAACATTGGCTTGTGTTATATAGTTAGAGAAATTCAGAGAAGTAGGAACCACTCTGTATAAATGTATGTATAATATTCCTAATTGATATATAAGCCTTGCCTCCATTCATCAGCTAATTCAGCTTTCCTCGTTCTGTTATTCTAGTTAATTTAAACCTGTCACAGTTTTAGGGCACAGAAAGCAAAGGGAAGGCAAACTGGTGCCACATATGTCAGATCTGGTACACATACCGGAAGAGGACATTTCATGTGACATGAAAGGTTCTGCCACCTCTGACTTAAAGGCTCATCCAAGCCTCCTGGTGCCACTCAGTGACAACTACCACCTTGTAATAGTGGAAGATAATGCAAAAATGAATAGAACATGAAGGTACAACAGGATTATTCTTTCAAACTAAGAACGATGTTGTGAGCTAATTGCAGTTAACGCACAGTGGGAAGGAGAAAACCAGAATTGTATAGAATTTCCTTCCTGATCTACCCTATTTTGGCTACTCTCAATCTGCAGTTTTTAAAACTGATAGACCAACAGAATAAGGTTACAGAATAAAATTCACATGGTCTCTTTCATCGGGTGCCAAATATTCAGTCTTCCAAGAAAGCATAGGCCCAAGTGTGTCCATATTGCACTTCTCTTGTGCCATGCATACAGATAGGAAGGAATATAGTCTCCTATGTCCCAGGATCTCAAACATTCAAGCAATAGAGAATTCCATTGCCCTGTGGAAAAGTCTGTGGCCACTAAAAAGATGGGTGACAGATGACCTTTGTAGCCAGAGATTTTTAAGCTATAGCAGAACAAATAGTACCTGTAAAACACGGCATCAGCTAACATTTGCTGGGATGTCTGGAGAAGGAAGCTGCTGAGAAGAAATTAAAATCATTAGTGTGCAATGTAAGGTGCGTTTATTACACTAATGTACCAGTTGAAAACTTCACATAATTGAAGTCAAAAATTGGTCAATTTACACTTTAATAATGATTTCTGGAATGTAATGTTATCATAATTTTGTAATTTTTTTTATACCTTGGTAACTTTTTAGGGGAAACTAGATTTAATTCTTGGTAGTTTAGTATTTTTCCAGATTGTTTATAATTTTTCTCCATTTTGTAAACACTACAGAATAAATTATTTTTAAATACTAGATTTGACTATATAAATTCTTTAAGGCTTATTTATTTATTTATTTATTTGACTGTGCAACTCAATTGCATCTGAATAGCATCCAGATATAAGTAAATCTATGCACAAACACAAAACCCAGAAGAAATCCTAACAAAACTGGGCAGATGACAATGTGTTTTGTCCAGGTCTCTTATCTGGACCAGGACTGTGTTAATGCATGGCTGGACTCTCTTCAGCTCACACACAAATGAAGACACCACGAAGGTTTGCCATGCTTCCTTCAAATCCCAAAACACTCTTGGCATGCGATCAGGCAAAAGGATGCCATAGCTTCCAAAGAAGAATTTTCTTCAACCTTGTATATGAAAAAATAGGAGATTTATGTAGCCTCTGATATGGTTGTAAAAGCTTTTACAAACACTTAGAAATGTTTGTTGTTTTTTTGCTTATTTAACTCAAAAACATGATGGGGTTTCAATCACAAAGTTAATCTCTGGAGCCGAAAGATGTCAAATGGGATACCTCCTTTCTTTTGGTCAGGGGAAAATATCCTGTGGAACTTGCTTACATTTTGACCTTATCTGAACTCCAGATAAGCAATCTCAGAGTGTGCAAGTATGTGCAGTTTCCTGTTATGTGAACTTAAAGGAATTACTGAATGTTTGCTAACTAAAGTATGCAGTCACTAAAGTGATACATGAATGACATTATTTAACCAAAAGAATGCTTGTCGTGGTAGATTGCCAGAGGAGAAAAAATGATACCAACTTAAATCTTTCTAACAACTATAAAGTCCTATTTAAAAGCATCTGTCCTAAAATCATCACTGCTATAATTTGTATATAAGCCTATGCTCCGCACTTCAGTAGTAATGTCCTGCATGTTTGCCAGGTGACTGGCACTTGGATGACTCTGCTCAAACCTGCTTTTATGAAAGGCAGATGAAGGCAGAATTGTAATATTCGTTGCAGGATTAAATTTTTCAGGATGATGGGCATAATCACACTAAATTCCAGTGAATTTGTCAACCCAGTGCAAAGGTTAATTGGTTGTTACTATAGATTTTGGGACTTTATTTAAAGGACTTTCCAAAAATAAAGGATTATTTCGTACATCTCAGCAGGGACGGTTGCTAACATAACAGCCCTAAAACTGCCAGATGGTATCAGCCATTCATCACTGCTCAGTCAGACAGAATTAGACCCCAACATTTATATACAACCCAGGAAAATACCAACATGCTTTGCAGATGCAGAGAAGGTTCATCTCAGCACCACTGAAATCACTGAAAACATAAGAATGTTCTTTACCCTCAGAGTGCTCAAATTTGAGGGAGAGGAATTTCAAGGCCTGGGGTAAAAAAGCAAGTAGATGTGTGTAAAGCTTTGTTATAACCAATTATTTGCATATCAGGCTCTATCAGATTCTTCCACCCCTAGTAATTAACGTGCCGTATGACCCATGTTTTGAACTTTCTCCTCTGTCTTGTCTCAGTTCTTCTTGTAATAGGTTGCTGTCACTTTACTTTGTAGAGGTAATGATCACATCAACAAGCAACAGACAGAAACGAGCCATCTAACAAAAGGTTCCTGTATTGTCTGAAGTGGTTGTTTCAAAGTACAACTGCTGAAAACAAAAGGTAGGCATGTTTCTGGATCTGACATACAGTGGTTCATAACATGTCAAGCTCAGAAGGCAACATTAATTTCTTAGTCATCTTCTTGTCTTTCTTTCTTTCTTTTTTGCCCTGCTAATGTTCCCCTCCCTTTCCTTATTTATTATAGCTCTCTGTTTTTTTGCACTGATCTCAGGTTTTGTTATACAGGTCCCAGCAGTATAAATTTCTAGCACACAATTGTACTTCCTACTTGTTTCAATAATTCTAATAAAGTTAATCTACTTAAATGGGTTAACCAACCCTAAAAAGGTAATTCCACCTTTCTGAAAAATTATATTACGCCCTAGTCAATTTGAGGGCCTCTGTCTTTGCTCTGTTTCTGTTCTTTATGATAGAAATAAAGACATTTTATACCAGTATTCCATTAAAAATAAAAATATTCAAATATGTACAGGTGGTATTCAAATGACTTAAGTTTGTTTGTCTAGAGGTCAAGTTCTTAGTCTAAACTGATTGTCCAAAAGTCAACAGAGAGATAGACCAGCTGCAAAGAGTTGTCCTACTGATCTACGATGTTTACCTTGAGAGAGGATAAATGGCTCTGTAGATATTTAAGTCTCTGCTAACTACAGAGGTTAATTTACCAAGTAGTTTAGAACAGATGCCTATTTCAGCAGAAGTTGTTCAGAGAAATAACAGAATATTTCCCTGTGTGTCGCTTTGTCTCCTGCCTCTTGCGCACTTGGCCTCATTACTAAAATCCATCATGGCATTTTCAGAGAACAAAGTTCTAGAAACTGTGTTGGGTTTACATGGCAAGGTTTTGGCAGAAGGAAGGGGAGCTGAAGGTGTGGCTGCAGTTAAGAAGACACTAACAGCTCCCCCATGTCAGACAGAGCCAGCTCCAACCAGCTCCAGGACAGACCCACCACTGGCCAAGGCCCAGCCCATCAGCGATGGGGTAGTGCTTCCTTGAAGGGAAAAGAACTGTTGCACAACAGCAGCTGTAGAGAGGAGTGAGAAAATGGGAGAGGAACAGCCCTGTGGACACCAAGGTCAGTGCAGAAAGAGGAGAAGGAGGTGCTCCCAGTGCTGGAGCAGACCGTGGTACAGACCATGGTGAGGCAGCTGTGCCCCCGCAGCCCATGGGGGTCCATGGTGGAGCAGAGATCCACCTGCAGCCCATGGAAGACTCCACTCAGAGCAGCTGGATGCCACAAAGGAGGTTGTGACCCACCGGAAAGGCTGTGCTGGAGTGGGATCCTGGCAAACCTGTAGCCCTATGGAGAGAGGAGCCTATGCTGGAGCATGTTTGCTGGCAGGACTTGTGACCCCATGGAGAACCCATGCTGGAACAGCTTGTTCCTGAAGGACTCTTCCACTCTGTGGAAGGCACCCATATTGGAACAGCTTGGGAAGAACTGTAGCCCATGGGAGGCACCCACACTGGAGTTCATGAAGGACTATTTCCTGTATGTGGGACCCCCTGCTGGAGCAGGGAAGGATGTGAGGAGGAAGGAGCATCAGAGATGGGTGATGAACTGACTGCATCCCCCATTCCCTGTCCCTCTGTGCTGCTGGGGTGGAGAGGTAGACAAGTAGGGAGTGAAGTTGAGCCTGGAAGAAGGAAGAGGTGGGAAAGGTGTTTTTTAGATTTGTTCATATTTCTCACTATCAATTTGTCATTAATTGTCATTAAATTGAATTATTTTCCCTGAACTGAGTCTGTTTTGCCTGTGACAGTAATTGCTCTCTAATCTTCCTGTCCTTATCTCAACCTACAAGTTTTTAATCTTATTTTCTACCCCATTCTATTGATGGGGAGGAACTGATAGAGCAGCTTGGTGGGCACCTGGCAGCCAGCCAAGGTCAACACTCCACATTAATTCAGTTGATATTTTTCCTCTGATAGTGGCCATCATAAGTGAACCAGCATTTAAGCCAGCATTAATCTTTGGTAGTCACACACTGGTATCTCCTCTCACAGATGTACGAAGAGAATAAATATTCTTTCAGATATTCTAGTTTAGTTCTTCAGATGAGAAAAATATTTTTCCTTTGCTGATGATACTCCTATGCTTTTAATGAACCGTCTTGTACTTCTTAGTGAAATCTAAGGAGAATTCAGAAAGTATCCAGTAAAGGTCAGTGGGTTGCATTTTTGTTGACAAGTCATTTCAGAAAACTACAGTGTAGTTGGAGAAAGCTCTTAACCCAAAGAAGAACTGTTATAAAAGAGCTGAACTGGCTGAACTGAATGCTTTTTAGATCATGTCACCAAACTCAGACTTTTAGGACTAAAATTGGCAATACCATTCCTTCATTTTTTCTTGAAAAGTTTCCAAATAATTACTTCATAGCCAATATTATGTTTCACTACCTCATCATTTCTTGCTTGTTCTGAAATAATTGCAAAAAGCACACTTTACAATATATATTATCTGATGATATACTTAATAACTGACATGCAAGTGTGGTGCCTAATGCAGGGTAAGCAGGTACTTGCCCGAACGAGATTTCTCCATGTGCTTGCTGAAGAATGGAATGTAGATGGCTCTTTGCTTCCTCCTCGACAGTCTGCAGCTCTCTAATCCTTACATTTCAGCTCTTTACACGGATGCACACATGACAGAGCAGGCAAAGTACACTGCCCTAAGTAACTATGCAGTTAATACCACAAAATCCTAGAATTGGGAGGCTCAGTTTCTAAACACCACATTGCCAGAAAGATATTTAGCAGTGGAAGATTGGTCAGAAAAGTAATAAAATTATGAAAAGAGAGAATCAGTTTGTGGTGGAACACTAGGAGAAATTTGAATAGTTTGGCTAAGGAATGACTAAGAGTAAGACATGATAAGTGACTCAAAATATCTAAATGTTGCTAATCTATGGGTAGAAGGATTAGTATAATGCTATAGAGGATAACTGAAAGTAAAAGGATGAATTTAGATAAAGAAGCATGTGGGCAGCCAGCTTCACAACTCTTGTCAATAAGTTTTGATCAGGCTTTCCTCAGTCTTCAAAAGCCACAAAAATAGAGAGAAAAGCACAGTCTAGAAATTGTATTTAGTTCGTAAATTCTTTAGTTAGTAAAATTTCCTAAAAAGAAAAGTAAAATAAATTTGGAAATTGTAAAAAAATATGTATCATGCACCTTATATCCCACACAGCTTTCTATCTAAGTTTATGAAGTGATGTAAGTAAAATTTGAATAATTAGAGATAGAAAATGGGGCATCAGATGAACATGGAATGGAGATATGAGATTGAACTCAGGGCAGAATCAAAGATTTGGTTTTCAGAGAAGGTATAATGTGATGAATGGTGCTTCAGGATGATCATAGATGAATTAGGTTATCAACCCATTTGGTTTACTTCTAGTGCAGCCTGTCATGATCAAGCTTAGTTTGACTAGGTACTACTACAGAGAAGGTACTTTGCCCTTCTGTTCTGTCCAGGAGTCAGACAGAGAAGAAAATCCGGGTGAGGAGGGATAAAACCTAGATTAGGTGACTGACAGCCGAGATGGACAGCACCAGTTAAATCGTGTGCATAGATAATGTATATGTGGCTGTATTTGTCAAGACGACTAACTAAACTCTTATGGATAACAAATACATTTATTGATATTAGGACAGTATTATATATTTACTAATCCCAGACAAATTGATTTATTCATAATGATTCTTAAAAAATAATTCATCTGGGTTGAGGGAGTCATAATACTTTAGATCCTGTCTCTGGAGATTACCGGAAATTTGCCTACCCCAAGTTCCTAAGACTAATAAAGGGAAAGTGACTTCCCATGCTTACATTATTTTAATAGCTGTTAGCAAAAATAAAGGTTTTTTACTGTGTGTTTTCAGGCCTTTCTATTGCAAATGTCAGACAGTCTCTGTTGCCACCTTCTGGTTTTAGTAAATATGTGTAGCTCCACAACAGCTGAGCCACATACTGTAGCTGTCAGGTTGACATGTTACCGAATCTTACCAAATCTCCATGTTTGTCGTGCATATAATGCAGCAGTAGGTTTTCCTTTAATCATCCCTTGTTCCCAGGATAGAAAGTGTCCTTTTCACAAAGCAAACACAGACAACCAGAGAGAAAAAAACCCATGACTTAAAATCTTAGCAGTCAACTCAGAATATATGAAGCATTTAAACTTTACTAACTAAGCTCTGAAATGCATCTGTGTGACAAAAATCTGTGGTTGTTCTTGCAGACAAGCATTTACATGTACTAGAAGCAAATAATTATGCTATTTTTGCATGTCTGTATGTAAACAAGGTTTTCTTAATATGGAGTTTATTTTGAAGATAACAGTTAAGGAGATAAGCTAAAAACATTGTATTTAATCAAATGTAACTGCCAGAAGCAATCACCTCTACCTGTTGTATGAAGGCTCTCATCTGAGCAGCAGTACATACCCAAAGCAGTTGAAGCCTGGACTCCTGATCCTGATGCGCTACCTTATGCTGTGCATCTGGAGGACTGGAAGCAGAGTGCCACTTCCTGCCCTGCTCCATGTGGATGTGGAGTTATGCCAAATCTATCAGTTGCTAACCTGTTTTTCTACTCAAGAGAAAACTTAATACAGTTGTGATTCAGCTCCCCAGACAGCCCAAGCCTGATTCACTGAATGGTGCATTGCTGTTGGTTTTCACTGCTCTGCCAGCTGCTCACTAGAGCGCTTGCACAGTCCGGACAAGAATTACCATGAAATTCACCAGACAGGTAACAAAGTTGCTCCTTTTGTCCACCCGGGCCTTCTCCAAAAAATAAAGATAATGCTTTCAATTCTTAGAAGTGATGTGGAGTCTTCAGTGCTATAATGCTACAGCATATTATGTTAAAAATGGTTGTTTGGGGTTTTTTTTCTTGTTTTAGAGGATTACCTCTTATGCACAGCAAATGAATTCTCCATGTCTCAATAAGTATGAATGAAAATAATGATTTCTTAGAGATAAGAGTGTGGGATTCAAGGAACATAGTACAAAGTACAGAACTATAAACAAAGGTAGATAAGAGTTTAAAAATTCTTGTACTTTGTTAGAGTTTGTGTACACTTAGAAAGGAGTTTATCTCATCAAACCCCAAGCATCTTAAAGTTAGGTATCTGGTCAAAGTTGAATACCTCTTGTTTAGTTCTTTGTGGCTGAACTAAAGATCTCCAGAGGGCAGTTTACCTCATCCTAAAATATAAGTGTTGAAAACAAGGTATCCCACATGTTTAAGTGAACAATATGGTGCAAAAGCCTGTAGAGCGCAAACCTTTAATAAGCACCTAGATTTCTTATGAACAGAGGAAGAGGATATGGGACTTATGCTGAAAATTATTGCATTTTTCATTTAAGGACTGAAGTTACTTTATAAATAAATATTGCTTTACTTTGTGCCCTTAAACAATACATTTTTTTTTAATGGAGAATACATGTCAGATTCTATGTCAGGATTATATGTAAAATTGTTGCTACAACTTAGTGTACTTTTTTGCACTTTAAGTTTACTTACATGTGGTAAGAGAATGTATGTGTGTAGATTCAGAATAAAGCCATAGTCCTAAGACCCATCAGATGTTTGTCTTCCTCTGCTTTGGCCTTGGTGCTTTCACTGAGCTGTGCCTTAGTCTCTTTGTATAGAGACTTCCATGCAAAAGGAGACAGCTTCCTTCCTAATACCATGAGAATTAGATCAGACATTTTATACTGTTCTGTTTCCATATAGAACTCTGCACTCATAATTGAGAAATGAAATTTAAGGACATTCATTTCCTCCATGACTTTCATTTTAGAAGCTGTGCTCAGATCCAGCTCATCACTCACAAGTATGGAGAGAGGCAGTCACAGAAAAGGTAAGAACATGTCCACAGCTCCACTGCCAAGAAGTATTACTATGTAGTACAGGGAACTCTGCTTTTTTACTCCAGGCCTATAGGACGTTTTTTTCCCTTCTTTCATTACTGATATTCCCATATTTCTATCCAACATCCCCCATTTCCCAAACGTCACTGTGCTCTCCTATGGCCTGTACAAGCAGCACCTGCAATGTTGATGTTGTTGGGATGTGTTATGTTACATTTGCCAGGCTATTGGTTGAAGGATCTTCATAACACCCTTGGGTTTATCTCAACTGATTCTCACTGTGGGCAGAGCCTTCCTGTGCTGCTTCCAGAAAGTTTAGCTCCCACTACACAAGCCCAATGGAGCTAACGTGAGTGTGAATGGCAGATGTGTCCAGAACCTCAAATTGACTGACTTTGCAGTCTGACCTGAAATGACAAGAAGGATAAGAATGTGTCCTGAAATACCATCTAAATGGGGGAGAAAAAGTGTCACTGGAGAAGGCATGTGCTGACTCCTAAAAATACCACTTGGTTTGTAGTATTCATTAGAATGTAGGACTAGATAGAAGAATGAAAAAGTTACAAAATACTACTGCTGCTGATGATGTGAAAGCTGCTTTTGTCCTATCGCTTTCTAAAACTCAAATGTTGATAAGCTGTAGTTAATTCTATCCACTCTCTGCAGCTAAGGAGATATTTCTGTTTCAGCAAAAAAAAAGCACTTTGTAACTTTCCAAAACTGTCAGGGAAATATGTAATGCAAATGTGTTTAAATTGCCTGTCCTTATGTTGAGTCATGTCACGTTAAGAGTACCTCTTATGTTACAAAGAAGCTTTGGGTAACATAGGCCTCCTTGTGTTTGTTTCTGCATACTTCTTCCAGAACTGTCAAACTGTGTTTCCCTTTTTTTGTACACCACAGCCTAACCCTTGAGAGGAGAGGGCTTTGAGAGCTGCTTAGGGCTTACGCTGACCTTCCTCTATTACAGCTTGCTTTTTTTCCTAAAAACATGGGTCAAAAAACAAGCCCACAGAGCCATCTTGCAGTATAATACATTATATATGTGCTATTGTTAGATGACTGAGGTTACGAATGATGATGCCGATACCCTCATGAGAAACAAGAGATGAGAATCCAGACAGCAGCGTCTCAGGAAATTCTTGTCTGGGAACTTAATGTCTGAACACACTGAGGTGGAAGGAATTCATTGTGAGTGGCCATGAATGCCCATATGAGCCTCTCTACCTATAGGGAGAGCATATTAAAAACTTACTAGTTCTGGGGTCAAGACATGAATGAGGAAAGAAAAGCAGGTCAGGAATAGGCTTGGTAGGTAGGAGATAGATGGCTCATTATTTCACTAGCCATATCCACTATTCAGTCATGTTCTTGGGACAGAAGTGAAACCCACCAAGAGTTGATTCCAGTTGGAGAATTTCCACAGCTGGTGTCGTTTCATTAATACAGACAGAGGCTGAAAATCTGATTTGGTTACAGAACAGTGTCTCTACTACGGATTTTTTAACTTCTCCTTTGGGGGCCAGATAAGCTTCCATGTCAGTCTTTTGGATGGAGGGAGGTAAGTGAACATGCTTATGGTTGAAGGAAAGGAAGGATGCATTGAGCTTTTGCTGTCTTGCCACACCAGGAGTGGAACGCGGCCTAAAAACATTGAAATTATTTGCTTATATTAATATTTTTTTGCAAGGCATGACTATATGCATTATTTCAGGGTTATAAACTTGAAGTGAAAGCTGTAAAAATGTCTCTCTATTTGAAAAGAAAACTTTTAACCATAATTGAAGCTCCTACTTTATAATCAAGTAATTACACCAATTTAAAATAATTGCTTATCCATCCCTCTACGATATCCCTAAACGCATCCGTTTCTAACTTGTTAAAAAGGAACAAGCAATGCCACATGCTTTTTGGAAAATATATATCCTTAAGGGTATAATTCTAGTGGGTTTTTCACCTTGTGAAGCCAACCCTGCTGAGTGAGTGCAAAAAGCTACTCAAATGTAAATAGTATTTTAGAAAATAAATAGAAGAACCAGGTGACCAGAGAAGTGACTTCTGGAAAGGTTTTTCTAAAAAGCAGACATGCAGAGGTGTACTGCTGACTTCTACATAATGAAATGTGCAAAGCATTTAGTGTTATACATCATACAGAAGTGTGCAGACTAACATGAAATGTTTTTTTTACTGTGAGGCTTTTTCTGCTTTTAAATCCTGTGACATTCTACAAAGGTGCATGCCTGAGAATATATTTTCTGGCATTCCTGAGCATCTGACACAGAAGCGGGATGAACTGCAAGAAAAATAAACTGTTGGTCCGAAGTCCTTCTTCAGAAACACCTGCTTAATAACAAAATATGACAGAAAAGGTGGTGTTATGGGAGTCACCAGTTACACATCAAATTGCCAAGTGTTTCACTTAGTGGCTCTCAGTCCCTTTGATTTCCCCAGGCATGCTGTGGGAGTACTTTCAGGAGGCTGAATTCTTGGCCGAATGTCGCTGAAGAGAGATCGGACTGGGATAACAGAAATGTAATTTGTTAGTATGAGTTTTCATTGCTTTTCACCTACAAAGTTTTAGGGATTTAAAATCTAGAGATAAAAGATAGTATACATTTATTCAGCCAAATGAAAGGGAGATCAAAAAAGCTAACAGTTAACAGAGGGGGTTAACATATTACTTTAAAAAAACATTAACTCATGTAAAAAAAGTTATATTTTATCTCACGGCAATGTCATTAGACGACTTTTTTTTTTCTAATTTTTTTAATCAGGAATACCATGAAATGTATACTTTCCTTCAGTGAAACTGCTGCAAAAGGTGTCTGTCTTTAAGATTGATTTATTTCATATCTCTTTACTTTAAGAATGCCTCCACTACCTATACCAACTTCCTTTAGGATTTAGTGAGAGCAATGATACTGTGGCAAAAATCTATGAGCCAAAATTTGAACATGACTTTCATGACTTAATTTCAGTGTTGTTGAAGGGTCAGAAATAACCCTGGAACTAAGAGAGTTGGGCCAACTAAGACCAGCAATAACTGGGTACCTTTCCTCTAGTCAGGTAGGGCATTATGTTAGGTTTGTTAAAGGAGCAGCAATGTCAAAAGAGGGAATATGCTGCTGCCAGCATTGATTTAATTGTCTTCTATAGCTACTGCTGCTCTGCTGCAGAATCAAGCCCTGCTCAGGGCTTGTACCAGATTATGGCAAAACCACAGCTTGAGCATGGTCTAATTGCTCTTTTGTCACTGTAGCGCATGAACTGCAGTTTGCCTTGCATTTTTGAAGTATCTTTGTAAGATGAACCTCCAACACTTTAGTACCTGTGCCGCAACATTACACCTCTCAGATCTGACTGCTCTCAGGTTTAACTGTTGAATTAGAATGCTGTGGTGAGGGCAGACATGAGCTCCACCACCTGTCCTCCGTGCTGGATGTATGAGNACAGAAGCGGGATGAACTGCAAGAAAAATAAACTGTTGGTCCGAAGTCCTTCTTCAGAAACACCTGCTTAATAACAAAATATGAAAGAAAAGGTGGTGTTATGGGAGTCACCAGTTACACATCAAATTGCCAAGTGTTTCACTTAGTGGCTCTCAGTCCCTTTGATTTCCCCAGGCATGCTGTGGGAGTACTTTCAGGAGGCTGAATTCTTGGCCGAATGTCGCTGAAGAGAGATCGGACTGGGATAACAGAAATGTAATTTGTTAGTATGAGTTTTCATTGCTTTTCACCTACGAAGTTTTAGGGATTTAAAATCTAGAGATAAAAGATAGTATACATTTATTCAGCCAAATGAAAGGGAGATCAAAAAAGCTAACAGTTAACAGAGGGGGTTAACATATTACTTTAAAAAAACATTAACTCATGTAAAAAAAGTTATATTTTATCTCACGGCAATGTCATTAGACGACTTTTTTTTTTCTAATTTTTTTAATCAGGAATACCATGAAATGTATACTTTCCTTCAGTGAAACTGCTGCAAAAGGTGTCTGTCTTTAAGATTGATTTATTTCATATCTCTTTACTTTAAGAATGCCTCCACTACCTATACCAACTTCCTTTAGGATTTAGTGAGAGCAATGATACTGTGGCAAAAATCTATGAGCCAAAATTTGAACATGACTTTCATGACTTAATTTCAGTGTTGTTGAAGGGTCAGAAATAACCCTGGAACTAAGAGAGTTGGGCCAACTAAGACCAGCAATAACTGGGTACCTTTCCTCTAGTCAGGTAGGGCATTATGTTAGGTTTGTTAAAGGAGCAGCAATGTCAAAAGAGGGAATATGCTGCTGCCAGCATTGATTTAATTGTCTTCTATAGCTACTGCTGCTCTGCTGCAGAATCAAGCCCTGCTCAGGGCTTGTACCAGATTATGGCAAAACCACAGCTTGAGCATGGTCTAATTGCTCTTTTGTCACTGTAGCGCATGAACTGCAGTTTGCCTTGCATTTTTGAAGTATCTTTGTAAGATGAACCTCCAACACTTTAGTACCTGTGCCGCAACATTACACCTCTCAGATCTGACTGCTCTCAGGTTTAACTGTTGAATTAGAATGCTGTGGTGAGGGCAGACATGAGCTCCACCACCTGTCCTCCGTGCTGGATGTATGAGTTTTGATTCTGATATCCGTGATAACAAGCAGAAAGATCCAGGAAAAGCATGGTAAGCAAGCCATTTGAGATGATGGATTGTTTTGGGTAATGTATTTGCCATCTTTACAGACTGGTCTGAATTGTCAGAACCCTGGGGATTGGGGCTGGATGCTGCTCAGAGTGTGGCTATAACATGTCACACGGGTGACTTGGTACCTGTGCTACAGATATTGCTCGGTGAGGAATGGTATCTCTCAGCTACTGCTGTTACCATATTCTTTACCTTTCTAGGAAGCAGAAAACTCAACTTTCTCCAGTCTATCTTGCATCTTTCTGCAAATCCTCTTTCCTCTTTCTCATAATTCTTCCTTTCCATTGGTGGCCCCAGCCTTTTATACTTGAGGAAGCAAAATTTGATTTTCCTTCCCCTACTGGAAGCTTTGAGATGGCCACAGTTGTGCTCGGCCAGTGAACCTCACAGAGTTGCTGAGATAACTAGTGCAGGCTCAGTGATGAACATACATGATACACAGCTTTCAGGAACTGGATTTTATTCAGTCATCTGAGAGTACGGGCAGAACAGGCTTCTGTCTCTGCTTGACTTTGTAGACAGCCCCAGATTCTACCTCTCTGATGGAAAGAGATACTCAAATGAAAGGTAAGGTGGAGGTAGAAGGGAAGAAAGAAAGGTGAAGGAGTGTAATAAGGCAAGATGAGGAATTATTTTGGAAGAGATAAAAGAAGAAGTAAGACATAGGAGAAATCAGGAGGCATTTTTTCAGAGATTTAAAGACAAAATAGAATCTCAAAGATAATAGACATTTGAAATTTGAGTCGCATCTGAGGCAGGCACTGCTGAAGAAGGAACAAGGGAATAGAAGAAAGAGGACATAAGAAGTCTGTGAGAAAAATCTCTTGTGGAAAGAGAATTGGGAGAGTGTTGCTTCTCATATATCCTAGAAAAGGGTCATATTTCAGTGTACCACAATCAATTTAGAATTTTTTTAACCTAATTATCTCATATATTTAGGCTTTATACACCTGAATTCCCATGAGTTCAATGTAAATTCAGGTACCTAAATATCTCTGCCTCTGATCTTATGTGTTTAATGTGCTCTTTTGCTATAATCCAAGGTTTGCAATCTGATTTAAACATCTCTAGACATCAGGGCTTTGCAAATGGATGAGATCATGCCTTGAAACCCATGAAAAAGTACTGATTATACTTATGGACTAGTGAGGAAACAACACCTAAGGGTGGATATTGGTGGTATAGGGTAGGGCAGTATCTGAAGAGCAGCTGTTAGTTATACAAGTCAGATGGAACAGGTCACTTCCATCACAAAAGCCTAAATCCAGCCTCAGATCCCAATCTAAAGTGCTCTCACATTTCCAAAACATAAAACATCAAGTGGAAAGTAACAACAAATGAAACAAGTCTTGATTACAGAGGAACAAACCTTTCAAAACCAGGTTTAACGAGGGATCAAACAGGCTTTACATTGCACTTGGATATGGCATTAGGAGGGTAACAATGAGTCATGCCAAGGCCTGTTTCAGTCTGCAAATCCCATGGTCATAAAGGAAATAAGCCTTTCCCTATTCCTCTGTATCCAATAAATCTGAGGAATGCAGGGTGATGTCTGTGAAATTATAATCTTCTTTTGAAGGAAGCAATAACTTTTAAAGAAAATGGTATATGTTTTGACAGAAAACAAAATTTAAACATATGGAAAATTGCTTATAAAAAACTGGGAAAGCTTGCAACTAGCATCCTTCTTTCCCAGCCGTTTTTGACCAGAAATAGAATGGATTACATGATGGGTTGCCCAAAAATAGAATGGGTTACATGAAAGGTTATGGCAGTGCTTGACAGCTACAACAGTGATATAGGATCTCACCTATTTTCTGTCAAATTGCAAACATTCTTGTCAATTTAATGTGGTGACTGAATAATTCCACTAGAAACATCAATAATCAAAGAGTAACTCATTTTGACAATACCTCTAAAACAATAAATAGCTTGGACACTACTGTGTATGTAAAGTGTGAATAATTACAACAAAGTCACGTATCTAGTGTAATACAACATATATCTTGAAATAAATGTAGGCTGAAACCAAAATACACACTTGGCACCTTGGCAAGACATTAATAGAGGTGACACATAAAGTTCTGTAAAGCATTTATTTTACAGTTTAGCTCATTTTACAATGAAATCTTTGCCATGCCCATATTTATAAAATTCTACCTTTAAAAAAAAAAAGAAGAGGGAATTTAGATGGAAGGAAAAACATTGAATTATTATTATTATTATTATGCTGAAGGGATTCAAGGCTGACTGCTCCTTGCAGTGGTACAAACAGGCCTCACCTCAACATTTTCAGAGAAGCTGGTACTGCCATCCTTATTTAAACAGGGTGCTTTTGGAAAAGACCATGGTTTGCTGCAAGTCCTGAAGGCAAATGGGTATCGGGAACTCATACATGATTAAGGAGTGTTGTTGCACCCAGGTATTCAGCAGTAACTTGATAATCTTGGTGATAATATTGTGACCTTAACTCTAACCCCATGTCACATTTGGACTTACTGGGTGTCTTAGTGTTTGCTTTCCTCTCCAGGTCTCTTTTAACCAGATCAGTGATCTGGTCCAGTTCACTGCATGGCAGCAGCATCGTTAATTTTAACAAAAAGGAGTCAACAGGGTTGTGTGATCTAGGGCAGGACACCTTCTTGCAGCAACAACATGGTTTCCACCTTCAGACATAAAAAGGAGCTAACGCAGTCTGACATTTTCAAACTTAGCAGGGCTTTATTCTTGAGGTCTAGGATTAGAAAAGAACTGGAGAAATGGGTAGCAATGAATATGTATGTATGAAAGAGAGGAGTGTTACATGTCAGAGAAATGGCATGAGCTCCAATTTAGGATGAACTTCTTCCACACTGCTGGCTGTCAATGCCTGTCACTGACACGAGTATTCCAGGGTAACTGAGACAGAAAAATACTGCATCTGCTTCCAGTGGCCTAGCCAAATCATATGATCTCATCTCCAGTACACTGTTTGCAAAGGTAGAACTAAATACAGGACTGCAAAACCCTTTGTCCCCTTCTGATATAAGTGTGGATGAAAGGAAGTTACATGGAGACACCTTATAACAAAAGCAAAGCTCTGAGTTTTTGTTTCGTAGATGAGCAATTATTTATAGCACAGACACACATAGTTGAAAACTTCCGGATTACTGAATGAAAGTCTCATAGGTAAAAAACCAAAACCTCGCCTTTTTTATATAATGTGAAAGGGCAGATTTCAAGGATTATGTACCTGGACTGATTGCCAGACCCTGGAAGAGCTCTGAAGTATGGCTTCCCACACTCTCCTGTTAAACTTTTTCTTCCCAGAATGTGTAAGATGCAGAAAACACCAAGCCGTCCCACCTTGCAGCAGTATCTAACTACTGCAGTAGGGAGTGTGACACAGTGCTTTCCTCTGGTGATATCAGTGTAAGATTCAGCTTCCAGGACCTGATTAGGCTGCTCTCTTCCTTTGCTGTGGAAATCTGTGTCCTGGGTAACACAATGCCTAGGGCTGCAGACCAACTAAGCCTCCTCTTTCTTCCTGCACACCAATGACTCACTTCTCCCCCAGAAGAGCAGCTTCACTACTTTCAATTCAAACTGGAATGCAACTTTGGGACAATATGCTTCTCCAAACTGGCTCACTGAAAGACAAGTATGAATCTCATGAACAGTAATAGCACTTAAAATAGAGAGTAACAATCTTTTGGGGATATATTTAATCATAGAGTTTGTGAGCAAGGAAATTTTAAAAGAAGAATTCAAGAGAAAATACTGTGTTTGAGATTGTGTCTTCAGAATCAATAAGCTTTTTCCAAGCAAAAAATTTGCTTCAAGTGAAAGCTATTTCTCTTGTGTTCTGATAAGGCCATTTGTGTGAAATTAGGCTTCCTGGTGGTCACACACACCAGCTATATTCTGTCATAGGGCTTCTCAAGAAGAAAATTTCTGACATTTCACCACTGTAGCAGCCAGCTGCAGACTTATGGACTCATGTTTGTCATGGACTGAATAAAACCAAAAACTACGGTCCACACTCTGTATTTTGCTTTACTGAAAATACTCCAGAAAAGAAAGAATATGTTGAATGGAGTCTCAAACATGAACGGAAGATTTGCATCTGCCATTAGAGCTTTAGGCAAGTTTAAAAATAAAATTTTTCAATTGAAAAATATTTTCTATTACAGATATTGGAGAAATCTGCTCTATATTGCTATATGAATTTGGTAGGGAAAAATAATCAAACCACCCAGAGGTGATGGCTGTCTCTTCCTAGGAGGAAGATTTCTTAAGGGCAAGAACACCTGCAGGCTGTTCCAAGTCTCTGGTAAGATGATTAAAATCACTGTCTGTGACAAAAGTTATGCTGTGCAGGAACACAGCAGGGAGAGATCATTTTGTGTAATGTTCTGGTTTGCACTGGCAGTAAAATTTTGGATCATGACTATACAGAGGCAAATAAGTATCAGTGGCCCTTGCTGAAAAATATTCCTAACTATTAAATGGCCTGTGTTTTCCTGTGGTATCCTGAATTATTGCTGTTTAATGCATTCCTCTTATGCAGATACACACACTAATTTTGCCAGATCCTGTAGGTCTGGTCTGTTTATGCCACCTTAGGTGTAGCTTTGTGCAAAGGCTTTGTTTAAATCACAAACAGAAGAGCTGAGTTACTCCAAGGTAGATACTCTGCTTTCTGTCAATCACAAATAGGACCACTTTAGAAGCTCTTCTCTATTAATCTCCTATCTTTGGATCTCATCTTCTCCGATGGTCCTTTTCCCTGAGACATGACCTCCTTTGAGACCTAGTAAAAGTCTCCATAAATAGAGATGCAGCAACACATTTGAAATTTCTGGAATCCAGCTCTTCAGACGGAAAAGCACACATTCCATCAAAAGAAATGGAACAATGAGATCTAGCTGTTGATAAACCATCAAAACCCAGTTTTCAGATACAGTTTGTGTAAATACCCTTCATCCACAGAACAAAGACAGTGTTAGTGATAGTAATACGTGCCTGAAATCCAACACTGTCGAGGTTTTTTCCTCCTTGTTTCTCCCCAGAACTGATAAGTTGGTGTGCATTCCTGTACAATCTACTTGGAAGATTCAAATTACACAGTGTTTGCTAAACCTGACACTTGGCCAAAGAGGTACTTAACAGAACTAATACAGGGACCAGTGATCAAATGACAGAGTCTTGAAAAAGTGTCATTATCTATTTGATGAGTGACAACTTAAGCCTCAGTTCGCTGCTGGTCTCTTTTGAAGAACTAAGGCTCCAAAAACATAGTTCATAACTTGACCATATCCTAAGAGCTGTTAATTAATTGTTCATATAGACATGGGATTTTAAATTACCACCCCTGCTTTAAGTTAAGTGCAAAAAAAGTCTCCATTCCTTTGATGCAAGGAAGTGTGTGACTAACAGAGAAAGATAGTGTTGCTATTACATGGTAATAAGAAAAGGTCATCAATGCAGAATCCATATAATGTGTAGGAATTTTTACAAGAAATAAACATTTTGATCTTGAATAAAAGGTTGACTATGGGTAGCAAATGTAGTGCTGTAATAATTAGCCTTTGTTTTGTCCCCAGGACCAGAGAAAGGATTCATTTATGATCAGTTGAAGTGCGGGAAGAATCTGTAATTCTCTGCCATTCACTCACAGAGATTAGGATCTGCTTTGGGCAGCTGATTTCCAATCACAGGACATTGCTGTATGTATGGGAACAGGGATGTATGGAAACAAGGAGTATTCCTCTGTAAACTCAAGCCATTCAACTTTTTTTCTAGTCTAAAATCACATGCAATGCTGGAACTAAGCCAGAAAAAGCATAGTTCAACCTTCATAGCAGGTTTCCTGCTAAGCTGCAGTTGGAACAAAACTTGACTGTCCAATAAGCAGTACTCTCTGAGTTCCTATTAAATATAAACTAGGAGGGTTTTTTCATGGTTTTTTTGGTGTGTTTGTTGTTGGGGTTGTTGTGGTGGTTTTTTTTTTAATTTTTGATAGTTTTTTTGTAAGGGGGAGCGAGGAGAAGAAGTAGAGAAAATCTTCAGTTGAAATCTACATACCTCTTTCTTAAGGCCCTACAAGTGCTGGCATGACAAACTTGCAGTGTGATGTGCTCCTTGTATCTGCAATACTACTTCAGTGCCCTCCTTTATCTCAGTTGCTGAAATTTGTCATTGCTCTGATCCTCCTGGAAATGTGGTGAGCAGGCTGAGGGATTGCCTCCCTCACCTCCTGTCATGAGCACTGATTTGTAGACCCCCATCTGCCTATCATGGAGCTGTCTCCCTCTTATACCCAAGACAGAAAGCTGTCTTGGGCAACAAGCCAGATGCATCTTAGTTTTATTTCTCATCCTCTCATACAGCTCTTTAGGTTAGCTGCTTAAAACATGTAGCCCTCAAATTTATTATTCAACTTATTATATTTTTTCCCCCTCTAGAAAGTATTTTCATTATGATATTTTGTGAAATTTTTAATATGACACATGTGAACCTCAAATAATATAACCAATATCCTGTCTCCACAGTACCCCAGTGCAGAGCATGGGGAAACACTATGGAAGCTCTTTCAGCTTGTTTTCTTATAATAATTTCACTTCAGTGGTGCAATACCTATTTTCATCAGCTCAAGGGCTACCCTTGCTCTGGATGTCAGCTCAGGGGTATCAGCTCAGGCTGCCCCTACTCAGTCAGAGGCCAGGAGTTCAAAACACAGAGAGATACTTCCCTCTGCTGGGCATGTTTATAAACCGGTGCAGAATAAATGTTAAAAAATAAACAAGTGGTCTCCTTCTGTGTTTGACCCTGCAAGGTCCAGGTAAATAATCACAGCATTTAGCTTTGTGCATCTAAATGTAGATGTTTCCACATGCCTCTGGAGGCATCTGCCTTTCTCCATTGGCTGGATAAGGAATCAAGCTCACTAACATTATCTGTTGTAGTTGGATGCCTCATGTAGGTAGCAAGCACCATCCTATTGCTCCCAAATACTTTAACTGGAGGTCAGCATCATCAGAAATTCCAAGCCCATATAAATAGAAATCACTGAAAAATTTTACTGGTTTGTATGATTATTTGCAAATATAGGGTGCATACTGAGTTTGTCTCAGAAACATAAAGCTCTGTGCTCAAGATTACTATATCGAGGTGAATTCTGGGAAACTGGGCCATGATTTGTAAGACATGTCATAGGCTCTCAGGAAGAAGCGTTGCAGGATTGGATTTTTGACTATTTGCAGATCACTGCTAGGAAACTATAGCAAACTGTTCTCTCTGGACCCCCAGTTTGTTTAGCAGGCAATTGATTCATATGTATATTGGGATGGGGTAGTTCAGCATTTTAGTCCGATGTTAGATATGGATATCTTACTGAATGGCAGTTATTCTTGTGCTGAAGAAAAACAGTTAAGGGAGTCAAAAAGTGTTTGCAAGCAAACCACTGGTTAAAGATTGAAAGGGTTTTCAGACCACTATATCCTTTTGGCATGTTTTTTCAGTATAATAATTTACATTGCTGTTCGTGTAAGAAGAGTTTAGATGACATAGCAGTTTAGCAGCTGGGATTCACTGCGTTTCTCCATACTCAATGAAATTTTTTTTTTTTCATGTTGTCAGTTTATTTCATAAAGGTCATATTTTGCAGACTGACTGGGGATTTTGATATAGTATAAGGATTTACATTTTTATGAGTGCTCAAGAACTTTTATTGCTGAACATATTGTAGAGAAGTTGAGTATGCTTCAGCAATTTATATTATGGCCCACAGATGGAAGAAGTATGCAGGCAATAGAAAGGAATCAGACTCCCCATTTTATGTTGATTATTCAGCTAGTCCCATGTCCCAACAACATTCTGCAATCCAGATTGATTAATTTATGATCACTGCTTCACAAATTAAAACACCACCCTAAAATAGCACAGATTTTTATCACCTCTACTCATTTTGCCTTTATTGCAATATCATCTGTCAAGAAAAATAGTTCTTCTGTTTTATTGAGTTACACCTGCAGTTCAGGCTGTGTTTCATTATGCTATACCCAGAAAAAGCATTATCCCCAATGTTTTCAGGAAGCTATTTGTCATTTCAGTATCACCAACAAGTTAACGCTTTCCAAAACTATTGAACTGCAATTCTGCTGGATTGTTGTTGGTTTCCTTCTCCACAGATTGCTTCAGTCCATGAGCCACAATTATTTAACATAATCACATTAAAAATCAGCTTCCCTCTTTATCTTAGACACTAATACAAGGATCTGGTCCTTTTGTGTCTGTTTATTGACAACTGTAGAGCTTCCCCATCTTTGACTTTCTATAATCACAGTCCAATTGAGACAAATTTATAAATTTATCTCAATTTATAGACAGTTAGCAATTTTTATTTACTCATGTACTTGTATGACAACATCAGATAGCAACCGTATGGCTAGAAATGCCACTTAAGCAGAGTGAGTAATGATGTACACCGTCAGATTGGCTTGCCCAGTAGCTCTCGTATGGTCGTGACATAAGCTCTGTGAATACCAAAAGAGTTAGGATACATGTCACCTTAACTACTGGAGAAAAGAATGTCTTCTGAGCACGTGATTGTATAGAACAGGAGACAGGTTCTCACAAAATATTTTCACAACAAGTGAAAGGAGCTCACGGGGTAATTTTAGCTTTAGAAGAAAAACTGCTGCAGATAAGGAATTTCCAGTGCAAGTTGCTATTAATTTTCTCTCACTTTGTAACCAACTGATCTCTTAGGAATCCCCACTCCTCCAGCTAAGCATTTTATTCCTGTAATCTCTGTCACAGGCTACCTGTCTGTAAGACTACAGCACGATATGCAACTGAACACTGGAATAAAATAAAATCCACCTGCTAATGCTTGACTTGTTATTTTCAATATTCTAACATATCCCTTGACTTTTGTTAGAAAGAAACATTGGATTTTGCATTGATTATAAACAGTTTGCCTTGTGTTTTTAAGGTACTTTTACTCAGTTGCAGTCTTCTGCTTCTCAGCTTTCACTGTTTTCAACTGAGTCACAGTGGGGGCATTTAATTCTCAATAGACTCTTCTCAGCGTGCTGGAAATGAACACAGGAAAGCATCTGCTTTTAAATCCTCCTCTTCTCTCCAATATCCTTGAACGTTTTAGAATCTCATAATAAACTTTTTAAAGATATTCTGTCTTAGTGTTCTGTATTGAGACTGAGCAGCCTGCAAGAGATGAAAAGAGAAACCATGAAGCATTATTGAAAGGTATCCCAAAGTATTGTCCTTTTCATTTCAGTAGTACCAAGCTGCAGCAAATACAGATCAGAAATTACTTGTCATCATACATTGCAAAAGAAGCAAATTCTCTCTCTTGCCAAATGGCAATAATCTCTCTCTGCTCTGGAAAGTTTAGCAAATTAGATTAGTTAAACTCCTTACCTTCAATTTCTAAACTATTCAAAAATATAATTATTTAGGTAAAATTCAACGTAAGTACCCAGGAATAAATACAAAGCAGTGAAGAGAACGGCCTGAATTAGTCTTGAGAGTTCAGGTGTGTTCTATGTAATTCTACAGAAGACGTATCAAGACCTTAATAGAGAAAAGATAAGTTTAAAATGTTTTACAAAAATAATTAATTAAATCAATGCTTTAGAACTCTGTAAAAAAATTCCAAGGCTTGCAGAAGGTTCATATCCGTGAAGTTTTTCAAATTAATTTATTGGTAGCATGATAAAACTCCTGTGTTTTATTTCACCGATTAACTCCTTTTGAGTCTGGCAGATCTTTCCTAGGAAGGCAAAGTTTTGGTTGCATTCCTTGAGTATGTAATTACACAAGATTAGATTAGAATTTAGATGCCACCACCCTACCTTGCAACATGGAGAGCTGCATTAGGCAGATTTCAGTTTGTTCACAGGGTTGTCTTGTGTATCTCATGTCAACATGCAATGCACATGCTGGTCCTCTCCAAAGGTACAAACCAGTTTCACAGTGGTAAACATGTTAAACAGGAGAACAGATGTTTAAAAAATCCCAAAATAAACTCCATCTAAACTAAATAACCAGAAAGGCACTGAAACAGTGCTTGAAATAATATCTTTAAAGTGAGGTGTGTATACAGTTAAAATTGGTGGTTGCAAAGCAGATAGGCAGGCTTGTTCAGATTTGTTGCTTGTTCAGCAACCTTAGGTCATCTCAGTCAGACTCTACTTCACTGTCTAATGAATAACGGCACTAGAATATTTATTCAAACCTGTCACTATTGAAGAAAAGGAAACTTACTTTTAATATGAATAATGATATAAATGAGAGATTTCCAGGTAATGAAGTCCCGTATGGGAAAAACTAGGAAAGATTTTTGGTTTAAACATATTAATACCTAATAAAACTTTGTTTCCTCACACAAAGCCCTAGCTCTGAACTTGAAGATTGTTGACCCAGTCTAGACAGGCTCAGGATAGCACCAAAGAGCTGACCTAACCCACTGTATGCAGCCAAACCCTGACTAGCACACCTTGACACGATTAGACCATTTTGCAAACATGACAGCTGGAGAACTTTCCACACTTTCCTGTTCAGCCTCATCTTACTGTTGACAGCAGTGTGCAGAATTTGGGAGAGACTTTGGATCCCCTGCATATCACAAATGCACCCACAGGGAGATACACTCCTCCTTACCCAAGGGGTACTGAAGACGAACGATCAGGTGTCATCACCACTTTAATACTGAGCTGTCTGCTTTGTGGTGTGCTCTGGAGGTACATTTAAGTCTCAAAATACTTTACAGCTCTTTCAAAAGGCTGAGATTTATGGAGCTGTGTGATAAAGAGTCATCTTAGTGACTGATGTAGGAAACCAAGAACATAAACCTAAAGGAAGTCCTGTGATGTGTCACAACTGAAATTATTGCAACTCTGTCCATATTAACTGTGGAGCTTTGGACATTTACCAGTGTAGTTGCCAGATTCAGCAAGCTTATGGCTAAATGATCTTGATTCTTTCCTGTTACTACTGAGTCAATCATTCTGAGATATTTTGTTGTGCTGAAAAAACCTCCAACTCTGATACAGGAAAAGAAAAATATCTTTTTTTTTCCTGAAGACAAATATAATACTCTGCTAGACAGATATCTATTGATTGCTTTTGTTTTACACACTGAATATTAATTTGTTCAATTTTTAAAATTAACACTTGATTCAATGTGAAAAGACTGATTTGATATCAGTAGAAATACTTGTCAGCAGAATGCATATGGAAGTAATTCACTACCTGTTATTAAAGGTAATGTCAATTCCTAACATAAAGAATAAAATTTTAGTGTTGAGGTTTAGGTTCCTTTACATGTTATTTATAATATTTTGGATAAAGGTCCAAGTCTTAAATTTGCTAGAATGTAGCTTTACTTGTATTTCTCTAAAATACACAATATAGAAATTTGTATGTTCATATTTTTAAAAAATATACAAAAATTCTAATTTCCGGATCGTTTTTGGTTAATGAAAACAAAAAGGCATCACAGAACAAGTCAAGGCAGTATTCAAATAAAGATTGTACATGACAAGAACAACTCTGGAAAC
Organism: Aleadryas rufinucha; assembly: GCA_013397815.1. Classification (NCBI taxonomy): domain Eukaryota; kingdom Metazoa; phylum Chordata; class Aves; order Passeriformes; genus Aleadryas; species Aleadryas rufinucha. The sequence goes on from VZTH01018661.1 coordinate 157,200, forward strand.
TGAATTTGCAAGGTAATTAGCACATTTTACGACACTTTGCTGAAGCATATCAAGACCACTCTCTGCCTGTGTTCTTTTTATGTTTTGAGAAGAATATAAAAAGAAAGTGGAGATCAGATTTAATTATCACTTCTTCATGTTAGAACTGATTAGCATTTGCACATTTCCACATGGATTTTCTTTTGTAACAGAAACATTTGAGCTATGATAATATCATAGAAGTCAAAGTGCCTTTAAACTAGTCCAAATGAAAACCAGATTTTATTTGTCTTTCTTCTGGTTTAAGCTGTCGACAGTAATTGTATTGATATTGAATATTCAAATTATTAAAGCATGCCTATATTGTTATTAACTTGAAATTTAACTCTGCTAAAATGCAACTGAGTAATGTTTGTGGGTGAATGAGGACAGCTTTTAAGCAATTTTATTTCTCCTATGATCAGGTCTCCTGAGAAAAGAGTAAAATATGGAATATAAGGGCAATAATTTGGCCTGTGGTGGCTGAATTGTATGTGACTTGGCACCAGTGCAGGCAGAAGATGTTCAGCATCAAAGGCTGGGGGAGAGGTTTCTGCATTCATCTGTAACTGCTCTACCAGAAGTAGGTGTTGCAATGCTGGGTCAAAATCACATTTGTGGATTCATCTTCCAGTGTACTAGTTCATAAAAAATTAATATTAAATGGTAATAGTATTTGGAGGGTAATCTCTATCTTCCACCGATTTAATACCATTTGATTTCAGGAAATATCTTCCTGTTGAGTATCAACATAATTTTTCAAACATTAATAAAGGCAAGCATGAATCCCTAAACCTTTGTTATCTATAGGCAGTATCTTTCAAATTTGAAATGTTTGATCTTCTGAGGCTTCATTCTGTTTGCAGACCCTGCTAATTGTATCTGGGGATAGATGTTCCCCATGCAATGGCAATTTCACAGCTTTACTGGTCGAGTACACGTGCTCCCATGGCCTGTAAATGTGCAATAATGCTTTTGTCAATGATAGCAGCCATGTTTTCATTCCAGTAGCACCTTTTCTTATACTAAAATTTGTGCTTGAGGATCAATTTTGTGTTATTTGCAGATGCAGAATCGTAATCTGTGGATATAGGCTGAGTGGTGACGTTTTGCCACATTAAAGAATGGGAAGAGTTTCATTAAGGAAATAATTATAAGGGCCTAGATTTTTGTGCATGAGCCATAGTTTTATGGTCTACTTTTTAGATGCTTTATAGAAGATTTATACAAAGGGCCTCGATTTTCAAAGGGGAATAAGGAAGACTGACTAAGTCCTCTTGAAAGAAGTCCTTGAAGACAGACCTGTAAATGTGAGAAGTAAAAGGGAAGATGTTAAATCTTCATAGAGAAATCTATCAGCAGTCATTACCTTCATTCTTCCTTACAACTGCTTCTCCTAGCATGGCAAATTTAAAACAGAATCACACAAAAATGAGTCTACATATTAACAGAATAATATGTTTACTATTAGATGTATATTGTGTGTGCACTGTATATGCACATGTTTTAAAAACAGCTTTCTGCAAATAATAATAAAAAAATTCATTTTCATTTAAACACAGTTTGAGAAATCCTGAAAGGTAACAGCTTGAAAAGGGACCATCAACAAATCTTTGTACCTTCCAGATTAACAATATACCTTTAAACACCAGTCCCACAGAGTTCAGGATTTTCATCATTATTGCCTGCTGCACATATTTTCTCACATTATCTTTTGTGGATCCCAGCTGTGCTTTCTATTTCTATCAGTATCATTAATACTCAGGCATACTCAACCTCCTCTGCAACCCAGTTTTACTCTGACTTTTAAAATGCCTCCCAGAATTATCCTGTTTATTCTTCTACTTAAGACCTCTATTACTGTTTGCTCTCTGCATATATCCCTACAGCCCCTTCCCCTACCAGGCTTAAATGTCTCATCCACAAAATTCTGAAACTCTGGATTGTGCTACTGTTGAATATTAGACCTTTTTTTAGCACACTGCTATAAGTTATGTCACCTTTCAACCATCCTTTTCTGTATCACGACTTCTTTGTTTGATGGTCTTTTACCATCTTACTCCAGATCACCAGAACAAGCTGATGTCTTGGATAAATTTTATTTTATTTCAGCATTCAATAATTTTTACAAAGCTTGAAGGATTTTACAGTGAGAATCTTTCAAATGAAGGTGAATGAAAGCCTTTAAACTCTGTAAGGCTCTCTAATTGTTTTACCAATTTGATGTCTTTTCATGGAGATATGCAACAGTATAAGCCAATATGCAAAAAAGAAATCACTGTGTGTATTTTAGCTGTATTATTTCTGAAAAATGGAAGTTTAGTAGGCTTTTCTTGTTGTGTTTCAATAAAAACACCATTTTTAATCTTGAAAGACTGAATGGATGAATACAGAAAACTCAAAAAATTCTTATAAATGAGAGGTAATTATGAGCTGCAAATTTCACCTCTTAGTTTCAAAGTGCCCAGGTGCAAGACTGATTTAGATCAGGCTATATTTTTTAAGATAGTCTTATTGACTAATGAGTAATGAGATGAGGAAGAGGAACATTTATTGGTTTTGGATTTAATGATCAGACAGGCTTTGAAACAGATGATAATAAGTTTTGTTTCACTTGTTGTGGATAAAACAGAGCCATGACCTTCAGGTGCTGTAAGAAAGGCTCAGGTTATGCCATCAAAAAGAACACCACAATGAAGCATCGTGCAAACTTCTTGGGGATATTAGAGAATATCAGTCACAAGAGGTCTGCAGAGCAGGCTGTGTTTTCTCCCCAGAACTCTTTATTTTTGGGAAAAAGACTGGATTTGTAGACTAAGGAATATAGAATTGTTCATGGCAGGACGCAGAGAACAGCTTTTTGATTCTGACTTAACATCACAGGGAGACAGAATCTGCAAACAGTTTAAAATGCCTATAACAAAATTTGACCAGCCCCTTTGTGTAACAAGAGTCTCAACCTCAGAAAAAATGGGGAGAACCAAATGCAAGATTAATTTCCCACTTGTAAAAACTCCTGTTTGTAGAAATGGGATAGTTATTCTCTCTCAAAGCACATTTATAGTTCACAGAGAGAGCTTTAGTCTATCTATCTGAGGGAGAGGATTGTAAAAGAGTTGAGGCTTCATATGTGACAGAGGATAAGCCAGTTTTTAATTACGTTTAGTACTGGTGTCAAACATATAAGAAGCCTTATGCTCTTAAATCTGCAGTGGTAACCATAGTAATGATCCCATTAAACATCTGATAGAAAAGGAATAAGAACCTCTAGATTAAACCAAAATAAAAGTTACTCAGCACTGGTTCCTCTGGTTTATCTTCAATTTTTTTCCAGCCTAGAAGTGCATAACACGCTAATCATTCATCATGTCTTGCACTGTGATCTGCCTCACCTTTTCATGTTCCTTGTTTTAAACTGTTTTGAAGCTACAAGCTATCTTCTGCAAAGGCACTCGTGCCTAAACCTTGGGGAGAAAAGGGAGAGCTCCCCTTCTATGTGCTATCTCTTCTGAGAAGCATGTTGACCTCAAAATCTATGGCATTAAAAGATAAAAATGCCCCTTTGAGTTTGGTTTCTGTACTTTCCCTCAGGAGTCTGGGTTGAGGTTTTTGCCTTTCCCGGAAAACAAAGAGGTTTGGATGTCTGAAGGGGGCCTGGTCCCTCCCTGGCGCCCTGACCTGAGCACAAGCATGCACTCGCCTGAGATGCTGGGTCTCACGCCATCCCTCATTACGGGTCAAATCTCACAGCGCGCTTTGTCTTTGTGTACTCCATTAACTGTTTATCCTCTGAAGGCTGGACAAGGTCAGGGTACTTGAAGCTGGTGAAACCCTTCCTTTATGGTAGGGAGTAGACCAGCCAACTGCGTGAAATAAAAGATTGTTTAAGAGTTCAAATAGAGCAGGAGGGAATAAACAAAGTTTAAAATGAACTGCCAGTAAACATTTATTCTTACCAGATGTAAGATCAGGAAGTATCTGGGTGATGCTCAGGTCCTGTCTGGCCCACACAGGCTGGATGTGATTCTGTCACTCCAGGTCCACAAAAATATACAAGCTAAGCACTAATACAGAAAATATTTATGAATTATCACAGCAGAGATTCAAATGACCATAGCTGTAGCTCAGCAAGGCTATGCTGGGTTACATTGGTTATAGTCCTGGCTGTGACAGTAGTATATCATATGCAATACAGCATTCAAATTTGAGGGGATAAACTGGATTTGACTTTGAATTAATTAAGTAGTCCTAATTTAAATATTTGATGAGAAAAAAAATTTAAAACTATAGGTCTTTCAAAACTTTTTTCCGACTTCATTACTGAGGCTAAAGTGCTTAAGAAAAATGCATGTTAGTAATCTTTCCCAAAATGGATTGCACTTTATTCAAGTAACCATAGTGATCATCAAAGACACTGCAATTAGAGTGTGCAAAGCACATTCAAACAACATGTATTGGAATAACAATGTCTAATTGAGTACAATTCTGTCATTCCACTGTCTCAAGGCCCCGTAATCATGTAAGCTCATTATGAACATTAACCTTATCATTATTCAGTAAAACATTTGCATGTGCAGTGTTCTCTGAGAGGGGCAGTCCTCTGATGCCTGAATGGTTCCCCAGAAGTAGTGTTGAAATTCCTTCAAAGGACTGGACCCACTGGGTCTAGTGAGTGACACCCTTGCCCATGGCATGGGGCTTGGAAATAGATGATCTTTAAAGCTCATTCCAGCTCAAGCCTTTTTATGATTCTATGAATCATGTAAAACGTGATAGATGGGCATGATCTCATTGGGACTGCTTATAAATTTAGCAGCACCATTTCATAATCTGCCTTTTTTTATCTGAATATTCCTTGTTTCCAATTCCCTCTATTGGGGGAGATACAGAAGGTGCTAGAATGAATTAGATCAGTTTAGAGCATCTATTTGTGAAAACCTTTGCCATTATATAGAAACTAATAGAAAATATGAAATGGAACAACTCATCCATGCTCCATTTTTGGTTGTTTTTTTTTTTTTTAATTTATGACAGTATGACTTTGGGCTAGAGTTGAAAATGTTCCTTTTTTGTTTATTTGCTGCAAGTAATCAACATATAATCTCTGCATTTAATATTTTAGGGGCTCAGATTCAGAAACTTATAGTTGGAATATATTTAATTTGATTATTAGACTGGTATGAAGATTACTTTATTCTTTTTGTGAACAGAAGTTTCAAGCGTTTCAAACAAAATGACCATTTCCTCTGCACAGTCATTATCAGAACAATCCAACAGAGTGTGCTCATGTACTGTGAGAGCTGAAGCTGCATATAGTTAAAAGATGGTTTTCTTACCTCTTGTCTTTCTCTTTAAAAATAATTTACTGTAAAAGCTGCATTCCCTGACAGTTTTTCAATGACATGTAACATCTCCAGAAGAAACAAGCATCATCTTACATAATTAAATGGAGGAAGAGAGGGAATTCTAGATGAGAACAGTGGGAGTAAAAGTTTTTTACAGAAAGTCAGTATTTAACAGCAATAGCACAGGGATCCACCAAGCTTTTTGTGTTAGTGGAAGTATTAAGCTGTGCCCTGGTGATTAACCCCACGGCCAGCTTGTGCACGGCTCTGCAGTTTTAGAGAGGCAATCTGCCGTGAGGCTGGAGGAACTGAGAGTGGAGTCTTGGAGAATGGCAGAGCTGAAATGGACTCCTCTGCTGGGGTATGCTTACAAAAGGTTCTGCTGGATAAAGGTTGTGCTGTTAAGATATGCAGAAGTTGTTGCAGTCCTGATCATTTTTTGCCAATAAAAACTGTATTTGTGTGGGATGGATCCCCAAAGACCACAGCCAATATTCAGCATTGGAGACAGCACAAGAACTAGATGTAACTACATAACCTTCCTCATAATGAATCTTCTGACAAAGCTGGAGTAGTTTCCCATTCTGTTTATAGCAACACTTCAAACCCTTGATACTGAAATCTGTTCTCTGAATAAAAATAATAAAGTAACGATCTGCTCAACATGGGCAGGAATAGGGAATGTTTGATGCAATCCAGCACACATCTGTATCCACAAGAGCTGAATATTTTGAAAAAGGCAGACACGGGCATTCGAAGGTCAGTGCTACACAGCAGGGAAGGGTATGCTTTACTGTTAAAGTCACAAAATCTGGACTTTGTTCATTACCTCAGTTGTCAATTATCAGCTATGAAATAGCTCAGACCAACAAACAGGTCACCACTGGATGGGAAGTTAATGTACATTTTCATAGTCTGATGCCTTAGCCCACAGCAAATTCAAGAGGCTTAGAGAAATCTGAAGTGCATGAAACAGCTGAGAGAGCTGATTTTGTGAAGGGCTGCTGCACAGTTACTCCCTCAGGGAAGTAATTTATTCTGTGCCTCAAAACCCAGACTCAGAATATTGTTGTTGCTCTGAAGGTCGTCAAAAGATAAAGTTCATTATTGCTTAAAATTAGCAGTCATTTCATTGCCATCATTAATATTGTAATGATATCTAGTTATGTAGATTATTGCTAATTCCTTCATAGCGCCACAGCACTACTGTTTAATAAAATCACATTTGAGAGAAAGTGGATAACTTGATCTGAAAAGGTAATCCTGAAATCTCCACAGCTGCAGCTGCATGGTTCCAAGTAACACATAGACAGACACACTCTGTTTCACTTGAAGAATTCCCAAAGACCTAAATCTATGTGTTCTTGCAAAAGCATTCTGTGTGCCAAGCCTCCATGGTTGTTCCCTTGCAACATAATTACGCTGGGGTACCTCCCTACAGGTGAGGTCTTCCTCTTTGGAAAAACGCTTGCAGCATTCTGGGACCTCTCTCACCCACATACTGTGTAAAATTCAACTCTGAGGATTAGCCTGCCTTGCCTTTCTCTTCTTTTCCACAGTCACAGTCTTTCTTCCTTGCTCTAGGTTTTAGGCCACTTTGCTGCATTTCAATTTGGTAAAATGGAAAACTTATAACAACTGAAAATTATACTCAAGAGTTTAGAAAGGCCTTCTAGTGCAAGAACTAGAAACTTCGTAAGATCTTACTACCTGATGTGGTTAATTTTTGAATCCATCAGCATTAAGAACATATTCCTGCTAAAAATATTGGCACTATGCATTGATTATAATAATATACCTTTAGACATTCCTTGCTGTAAATCAGAGAAGACATGTCTGGTACAGTACTAGCACAAGTATATTTGAAAAAAGCCAGCCCTGAAGTCAGTGAACACTGGAAAGATTTCATCAAGCTTTATTTGAAAATTCCCCTTCATTCCCATTAGTATGATTATAAGAATGTAGTGGATAAGAGACATTCCTGAGTTTATTAGTCTTCAATCCTTTTTCAGCACAGCTTCCAATTGAGCTTATATTCTTAAAATGAACAGTGATGTAATATGTCTTGGTTTTTGCCTAGTTTAAGATGTTTTCAAAAAGCATGCTACTTAGAAACTGCTTATTGCCTCCCTTAGGAAAAACAGCTCAAAAAATGAAAATACATTGCAAGAAGCCCATGATGTATGAGGATGTAGTTTTTTCACTGTTGAATTTCATTTGAGTCTCATTCTCTGTGATAAGGAAATTCACATTTTGAACTAAGGTTTCAAACTATATGGGAGTTGATTCGATAGCAGAATTAAGAGTCTCCTCTTCCTATGCACATATTTAGGGATGAAACAAAAAGAAGCAAATCCCATGAAGCACGAATTTCTTGGGTTCACATAATTAGCCAATATTACTGTCTGGCTTCCCTAAAAACAGGAGCTCGGAAAATGTCCCATTCACGCAGTCTGATGTTTCATTTCCCCAGCTGTCCTTTTTCTCCTTTATGACTTCTGCATTTAAGCTTGTGCAGATCCAACAAACAGGAAAAAGGCCATGCAACAGTAACATTCACTGAGTCATATGCTCTTTGTACATGCAAGCATCTTTACCTCTATAACCAGACAGGGGGTGAGTTGAGGCATTAGCATTGTTGTCACTGGTACCAAACAATAGCTGAACAGTTTCTGCTGCAACAGGTTATGTCTTAAGGATCAATTTGTAATGCAGACTGCAAACCTGTCTGATTTATGAAGCAGCTGCTATCTTCAGGAGCAGATCCTGTCAGACACATTAGTCTGGCCGCACTGTGAGAAAAAAAGTAGATTATGCCCTTTAGACCCACAATGAATTCTGAAACTCTCCAGCTTCTCACCAGAAATGACAATGATGTGAGGAAAGGAGAGATAATTTGCTTTCATTGGTCTCACAAATGACAGCTCATATTTAGACATCTGGGGCAACTGTTTCCAAAATTAAGAGACTCAAAATAGCACTTGTTTGTCTAAAATCAGCTCATTCTTCAATATTTAATTCAATACTGGCAGTATTTCTGATATTCTTAGTTCAGATGGTGAGCAAATTCAGTTTCCCTAAAATGTTCCAAAATTTTTACTGCCAAAAAGAAGTTCAAAATTCATTTTCAGGCAAATTTAAAGAAATATATGGCATGAAGCTGAAAATTATTACAAGACATTGGAGCTAAAAGGAACGGGTTTTTCAAAGACCTAGGATACAGAAAAATGCAAGAGGGACTCATATTCTCACTGAAGGTCAAATAAAACTGAACAGAACTAAGAGAAATGAGGTCTGCAGAGAGATTGGCAAATACTCAGGAAGTAACTTTGTGCCTGTAATATAATACAAAATATATCACAGGGCAACAGTGACTCCCTTAGAGAGATGGACAGTCTGAATTTGTTGTAATTACTGATTAAGAATCTCAGTCTTGCTAATCAATGAGACTTTGGAAAATATAAAATGTACAATATCTTCTTTTATCTAATTATACTGAAAATTGTTAGATCCAATTGTGTGAGCACTGCAGAAGTACTCTCAATCAGCACATGTTGCACAGACATTTTCTACTTAAAATGACATAAACTGAAGAGGTTTTTAATTTCAATTTCCTCTTGCAAAGTCTGGTTGCCAAAAAGCTCTTCTCACTATTGCTCAGCTGTTGGTGGGCAATTTGTTCCAGAATCTTTCACCTTCTGTGGAAAGGATCTTTGTGCCAGCTGTTTCCCCATCTAGTTTTAAATCTTTCCTATTTCTGTAGGGAGGGGAAAAAAAAGTTAATTCTCTAGGGTGCAGAAGACCCACGTGTTCAGAACAGGTAAACACCTCAGAAGAGCGTATGCATGACAGTCTTTCCCAGTGTAGTTGCTCATATTTTCCCCGTGACTGAATTATGCACATGTGGGTCCATATAAATAGAAGAGAGACGAAGTGGAAAAACAGCCTCTTATTTCACACTTTTTCAATATCTAGGGCTCAGAATTCATAAATACCACAAACTACTGCTGCTGTCTTCATTAATATCTCTGCCTGCAAGGTTAAGTATTTGAGGAGGTAGCTGAGAACCAGTCTTGCCAGAGTCCTGGACCAAACTTTCTGTCAGTGTTGGGAGATCCAGCAGGCTTATTCAGACATGTATTTGTGATGATGCATACAGAAATTTACACTAGTTTTGTGGCATGCTGAAAAATTGCCCACACCAGATATGAATTGTTCCTTCATGGCCAGACCTTGAAAAAAAAAAATGAACATTAGGGTCTTGGATAGATGCCAGCCTTTCCTCTCAGTCACAGTCATATGGCACTGCCATACCTTGGGTTAGACCTTGTCTCCCACCCGTGGCTGGTCAGGGCCTCTGGATGCTCACAGAAAGTACAAAACCCCACTGAGACCTATGAACCTGTCAGTACAGCCAGCAGGTCTCTCTGAAGACTGTAAGCAAAAACAGCCTGGCCAACAGCATAGCAACAATTTCAACAGAATAAACATATTTTAGCAGCAGGAAAACAACCAAGAAGTCCTGTGAGATAGCACAGCCTAGGTTCCCCTGGATCCTGAGTGCCCCGCCCGAGTCTGATATATGTTCCATGATTCCATTGGCCATGACGGCTGGTTTGGTCCAGAGTAAGTGGTGACTGAGGCTCTTTGCCTCCCAAACACGCATGGATAAGCCATGTCAGACACTCTGAGATGCTTGTCCCTGGCACTTGTAAGTATTTGACAAGAGGAAGTAAAATTGCAACTGCTTTTTCCTCTCCAGGGCCTGCAAGATCCTCCTTCCCTGCAGCAGGAGGGGACACGTGACGTGGAGATACATGGCCCAGGCTGCACTATGCCAGACAAGGAAAAATAGCACAATTCAGATTTAAGTATTCCTTAAGAGCTGCTCTGCATTTGGTAGACAGGCACAATTCTTCAGCTGGTCACTAATGAGCTCTGCCTGAGCAGTGCACAAGCAGTGGTCCAAAACAGCTGTGTTGCTTTGCTCTGCCTTTATCTGATTCCACAGACCAGGTCTTGTACCTATTTTCTACCCTCCCAGGCGCTAATGGTTTCTGACCTCTGAACCAGTGTTTGCTGGGGCACAGCAAATGCCTCTGGTTTTGTGTTCAGGCTCGATGCCAGCAACAAGTTTCTAATCACATTAAATCCTGCTGCTCTCTGCATAGAAACTCTGGACACCAGCACTGCATTCAAGGCTCCCCTTTTGTTTAGCAGCACTGCTCTGCCCACAGTCTCATCAATAACAACATTAAAGACCATTTATATGCACAGCTGGACACTCTGGAAAACTGATGGGTCTAACAAGCAGCAGATGAACACTCCAATCATTTGACACTCTTAGGTAATAGAGCCCACTGGTTTTTTCAATCCATAAAAAAGCCTTTCCTGTGCTCAAACCTTACGTCTTTAAAGAATATACATTTTACACTAACACTATTCGTTCACAAGAGAAAAGGAGAGCCTTTTTTTCCTTAAGTAGGCAGACAGTCCTGTTTCCTGAGACTGTGAATCATTACTGACACACACGACAGATGAAGTATAGGTGGTCAAGACCAAGGTTGGGTTATGTTATAAAGCATTTAGAGGAACATAACACAAGACCAGAGAAACCAATTAACTTACAGGAGGAACATGTTCCTACGTGCATGGTATATTGGGTGAGTATTTTGGTGGTGAATATCAAAATAAATGGGGTAATATAAGTCTAATTTAAAAGCAGTTATTTCAGAGAAATGGAGGGATAAAAGTAATTACATCAAAAATTCAATAAGGAACTAACCAAACAACCCACCAATGACATTAAAAAAATGGTAAAACCGCATTTTGTGGAACATTGTCTTGGTGTTATTCTGACTTCTGAAGTTCTCACTCAGAATCAGGCTCTTTGCCATCCTACAGAAGGATGCACAATGTGGGAGTCTTAAATTCAGTGATTTTTGAGTAATTAGAATACACCAGTCCCTCAGGGGTCCATATTGGGGCCAGTATTGTTTAATGTCTTAGACAGTGACATAGTGGAATCAAGTGCACCCTCAGCACATTTGCAGGTGACACCAAGCTGAGTGATGCAGCTGACACACTGAGGGACAGGATACCATCCAGAGGGACCTGGAAAAACTCAAGAAGTGGCCCCATGGGAACCTCATGAGGTTCAAGAAGGCCAAGTGCAAGGTGCTGCACCTGGGGTGGGGCAACCTCCAGCATCTACACAGGCTGGGGGATGAATGGACTGAGAGCAGCCTTGCTGAGATAGATTTGGGGGTACTGGTAGATGAAAAGCTCAGTGTGAGCCAGCAGTGTTCTCTCACAGGCCAGAAAGCCAGTCGTGTCCTGGGCTACATCAAAAGTTTGGCCAGCAGGTCAAGGGAGGTGATTTAGCTCTGGTGGGACCTCATGTGAAATACTGCTCTGGAGTCCTCATCATGGGAAAAACATGGACCTGTTGAAGTGGGTCCAGAGGAGGACCATGAAAATTATCAGAGGGATGGAACACCTCTTGTGTGATGAAAAAATGAGAGAGTTGAGGCTGTGCCACCTGGCGAAGAGAAGGGTCTGGGGAGAGGTTATTGTGGCCTTTCAATACTTAATGGGGACTTCTAAGAAAGATAGAAAAAAATTTTTAGTAGGGTCTGTTGCAAACCAACAGAGGTTTGATTTAATGAAGAGATGTTTCACAATGAGGATGGTGAAACANCAAGGGAGGTGATTTAGCTCTGGTGGGACCTCATGTGAAATACTGCTCTGGAGTCCTCATCATGGGAAAAACATGGACCTGTTGAAGTGGGTCCAGAGGAGGACCATGAACATTATCAGAGGGATGGAACACCTCTTGTGTGATGAAAAAGTGAGAGAGTTGAGGCTGTGCCACCTGGCGAAGAGAAGGGTCTGGGGAGAGGTTATTGTGGCCTTTCAATACTTAATGGGGACTTCTAAGAAAGATAGAAAAAAATTTTTAGTAGGGTCTGTTGCAAACCAACAGAGGTTTGATTTAATGAAGAGATGTTTCACAATGAGGATGGTGAAACACGGACAGATTGCCCGGAGTGGTGGCAGGTGCCCCATTCCTGGAAACGTTCCAGGTTGGGCTGGATGGGGCTCTGAGCAACATGATCTAATTGAAGATGTCCCTGCTCATTGCAGGGNGTGATGAAAAAATGAGAGAGTTGAGGCTGTGCCACCTGGCGAAGAGAAGGGTCTGGGGAGAGGTTATTGTGGCCTTTCAATACTTAATGGGGACTTCTAAGAAAGATAGAAAAAAATTTTTAGTAGGGTCTGTTGCAAACCAACAGAGGTTTGATTTAATGAAGAGATGTTTCACAATGAGGATGGTGAAACACGGACAGATTGCCCGGAGTGGTGGCAGGTGCCCCATTCCTGGAAACGTTCCAGGTTGGGCTGGATGGGGCTCTGAGCAACATGATCTAATTGAAGATGTCCCTGCTCATTGCAGGGGTAGTTGTAGTAGATGTCCCTTCCAGCCCAAGCTCCTCTGTGATACAGGGATTCCATGGTTACAGGACAGTCTGCTTAGACTGCATTCTCTGCAGAAGAAAACCTCCAAGAACATTTATGTTTAACTAACAGTAATTGTAATGAAGGACCAGAATGGGTTGTGCTGGGGTGTTACCAGACAGGAAAATGACTCAGAAATGAATTTTTGACATGTTTTGGAAACCTTAGAGTTTTCACTGCAATGTTTGTAGGAAGAATATATAAATATTTTATATAATGAAGTGACAGTTACATATCTTTGCCATGATCAAATTCTTAGTAGTTAGACAGATACAAGGACAGACAGATTACTTGGAGTGATGCAAGTGTGAACTGTAGTCAGCAACTGGTTTTCAGATATGTTACCATCCTTTCAGAACAGGAATACTGTAAAGACATTTTTCTGAATGCTTCCAGCCATGGTTATATAAAAAATGCAGTAAAGAAAAAGTATTTTCAGAGACCCAGGAAATGCAATACTGAACCAGCCTGTTTAAAGATTCTTGATGACATTAGAAAACAATACCTGCTAGAAGGCAGCTGCTCATGGGTATGCCAGCTTCATCACTCTCTAGTAACACAGGCTGTCTCCTACCTACATGTAAACCATTCAATCCAAGCTGAGGAGCTGGAAATAATGATCTCAATTTTAATATTTTACAGCCACTTCAAACACATATAAATGGGTATGCAAGCTGCAAGAATAAAAAAGAAACAGGCCGAAATTCTGTTTTATAAATAAAATATCTCAAGTGTCAGATTGACTTTTAACTTCCTGTGACTTCACTGTAGCCATGGGGCCTTTTTTTATCTTTTAAAGTAGAAATTGTCTCCATATGTGTAATAGATGGTACATCTAGAAGAAGGTATCTGGCAGAAATAATGTATTTACTTTTGATATCATCATAACAGCTTGCAGTATTATCAGTTGTTGTATACAATAATTTAACAGACTATATATACTGAATAAATATTATAAATACTCAGTATATACTACATATACTGTATAAATATTAGATTGTATTTCATGTCTTTAGATGTTACAGATTTTCAGCATGTGGCCAGAAAAGGAGTCTAGCAATTTAAAGAGGATAATAAAAATTTAATCCACATGTGGAACTTTGATAAAATATACTCCAGTAGTTTTTATACATTAGAAGTACTTTTTTTGGTTCAATTTTCTTTCTCTTGTCTTCCCCATACCACATTTCTTCTTTCTCTCATGCAGGTCCATAGAGTTATAACAGAGATTAAATTTACCATTTATTTTAAAGACAGATTTGACCTTTATACTTGAACATAATAAAAGATAATTTTACAGTGCTTAAATTTAGTAATACATTGTTAAACTTTGATGGCTAAGCCCCTTCCCCTCCAGCCTCTCACAGACTTAAATAATGAAACGTTCCCATGGTGATTTTCACTGGAATCATATGAAATGTCTAATTTCAACCAGGAGGTATTAAATATTTGCCAAGAGAGACTGGGTAACTGATTTTCTAAATGTGCAGTATTTTGTAAATAAAATAGTATAGTCCTATTGTACTTGCTATTCAATACTATAATCCTACAGTTTTAAATTAAACAAGATACCATTTTCTTAAAACAAAAACCACAAAACATAATGTAAATATCTATAATTAGAAAAAGGATCTGGAGGCCCAGATCAGGCATGATTTAACATGTGATATAATCACAAATTACAGATATTTTGTCTGTCAGCATTTTGAATTTCTGTATAAGGTTTCACTTCGAATAGTTCTCTATTCCTCAATGCAATTTTAAGTGAAAATTGGAAGATTTTTGCTCCTAATTCATCACATCCCTATTAGGGTGTGATTTTGATCATTGGTGAAAACTGAGGCCTTATGATTCACCAGCATAAAAAAGCAGTTTCCCTGCAATCAAGGTTAATTAACGTCAGCTGATGTTCTGCACAGCTTTTTCATTCTTAGCATTGACAAGGTATTGGGATTTCAGACAGTGAAGGGGAAAATGAAGTACCAGGTACAGGTAGCTAGGATAAACAGTAACTACAGGATAAATATTTGAAGTGCAGTCACGAAAAGGAAAGGAAGTATCTTTTTTGCATGGTGCTGGAACGAAGAGCAAAAAGAAAAATTCAGAAAATACAGTTAAAAAAATAGTAGGGAAAATAACCTCTCAGATCTTGAAGGATGTGGAAAAAAAGCCAAAAGATATCTGTTTGCCTCATGGTTTTGAATATAATTTGATAAATAATGATATGAGAAATTGTACTTTCAAGAAAATATTGGGACTATAAGGCACATTTTTTAACTTTAGAGATTCTTTCTCCCTCCTCAGTCTGTGAAGGGTGTTCCATCTCCTTTGAATTCAAGAGCAAACCACCTATAGAGGACAAGAATGCACCCCATATCCCTAGTACTTAAAAAGGTCATTTACAGAGCTGTTAGAAAACACCCTGCTTCTGAAACCTTTTAACATGATATAGACAAATATCTAAATCTCTTTGTATTTATGAAAATTGACTGTCCTGATTAAAACCTCATGATTTGTTTTAATGTCCTGTTACACGTAAACACATACACATGCTTATAACACCTTTTTTTTCCCAAAGCTTCATTAATGTAGTTTAGCAGATGTGCTTCTGGGTGATTCAGCCTATATGGGCCAATATTTAACACTTAACCTTCAAACAGATTTCAACTGAATGTGATTGGCTTTATCAAATGCATATAGATGCATATTTCACATAGGTTTTTTTGGTTCTCCATGTATTTGGAGGAGAAACTGAAAAAAGAGCACTAGGTTAATGGATAGTACTGGCATAACATTGTGATAAAGCCCAGACTGTCTCTTACAAAATTCCAGATTATTTTGCTTTTTTGTCGGCCGTCTCAGTGTCAGGCAGCCGCCTGGTGATGGGAGAGTGATTGTGTTGGGATGCAACCACCTCAGAACTGTTAAACAGTGGGAGAAAGGTCCTTGTGGCTTCCCCAAGGTGAGGGTGACAGAAGATGGGTAGACACTCACCTCATACCTTTCTTGCATGTTGGGGAAGTTTCTGAGAATAGGTGTCTTTTCCCATCATTATCCTGGAGCGTATGGGCTCTCATCTTCTTCCCAAAAAGATAAAGTCCAAATTTCAGCTTCTTCTTTCAGGGACTCTATGTCACAGCAAATTTTGCTGGTTTTCCTCAGAGTACGGAGCGGGTTAGGGTAGGTTTATTTGCTGTGGTCCTCAAAGCTAAACAGAACAGCAGAGAACACACTGAATATTTATATTGCTCATGGAGACCAGCAGTCTGGGAAGCACATCCTTAAGTACTCTTTTGTTTGTTTTGTCCTGATATTCACAGAGGAAGGAAGGAAGGAAGGGAGAGAGGGAGGGAGGGAGGGAGGAAGGAAGGAAGGAAGG